>JAHLGO010021107.1:6719594-6756032 GCA_020615895.1 Ceriops decandra
CCTTGCTTTTACATTGCACCTCCCGTGGTGGCTGCCTCCTCCCTTGTCATTCACCTCTCCTTTGGGCTTTAGGTTTACCATTCACCTCTTTTTGATTAGCTCTCTTAATTTTTTGCAGCACATACCCTTCTTGCAAGATACATAGGGGTATTTATAGAACCTTGAGATTAGGGTGACAGATCATCAATGATCATCATTGATTCCCAAAGGTTGCCCTATAATTAATGACCAAATTTGAGTCCTAAAATTTATAGTCAATGATTAACATTGACTTCTTAAAATTTAGGGTCAATGGTCAACGATCAATGATTAATCTTGACCCATAAAATTTAAGGTTACGATCAACATTGACTCTTCAACATCAGGGTTGACTTATTATCACCAGTTTTTCCCAATGACTTCTTTGCATATCAATGGCATTCATAACCTCAAATCAACACATATAATCATGTGAGATCATGGATAGCATGACAGTGTACTTAAGGTAGAGCAAGGCAAGATACACGAAGACCTTAGTGCTAAGGTGATTACATAAGAGCAAGAGATGCTAACTTTGCAAGCCAAGCTTCACAAGGTCGAGCCTGAGCTAAAAAAGCATGAAGAAAGCTTTATGTAGGCCATGGAAGTGAAAAGAGAGTCATCATCAGTGAATGCCATCAAGGAGGATTCTACCAAAAAGTTGGATGAGAGTCCAAGTAATCAAAGACCTCATTTCATGGGGAAGAACGGACTTGGCTACATTAAAATGCCAAGTGAGAAGGTAGAAGAAAAGAAAAAAAATTGTGTTTGTGCCTAAAAGCAAGCACAATGATGTGATGAAGAAAGAGACTAACCCAAGTTAAAATGGGTTAGGAAAGATGTGGTGGAGACTCCCATCCAAAGGAGACAAGCTATCAAAGATGAAGAGAAAGTTGCCATACCAGTTGCTAAAGAAAGAAGACATAAACTTGGTAAAAGAAGAAATCTAGGTTTGAAGCATTTTGCTAAAGCTGTGGCAAGTATGGACACAGGGCTAATATGTGTTGGAATACTTGGCTGATAATGAAAAGGAGCATGAGGCAAGAGTCTAGGGGGAGACTCTATCAAGATAAGAGATAGTCTCAGGTGGAAAAAAGTCATATTTCATTGAGAAACATGTTTGATTTGCTGGGAGAGTTCTGTGGAAGATGTGAAAGGGTTGGACATGCTGTTAAGGACTGCTTGGCATTGTTGCCCAGTCAAAGAATGCAAAGGAGAGCAAGCCAAACATTGCTATTTGGTTAAGGAATGCAAAGGAGAACACCTACACATGCTCCCACATTTGGCTAAAGAAGAAGAAGAGGAAGAGAAATGTCTATGGTTGTGGAAGTAGCCTTAAAAGCTTCCAAGAAAGAAAAGTCATAGATCCTAGATAGTAGTTGCTTTTCACATATGATAGGAGACCTCGACTCTAAGATGTTAAAGGGAGTAGCTAAATATGATGGAGGGTCAGTCAAATTTGGCAATGATTGTGCCTTAAAGATTTAAGATATTGGTGCTACTAAATTAGGTGCAAAAAGGCTCAAATCAAAGAAAGGGCTTTATGTTGAAGGGCTAAAACACAATCTCATTAATGTTAGCCAACTTTTCAATGATGGACATAAAGTTACTTTCAACAAGAGTGGCTACAGAATAAAGAGACTAAAAGATGGTGCTATTCTTACTAAAGGTGAAATAACACATGGATACTTGTACCAAGTTTCTAGGAGTATAAATCCATGTTACATGAGCACCAAAGATGAGAACTTATTATGGCATAAAAGATTGGGACATTTTAGACAAAAGGGGTTGAACAAGCTACTAGAAATGAAGCTATGAGAGATATAACCAAGCTGAGAAGAGAGAGAGATGTAATTTGTAGCACATGTCAAAAAAGGAAGATGGTGAGTGCTCCCCATAAAGATGTGGAAATCTAAATGAAGAAGCCATTAGAGCTTATCCACTCAAACATTTGTAGGCCTATGAGACAAAGATCAATAAAGGGTGATAGGTATTTCATCTCTTTTATTGATGATTTTACAAGAATGGCTTGCATTATGTTCTTAAAACATAAATTAGACGCTCTTAGTAATTTCAGGAGATACAAGAGGTTGGCTGAAAACCAATTAGGGGGAAAAAATTAAAAGGCTTAGGATAGATAATGGGATAAGCTACACATGTGGTGAATTTGAAGATTATTTTGGAAGTATGAAGTGAGGCATGAATATGCTAGTCCCTACATACCCTAACAAAATAGAGTGGCTGAAAGGAAGAATAGAAGCTTAGTAGAGATGGCAAAAACTATATTGGCTAAACATAGTACGTCACATGGCTTTTGGAGAGAGGTTATCACCATTGCAACTCAGGTTCAAAATAGATGCTTGATGAGACCACATAATGGGAAGACACCTTATGAGCTATGGTATAGAAAAAAGCCAACTGTAAAACACTTTAAAGTGTGTGGGAGCCCGTGCTTATTAAAGTCACAGGTAAAAATCTTGGCAAATTTGATGAGAAGGCTGATGAAGGCATACTCTTGGGCTATGTACCAAATGGAAAAGGCTTCATATGCTACAAAAAAGGTTGTTGAAAATGGTGGACAGCTTTGATGTTAAAGTGATTGAAGATGGTGTTGCAATGCAATCACAACATATGGAAGCTAAAAATACCATGTATAACAACTGAAGAGAGTCTGACAGTGATGAATCCCAAGCCATTCAGCATGAGGAAGATGTTGATTCTCAAGTTACAAGTGATGAAGAAGAAGAATCAAGGCATTTCCAAATTTATAAAAGAGTCAAAGCTGAAGTTGAGGCCAAAAACATTATTGGCAGAAAAGAGGACTCTGTGCACACTAGAAGAAGATTAAGCGGTAGTGAACAAACCTCATTGATTTCAAAGGTTGAACCCAAGTTCATGGAAGAAGCATTAAAGCACAAGGAATGAGTGTGTACTATGAATGAGGAGCTTAACCAAATTGAGAAGAATAACACTTGGTGTTTAGTATTTAGACTTAAAGGGAAAAACATCATTGGAACCAAGTGGGTGTTCAGAATAAGCTCAATGAAAAGCGTGAGGTGGTAAGAAACAAGGCAAGACTTGTTTGCAAAGGCTACTTATAAGTAGAAGGTGTTGACTTTGAAGAGACCTTTGCTCTGGTGGCCAGACTTGAAGCAATCAGAATATTTATGGCCATTATTGCTTAGAGGAACTACAAAGTCTATTAGATGGATGTAAAGTTTGCATTTCTGAATGGAGAGCTTGAAGATGAGGTATTTATTGGACAACTTGATGGTTTTATACTTGATCATGATGGTTCAAGTGTGTGCAAATTGAACAAGGCTTTATATGGCTTAAAGCAAGCTTTAAGAGCATGGTATTCCAAGTTGGATACATGCCTTAAGAACATGAAGTTCAGAAAAGGGAATGTGGATAGCAACCTGTATATAAAAAAAGACAACCAAGGCCAGTTAATTGTTGTGGTCTATGTTGATAACATAATCTTTACTACAGAAAAGGAAGCCCTATGCACTACCTTTGCTAAGCAGATGAAAAAGAAGTTTAAGATGTCCATGCTTGGTGAAATGAAATTCTTCATAGGATTACAGGTATTACAAGGTAAGGCCGAAATTTTTCTCTCCTAAGAAAAGTATGCTTGTGAGCTGTTAAAAAGGTTTGGGATGGAGAATTCTAAAGAAGTAAGCATTCCCATCATGGTTGGAATAAAGAAGACAACATAGTTAATTAGAAGGAATGCAGGAAGTTGATTGGAAGCTTATTGTATTTGATAGCATCAAGACCTGATATTATTTTTGCTGTAACCCTTTGAGCTAGATTTCAAAGTGACCCCAAGGAGTCTCATCTTGTGGCGACTAAGAGAATTTTAAGGTATGTGAAGGGCACAACAAATTATGGGCTGCTTTATGATAGGAATGGATAGCTTAATTTGTGTATGTATACAGATGAAGATTAGGCTGGAAATTATGATGATAAAAGGTTAACGTCTGGTGGTGCATTTTATTTGGGCAGTAGATGTGTTTGAAGCATAGCAAGAAGAAAAATGTAGTAACTCTAAGTATTGTAGAGAATGAATATATGGCTACCACTTAGGCTTGTACTCAACTGCTATGGATGAAACAACTTCTTAAAGATATGAAGGTGGATGTATAGCTACCATTGTTGATTGGTTGTGACAGCCAAAGTGCCATCAATTTGTTAAAGAATCCTGTCCAACACTCCAGAACTAAACATATTGAAATCAAGTGCTACTTTATTAAAGAGAAGGTGGAGAAAAATGAAGTAAAGTTAAAGTATGTGCCAACCGTGGAGCAAGTGGTAGATATATTCACTAAACCTTTGTCAAGAGAGATGTTCCAAAAACTGAGGCTGAAATTATGTGTTCTGCCAACTCTTAAAGTTTGAGGTATTTTCTAACCTCTCTACCCTTTTCTCTAATATTATTATTTGGATTTATTGTCAAAGGGGGAGATAGTTTGCATAAATTTGAAGAAAGTGTAATACTTATAAAAAAGAGGGAGAAGCTTGATGGATAAATAGGGAGGACTTGTCAAGGGGAAGAAGTAAATCGGGGAGTAGCAAGTGACGCATGTTTTAGGGGGAGTCAAATGACTTTATGCAGGGGATGTTGTGCAAGTTTGGATTTAATGTGTTACCAACAAATCCAAAGAGGGAGATTGTTGAGCTTATCTTTGATGGCTAAATGTTGAATTTGTTGTCAACAATATCTCACATGATTTTATGCCATTGAGATGTAATGAGGTCATTGGAAGAAACCAGTAATGACAGGTCAACCTTGGTGTTAAGGAGCCAATGTTGATTGTGACCCTAAATTTTAAGGGTTACGATTGATCATTGACTGTTGAACATTGACCATAAATTTTAGGACTCAAATTTGGCGGTTAATTAAAAGGCAACATGTGGGAATTAATGATGACCGTTGATGATTATGTAGCCTTAATCCCAAGGCTCTATAAATACCCTTAGGTGTCTTGCAAAAATAAAAAAAAAGGTTTGTAGAAAATTGAGTGAATGGCAAAGGCAAGACAGTTGGCCAAGGAAAGAAAGAAAGAGGGTAAGGTAGCCAGTCAAGGAGAGTGTAGCAACCACCGAGGAGAGGTAGCAAGGCAGCTGGCCAACGAGAGTGTAGCAGCCATCAAGGAAAAGCAACAAGGTGCAATTGGCCAAAGAGGAAAGAAAGAGAGCAAGGTAGCTAGCCACCCATGCCAACAAATAACCACTAAGGCAGCAGCCGCACCAGCAAACATCACTAAGGTAGTAGCCGCACCAGCAAACCAACAAAGTAGCCAAGGAAGGCAATCCAAAAGGAGGCAGAAGCAGCATGTGAGTCCAGCAGGAGGTAGACAACAGCACAAGGGTCTTCCACCAGTAACCAACGTGTAGTAGTAGGTGGTGCACCAACAGACGACAGCAATGTGCAGGGATAGCCTCAATGGCGTGAGAAAACAGCTGTAATGCCCTGTATAGTGGCACCGGTATGAGAAAACAGCTACAACACATAGAGAGAGCAGCAGCAAGGCAAGAAGATAGAAGAAGATAGTTGTAGTGCATGGGGATAGCAGTAGTAGTGCAAGAAGACAATTGCAGTGCATGTAAATAGCAACAACGGCCCGAGTAGACAACAATAGCACACTTGGATAACAAGAACAATGTGTGTGGACAGCAGCAATAGTGCGTCTAGACAATAGTAGCAGTGTAAGTGGACAGCAGTAGTTGTGCGTACAAATAGCAGGAGCAGCATGTGTGGAGTGTGTGCAGACAGTAGTAGCAATGTGCACGAATAGCATTAGCATCGCGTGCAGCACTAGCAATTGGTAAGACAACACTAGTAGCAAAGGAAGGAGAAGATCTATATTCTACTATAGTAATTTGTACATATTGAGTTATCATTCTCTAAGAAAGGTTTTACTATAAACTCTTGATAAATTTGTTAAAAAACAAGGTGGAATACCCTTAGATTAATCAGGAGATCAAATCCTAGGTTGGGAGATCGTTGCAAGTGGTCAAGGAGTAGTCTTTCTACAAGTGGTGAATGAGCGATCCTTCCACAGCATCATTGTATCCCTTGATAGTAAGAGTGGATTGTGTGATTTAGGAGGGATCCTATTACATCATAGACATACCTTGCACATTATGGGTTAACAATGTAAAAGTTGTTGTGTGTCCTTAGGTGCTTGCGCATTAATTTTTTAGTCGTACAATCACGCTCATATAAAGGAGAAAAATAAAAATTGGATCATCGACTCTAACAAGCCATAGAGGTTAAATTCGGATTGATTTGTAAAAAGCACATATCTCACATTGATTCACCCCTTCTCAATGTGAGACCTAAAATGGTCCTCATCAATGTTGATCATTGACCCTAAATTTAAGGAGTCAATGCTTACCATTAACCTTAAATTGAAGGAATTAATGTTGACCGTTGATGGCAGGGCAACCTTAAACTAAGGCAAATAAACACCCATTAAGCTGTTAAGAGAGGGTGTGAGCTGTATAGATGACATAGAGAAATTGATAGCTAGAGCAGCCACCAAAAAGAAAAAGAGAGAATGATAGAGAATAACCACTAAAAAGAAAAGGTAAGGGCATGACAGTGAGCAGAAACTCAATAGGGTGAGTGGCAAAAACACGAAAGAGAGCTGTGGAGAAATAGAAAAAAAAAAGTAGCAAATCAGAAAAGAGAGAAACCCGATAGAAAAGAAAAAGTAATAGGAGTAGAAAGAAAAAGAGACAACTTGTAGAGGAGAGAACCTTCAGTAGAGAGAAAATTACAGAGGGGATCATGACAAGTAAAGAAATTACAGAAGAGAAAACTTTAGATGAGAGCATAGCAGGTAGAGACCTATAAAAAGTTGTGATAGGTAGAGGTAGAGAGCTATGATCTGTGATAAGGACCTTCTTAGGTTTCACATTGAGAGGGGGAGGAGTGAATCAATGTGAGATGCTTATATGTTACAAATCTATCCAGATTAAACATCTGTAAGCTGTTAAAGTTTATGATCTAAATTTGTCTTACTTCTTTATGTGAGAATGGCCATATGGATATCAAGCAAGCACAAACACCTGAGAACACACAGGATTTTTATATGGTTCACCCATAATGTGTAAGTTATGTCCGTGGTGTGATAGGATCACTCTTAGATCACACAATCCACTCTTGTTATTAAGGGATACAATTGATGTTATGGAAGGATCTTTCCTTAACCATTATGGAAATATCACTCCTTAACCACTTACAATGACCTTTTGATCACTCCAAGGTTTTCCACCCTTTTTAAAGAAGTTTCAAAAAAAGAGTATTACAAAAACTCCCCTAAGAAGGATCTCTCCATATGCACAAGCTGTTATCGCAGAAAATTGATTTTTTCCTTCCTCATTACTGGTTTTTGCCCAAGCTTTCTGTTGTTCTCTTCTTTTTCATTGTCGATCTTTACTCAAGCTCTACTGATCTCTCTTTCTTCATTGTCAGTTTCATAGCTTTCTCTTTGCTATGCTCCTTGCTCTCTTTCTCTATTTTGTTTATAGCTTTCTTTTTGCCTCTATTGATCTTAACTCTCTATCGGTTCTAAACTCTCAACTACTCACACTTTTTGTCATTTCTGAACTCTCAGCCTTTGTTGGTTGTCTCTTTACCTATGCCAAGTTTCCCTCGACCTCTGCCAGGTTTTCTTTCCTACATTTATTGGGATTCTCTCTACCTCTGCTAGGTTTTCTCTCCTACCTCTACTGGGTATCTCTCCTGCGTTTACAAGGTTTCTCTCTTGCCTCTACCATGTTTCTTTTTGCATGTCTTTATAGGTCTCTCTACTTGTTTCTGTAGCTTTTTCTACTTTTTTCTATAGATCTCCCTACCTGTTCTCTTTATTGTAGGTTCTATTCTATTCTATCAATTCTCTCCTCTATATGTTCTCTCCTTTTCTTTCTGCTGCTGCTGTTGTTTCTCCTTTGTATGTTCTCTCCCCTGTAAGTTCTTTTTCCGTAGGTTCTCTCTTTCGTAGGTTCTCTCTTTCGTAGGTTCTCTCTTATGTAATTTTTTTATCTATAGGTTCTCTCCTTTGCAGATCTTTGCTAGTTTTCTTTGTAGGTTCTCTACTTTGTAGGTTCTCTACTTTGTGGGTTCTCTCCTTTGTAGGTTTTCTCTTCTACAAGTTCTCTCTTTTGTAGGTTCTCTCCTCTGTAGGTTCCTTACTTTGTAGATTCTCTCCTCTATAGGTTCTCTCCTCTATTGGTTTTCTCCTCTATAGTACTTTATTGGTTTTCTCTACCCTTTCACTCCTTTATAGGTTTTCTCATTTGTAGGTTCTCTCTTTTATAGGTTCTCTCCTCTACAAGTTCTCTTTTCTGTAGGATCTTTCCTTTATAGGTCTTCTTCTCTATAGGTTCTCTCCTCTATAGGTTTTCTATTCTATAGGTTATCTCCTATGTAAGTTATGTCCTTTGCAAATTCTATCCTTTACAGGTTCTCTCTTTCATAGATTCTCACTTCTATATGTTTTCTCCTCTATAAGTGTTTGCCAGTTTTCTCTATCATTTCTCTCCTCTTTAACTTCTCTCATCTATAGGTTTTCTCCTTTATAGGTTCTCTCCTCTGCAGGTTCTATCTTTTGTAAATTCTCCCTTCTATAGGTTCTTTTCCCTATAGATTCTCTCTTTTATAAGTTTTCCCTTATGCAAGTTCTATATTTTGTAGGATCTCAATTTTGCAGGTTCTTTCTTCTACAAGTTCTCTCTTCTATAGGTTCTCTCCTTTATAGGTTCCCTTCTTTGTAGATTCTCTCCTATGTAGGTTCTCTCTTTTGTAGGTTTTCTCTTCTACAGGACTTTACTAGTTTTCTCTAGCCTTTCACTCCTCTATAGGTTCCCTCCTTTGTAGGTTCACTCCTTCGTAGGTTCTTTCTTCTATAGGTTCTCTCCTCTTTAGGTTCTTTCCTCTATAAGTTCTCTTCACTGTAAATTCTCTCCTTTTTTGCAAGGTACTTTTAAAGGTTCTTTTTTTTGCAAGTTCTCTCCTTTTTAGGTCTTTACTGGTTTTCTCTACCATTTCTCTCCTTTACAAGTTTTTCCCTCTGCAAATTCTCTTTTTTGCAAGTTCTCTCCTTTACAGGTTTCCTCTTTTAAAGGTTCTCTCTTCTGTAGGTTCTCTTTTCTATAGGATTTTTCCTCTGTAGGTTTTCTCCACTACAGATTCTCTCCACTGCAAGTTCTCTCCTCTCTAGGTTTTCTCCTCTACAGATTCTCTTATCTACAAGTTCACTCTTCTATAGGTTCTCTTCTTTATATGTTCTCTCCTCTATAGAATTTCTCCTTTATAGGTTCTCTCTTCTATAGGTTCTCCCCTTTGTAGGTTCTCTCCCTTGCAAATTCACTCTTCTGTAAGTTCTCTCTTTTGTAGGTTCTCTCCTCTGTACATTCTCCCCTCTATAGAGTCTCTCCTATGTAAGCCTATACTAGTTTTCTCTATCATTATCTCCTTTATAGGTTTTCCCCTCTATAGATTCTCTCTTTTGTATGTTCTCTCTTTCGTAGGTGCTCTCCTCTTCAACCCTTTACTTGTTTTCTCTGTTGTTTCTCTCCTCTACAAGTTCTCTCCTTTATAGGTTTTACCCATTTTAGGTTTTCTCCCTTGCAGGTTCTCTCTCCTATGGGTTTTCTTTTCTATAGGTTCTATCTTTTGCAGGTTCTCTCCCCAATAGGTTCTCACCTCTAAAATTTATTTCTTCTATAGGTTCAATATTTCATAGGTTCTCTCCTTTACAGATTCTTCCTTCTACAGGTTCTTTCCTTTGTAGTTACTCTCCAATATAAATTCTCTCCTTTACAAGTTTTCTCTTCTGTAGGTTCTCTCCTTTACAAGCCTATGCTAGTTTTCTTTATCGTTTAGCTCCTCTGCAAGTTCTCCCCTCTATAGGTTTTTCCCTTAGCAGGTTTTCTCCTTTACAGGTTCCCTCATCTACAGGTTCCTCTTTTGTAAGTTCTCTCTTCTACAGGTTCTCTCCTTTATAAGCCTCTACTGGTTTTCTTTACTGTTTAGCTCCTCTACAAGTTCTCTCCTCTATAGGTTTTCCCCTTTCTAGGTTTTCTCCCTTGTAGGTCCCTTTTCTGTAGGTTCTCTCTTATGTAGGATCTTTACATAATAAGTTCTCACCTTTATAGGTTTTCTCTTCTCCAGGCTCTTTATTTCGTAGGTTCTCTCCTTTGTCTATTCTATCATCTAAAGACTCTCTCATCTATAGGTTCTCTATTTTATAGGTTCTCCCTTCTACAACACTCTGTTGGTTTTCTTTATGGTTTCTCTCCATTGAAAGTTCTATCATTTACAGATTCTCTCCTTACAGGTTCCCTCTACTATAGGTTCACTCTTTTATAGGTTCTCTCCTCTACATGCCTCTGTTGGTTATCTTTGCTATTTCTCTCCTCTATAAGTTCTCCTTTATAGGTTTTCCCCTTCACAAGTTTTCTCCCTTGCAGGTTCTCTCCTCTATGGGTTTTCTTTTATGTAGATTCTATCTTTTGTAGGTTCTCTTCTTAATAGGTTATTTCTTCTATAGGTTCAATATTTCATAGGTTCTTTACTCTATAGGTTCTCTCTTCCATAGGTTCTATCCTCTGCAGATTCTCTCCTCTGTAGCTACTCTCCAATATAGATTCTCTCCTTTATATGTTTTCTCTTCTGCAGGTTCTCTCCTTTGCAAGCCTTTGCTGATTTTCTTTGTAGTTTAGCTCCTCTGCAAGTTCTCCCCTCTATAGGTTTTTTTGTTGCAAGTTTTCTCCTTTACAAGTTCCCTCCTCTACAGGTTCCCTCTTCTAAAGGTTCTCCCTTTTGTAGGTTCTCTCTTTTGCAAGTTCTCTCCTCTACAAGCTTTTGTTGGTTTTCTCTATCGTTTAGCTCCTCTGCAAGTTCATAACCCTATAGGTTTTTCCCCCTACAAGTTTTCTCCCTTGCATGTTCCCTCCTTTGTAGGTTGTTCCCTCTTCTGTAGGTTGTCTCTTCTACAAGATCTTCACACAAGAAGTTCTGACCTTTGTGGGTTTTCTCTTTTGCAGGTTATTTATTTCATAGGTCTCTCCTCTATCGATTCTGTCATTTGGTGACTCTCTCCTCTATATTTTCTCTCTTTGACAGGTTCTCTCCTCTACAACACTCCACTGGTTTTCTTTGTGGTTTTTCTCCTTTGCAGATTCTCTCCTCTGTAGGTTCTTTCCTTTATAGATTCTCTCCTCTACAAATTCCCTCCATTATAGGTTCACTCTTTTGCAAGTTCTTTCCATTACATGCCTCTGTTGATTTTCTTTGATGTTTGTCTCCTATACAAGTTATCCTCTAAAGGTTTTTCCCTCCACAAGTTTTCTCCCTTGTAAGTTCTCTCCTCAGTAGGTTATCTCCATAGGAGGTTCTCTCCTCTACAAATTCTCTCATTTGTAAGCCTTTTCTAGTTTTCTTTGTCATTTCTCTCCTCTATACGTTTTACCCACTAAAGGTTTTCTCACTTATAGGTTCTCTCTTCTTTAGGTATTATCTTCTATAGGTTTTCTCCTCAACAGGTTCTCACCTCTATAGGTTATTTCTTCGATAGGTTCACTATTTCATAGGTTCATTACTCTACCAGCTGTCTCCTCTGTAGATTCTCTCCCTTGTAGCTACTCTCCACTATAGATTATCTCCTTTATAGGTTCTTTTTTCTATAGGTTCTCACCTCTACAAGCCTTTGCTGGTTTTCTCTATCATTTAGCTCCTTTACAAGTTCTCTCCTCTATATGTTTTCCCCTCTGTAGGTACTCTCTTCTATATGTTCACTCTTCTGTAGGTTCTTTCTTCTGTAGGTTTTTTACACAATAGGTTCTCACTTTACAGGTTTCCTCTTCTATAAGCACTTTATTTCGTAGGTTCTCTATTATATAGGTTTTCTTCTCTATAAGTTCTCTCTTGTACAGGTTCACTCCTCTATTGCTTCTCTTCCTTATAAACTCTCTCCTCTACTAGTTCTCTCTTTTGTAGTTCTACAAGTTCTTTCGTGAATAAGTTCTCACCTTTGTAGGTTATCTCTTTTGTAGGCTCTCTATTACACAGGTTCTTTACTCTACAAGTTTTCTCTTTTGCAGGTTCTCTCCTTTACCGGTTCTCTCCTTTGTAAATTCTCTTTTCTGCACATTCTCTCCTCTCCAAGTCTTTGTTGGTTTTCTTTGTGGTTTCTCACCCTTGTAGGTTTTCTCCTAATTAGGATTTTTGCTCTGCAGGTTTACTCTTCTACACGTTCTCTCTTCCACAGATTCTCCTCTATAGGTTTTTAACTCTATAGATTCTCTATTCTGCAAGTTCTCTCCTCTGTAATTCTCTGCGGGTTTTCCCTGTAGTTTCTCTCTTTTGTAGGTTCCATCCTCAGTAGGATTTTTACCCTACAAGTTGCCTCCTTTGGATGTTCTCTCTGTCATAGGTTCTCTCATGTATAAGTTCTCTCCACTGTAGGTTCCCTCCTTTCTAGGTTATCTTCTCTATAGATTCTGACCCCTATAGATTTTCTCCTCTAAAGGTTCACTTTTATGTTGGTACTCTCGTCTATAAGCCTTGACTAGTTTTCTCAATCGTTTCCCTCTTCTACAAGTTCTCTCCATTATAGGTTTTCCCCTCTATAGATTCTCTCCCCTATAGGTTCTCTCTTTTACAAGTTCTCTCCTCTATAGGTTCTCAACTCGATAGGTTTTCGCCCCTTTAGGTTCTCTCTTTTGCATGTTTTATCTTCTATAGGCTCTCTCCTTTACAGATTCTCTCTTCTGCATGTTCTTTGCTCTATAGGATTTCCCCTCCGTAGGTTCTCTCTTCCATTAGTGCTCTCCTCTAAAAGCCTCTGCTAATTTTGTCTGTCGTTTCTCTCCTCTATAGGTTTTCCTTACTGCAGGTTTTCTACCTTGTAGGTCACATCCTCTACAAGTTGTATTTTCTGTAGGTTCTTTCTTCTATAACTTCTCTCCTCAAAAGGTTCTCACCCTTGTAGGTTATCTCTCTTATAGGTTCTCTATTTCATAGATTCTTTGCTCTATAGGTTCTCTACTCTGGAGACTCTCTCCTCTACAAGTTCTCTCTTCTGTAGGTTCTCTCCTCTAAATGTGTTTATTGGTATTCTTTGTGGTTTCTCTTCTTTACATTTTCTCCACTCAGTAGGATTTTTACTCTACAAGTTCTTAACTTTGCAAGTTCTCCTTTCTACAAGTCTGTGCTGGATTTCTCAACCCTTTCACTCCTTTATAGGTTTTCTCCTCTGTAGGTTTTCACCTCTGTAAGTTCTCTCTTTAATAGGATCTCTCCTCTACAAGTCTTTGCTAGTATTTTTTGTAGATTCTCTCGTTTGTAGGTTCTCTCCTCGATAGGATTTGTACTTTATACTTTCTCTCTTCAATAGTTTCCCTCTTTTGTAGGTTCTCTCCTTTATAGATTCTCTCCTCTGTAGGTTCTCTCCTCTATAGGTTCTCTACTTTACTAGTCTTTTTTGGTTTTCTTCATCGTTTCTCTCATCTACAAGTTCTCTCCTTAATAGGTTTTCCCCTTAGCAGGTTTTCTCCCTTGCAAGATCTCTCCTCTGTATGCTCTCTCCTTCACAATTTCTCTCCTCTACAGGTTCTCTCTTCAACAGACTCTCTCCTTAATGGGTTCTCTCCCCTACAAATTCTCTCTTATATAGGTTCACTCTTCTACAGGTTCTCTCCTTATAGGTTTTCCCTTCCACAGGTTTTCTCCCTCACAAGTTCCCTTCTTTGTAAGTTCTCTCTTCTATAGATTCTGTCCTCTTCAGGTTCTCTCTTTTGAAGGTTCTCTCTTCTAGAGATTCTCTCCTCTACAAGCATATACTGGTTTTCTCTGTATTTTCTCTACTCTACTCCTCTATAGGTTTTTCCTTCTGTAGTTTTTCTCCTTTGTAGGTTCTCTCTTCTGCAAGTTCTCTCCTCAACAGGTTCCCACCTTTACAGGTTATCTTTTTTATAGGTTCATTATTTCTAGTTTCTTTACTATATAGGTTCTCTACTTTACAAGTTCTCTGCACTGTAGGTTCTTTCCTTTACTAGTTCTTTCCTTTGGAGACTCTCTCCTATATAGGTTCTCTCTTCTACAATTCTTTGTTTGATTTCTTTGTAGTTTCTCTCCTCTGTAAGTTCACTACTCAGCAGGTTCTTTAATTTATAGGTTCTCTCATGTTCATATTCTCTCCACTGTATGTTCTCTCCTCAGTAGGTTCTCTTTTTTATAGATTCTCTCCTGTGTGGGTTCTCTCTTTTGTGGGTTTTCTCTTCTATAAGTTCTCTAAACTACAAGCCTCTGTAACTTTTCTCTCCTTTGTAAGTTCTCTTTTCTATAGTTTTTCCCCTTTGTAGGTTTTCTCCCTTGCAAGTTCCCTCCCTTACAGGTTCTCGCTTTTATAGGTTCTCTCCTCAACAGGTTCTCACCTCTGCAAGTTATCTCTTTTGTAGGTTCTCTATTTTGTAGCTTCTCTGCTCTGTAGGTTCTTTCCTTAGCAAGTTCTCTCCTCTCCAAGTTCTTTCCTTTGCATGTTCTTTCTTCTGTAGGCTCTCTCCATTTAAGATTCTCTCCACTATAGGTTGGTTCTTTTGTAGGTTCTCACTTCCATAGGTTCTCTCTTATATAGGTTCTCTTTATTACAAGTTCTCTTTTTTCTCCTTTATAGGTTCTCTACTCTACAGGTCTTTGCTGGTTTTTTTTTTCTCTCCTTTATTCGTTTGCTACTCTACAGGCTTTCTCCCTTGTAGGATCTCTCCTCTGTAGGGTCATGCTTCTACAGGTTCTCTTCTCTATAAGTTCTCTCCTCTTTAGTTTCTCTCTTTTACATATTCTCTCCCCTACAGATTCTCTCCTCTATAGGTTTTCACTTTTATAGGTTTTCTCCTTTGTAGGTTCCCTCCTCTGAAAGTTCTCTCCCCTATAAATTCTCTCCTCAGTAGGTTCTCACTTTTGGAGGTTCTATCCTCTACAATTTCTCTTTTCTACAAGCATCTACTAGTTTTCTTTGTATTTTCACTCCTTTACAAGTTCTCTCCTCTATAGGTCTTCCCCTTAGTAGGTTCCCTCCTTTGTAGGTTCTCTCTTCTGTAAGTTCTTTCTTCTATAAGTTCTTTACACAATAGGTTCTCACTTTGCAGGTTTCCTCTTTTGCAAGCACTTTATTTCGTAAGTTCTCTACTGTACAGGTTCTCACATTTATAGGTTCTCTTCTCTATAAGTTCTCTCTTCTGTAGTTTTGTAAATTCTCTTGTGAATAGGCTCTAACCTCTATAGGTTATCTCTTCTATAGGCTTTCTATTACACAGGTTTTTTACTCTTCAAGTTTTCTCTTTTTTAGGTTCTCTCCTTTGTAAGCTCTTTCTTTTACCAGTTCTCTCCTCTATAAATTCCCTATTCTGCACGTTCTCTCCTCTCTAAGTCTTTGTTGGTTTTCTTTGTGGTTTCTCTCCCTTGTAGGTTATCTCCTCGATAGGATTTTTGCTCTGTAGGTATACTCCTCTATGCATTCTCTCCTCCACAGGTTGTCCTTTGTAGGTTTTTAACTCTATATGTTCTCTCTTCTGTAGGTTCTCTCCTCTGTAATTCTCTGTGGGTTTTCCCTATAGTTTCTTTCTTTTATAGGTTCCATCCTCGGCAGGATTTATACCCTACAGGTTGCATCCTT
Source organism: Ceriops decandra (assembly GCA_020615895.1). Taxonomy (NCBI): domain Eukaryota; kingdom Viridiplantae; phylum Streptophyta; class Magnoliopsida; order Malpighiales; family Rhizophoraceae; genus Ceriops; species Ceriops decandra. The sequence continues at coordinate 6,735,302 of JAHLGO010021107.1, forward strand.
TGGATGTTCTCTCTTTCGTAGGTTCTCTCCTCTATAAGTTCTCTCCCCTGTAGATTCTCTCCACTGTAGGTTCCCTCCTTTCTAGGTTATCTTCTCTATAGATTCTGACCTCTATAGATTTTCTCCTCAAAAGGTTCACTTTTATGTTGGTACTCTCCTCTGCAAGCCTTTAATAGTTTTCTCAACCATTTCTCTCTTTTACAAGTTCTCTCCTCTATAGGTTTTCCCTTCTGCAGATTCTATCCCCTGTAAGTTCCCTTTTTTGCAAGTTCTCTCCTCTATAGGTTCTCACCTCGATAGGTTTTTCCCCTTGCAAGTTTTCTCTTCTGCAAGTTCTATCTTATGTAGGTTCTCTCATTTATAGATTTTCTCTTCTGCAAGTTCTTTCCTCTATAGATTTTCCCCTCCATAGGTTCTCTCTTCCGTTAATGCTCTCCTCTAAAAGCCTCTGCTAGTTTTGTCTACCATTTCTCTCCTTTACAAGTTCTCTCCTCTATAGGTTTTCCCTACTGTAGGTTTTCTACCTTGTAGGTTTCATCCTTTACAAGTTGTATTTTATTTTCTATAGGTTCTCTCCTCAAAAGGTTCTCACCTCTGGAGGTTATCTCTTTTATAGGTTCTCTCTTCTACTGGTTCTCTACTCTTGAGACTCTCTCCTCTGCAGGTTCTCTCTTCAGTAGGTTCTCTCCTCTACATGTGTTTACTGGTATTCTTTATGGTTTCTCTTCTTTACAAGTTCTCCACTGAGTATGATTTTTACTCTGCAAGTTCTTAACTTTGCAAGTTCTCCCTTCTACAGGTCTTTGCTGGATTTCTCAGCCCTTTCACTCCTTTATAGGTTTTCTCCTCTACAGGTTTTCACCTCTGTAAGTTCTCTTTCCAATAGGATCTCTCCTCTACAAGTCTTTGCTAGTATTTTTTGTATATTCTCTTGTTTGTAGGTTCTCTCCTTGATAGGATTTCTACTTTGTATTTTCTCTCTTTAATAGTTTCCCTCTTTTGTAGGTTCTCTCCTCTATCGGTTCTTTTCATTATAGGTTCTTTCATCTACTGATTCTCTCCCCTACAGGTTCTTTCTTCTATTGGTTTTCTCTGTTGCTTATCTCCTATGCAAGTTCTCTCCTCTATTGGTTTTGCCCTCTGCAAGTTTTCTCCCTTGCAGGTTCCCTCCACTGCAAGTTCTCACTTCTATAGGTTCTTTCTTTTATAGATTCTCTCTTTTGTAGGTTCTCTTCTCAACGAGTTCTTACCTGTATAGGTTATCTCTTCTATAAGTTCTTTATCTTGTAGGTTCTCTCCTATATTGGTTCTCTCCTCAATAAGTTCTCTCATCTCCAGTTTCTTTCCTCTGCATGTTCTCTCTTTTGTAGGTTCTCTCCTTTTCATATTCTCTCTATTGTAGGTTTGCTCTTTTGCAAGTTTTCACTTCCATAGGTTATCTCTTCTGTAGGTTCTCTCCTCTATAGGTTCTCTACTTTGCTGGTCTTTTCTAGTTTTCTTCATCGTTTCTCTCATTTGTAAGTTCTCTCCTCTATAGGTTTTCCCCTCAGCAGGCTTTTTCCCTTGTAGGATCTCTCCTTTGTATGTTTTCTCCTTTGCAATTTCTATCCTCTATAGGATCTCTCTTCAGTAGATTTTATCCTCCACAAGTTCTCTCCTCTCTGGGTTCTCTCCCCTATCGATTCTCTCCTTTACAAATTCTCTCCTATACAAGTTCACTCTTCTGCAAGTTCTCTCCTTATAGGTTTTCCCTTCTATAGGTTTTCTCCCTTACAAGTTCCCTCTGTAAGTTCTCTCCTATATAGATTCTCTCCTCTTCAAGTTCTCTCTTTTGAAGGTTCTCTCCTCTATAAGCATTTACTGGTTTTCTCTGTATTTTCTCTCCTCTACAAGTTCTCTCCTCTATAGGTATTCCCCTCCGTAGTTTTTCTCCCTTGCAGGTTTTCTCTATTGTAGGTTCTCTCTTATACAAGTTCTCTCCTTAGTAGGTTCCCCTCTTTATAGGTTATCTTTTTTGTTGGTTCAGTATTTCTAGGTTCTTTACTATATAGGTCCTTTACTTTACAAGTTCTCTACACTATAGGTTCTCTCCTCTAGTAGTTCTTTCCTTTGGAGACTCTCTCCTATGTAGGTTCTCTTTTCTACAATTCTCTGTTGGATTTCTTTGTAGTTTCTCTCCTCTGCAAGTTCTCTACTCAGCAGGTTCTCTAATTTGTAGGTTCTCTCATGTTCAGATTCTCTCCACTGTATGTTCTCTCCTCAGTAGGTTCTCCTTTCTATAGATTCTTTCCTCTGTAGGTTCCCTCTTCTGTGGGTTCTCTCTTCTGTAAGTTCTCTAAACTACAAGCCTTTGCAACTTTTCCCTATCATTTCTCTCCTCTGTAAGTTCTCTCTTCTATAGTTTTCCCCTTTGTAGGTTCCCTCCCTTACAAGTTCTCTAAGTTCTCTCTTTATAGGTTCTCTCCTTAATAGGTTCTCACCTCTATAAGTTATCTCTTTTATAGGTTTTCTATTTTGCAGCTTCTTCGCTCTGTAGGTTCTCTCCTCTACAGGTTCTATCCTCAGCAAGTTCTCTCCTCTCTAGGTTTTTTCCTCTACATGTTCTTTCTTTTGTAGGTTCTCTCCTTTTAAGATTCTCTCCACTGTAGGTTCACTCTTTTGTAGGTTCTCACTTCCATAGGTTCTCTCTTATATAGGTTCTCTTTATTACAAGTTTTCTCTTTTCTCCTTTGTAGGTTCTCTACTCTACAGGGTTTTAATGGTTTTCTTTGCCGTTTCACCCTTCTACAAGTTCTCTCCTCTATTCGTTTTCCCCTCTACGGGCTTTCTCCCTTGTAGGATCTCTCCTCTGTAGGTTCACACTTCTACAGGTTTTCTCTACTATAGGTTCTCTTCTCTATAAGTTTTCTCCTCTTTAGTTTCTCTCTTCTATATATTCTCTCCCCTACAGATTCTCTCCTATATAGGTTCTATCCTTTATAGGTTTTACCTTTTATAGGTTTTGTCCCTCGTAGGTTCCCTCGTCTGTAATTTCATTCCTCTACAAATTCTCTCCTCGGTAGGTTCTCTCTTTTGGAGGTTCTCTCCTCTACAATTTCTCTCTTCTACAAGCATCTACTGGTTGTCTTTGTATTTTCTCTCCTTTAGAAGTTCTCTCCTCTATAGGTTTTCCCCGTAGTAGGTTCCCTCCTCTGTAGGTTCTCTTTTCAGTAGGTTCACTCTTCTATAGGTTCTTTACACAATAGGTTCTCACTTTGCAGGTTTCCTCTTCTGTAAGCACTCTATTTCATAGGTTCTCTGTTGTACAAGTTCTCACTTTTACAAGTTCTCTTCTTTATAAGTTCTCTCTTATACAGGTTCACCCCTCTACTAGTTCTCTCCCTTATAAACTCTCTCCTCTACTAGTTCTCTCCCTTATAAACTCTCTCCTCTGCTAGTTCTCTCTTCTGTAGTTCTGCAGGCTCTCTCATGAATAGGTTCTCACCTTTGTAGGTTATCTCTTCTATAAGCTCTCTATTACACAAGTTCTTTACTATACAAATTTTCTCTTTTGTAGTTTCTCTCCTTTGTAAGTTCTCTCTTTTACCAGTTCTCCCCTCTATAGATTCCCTTTTCTACACGTTCTCTTCTCTCCAAGTCTTTGTTAGTTTTCTTTGCGGTTTCTCTCCCTTGTAGGTTATCTCCTTAGTAGGTTCTCTCTTCTGTAGGTTCTCTCCTCTTAAGATTCTCTCCACTGTAGATTCGCTCTTTGGTAGGTTCTCACTTCCATAGGTTCTCTTTATTACAAGTTCTCTTTTTTCTCCCTTATAGGTTTTCTACTCTACATGTCTTTGCTGGTTTTCTTTGTCGTTTCACCCTTCTGCAAGTTCTCTCCTCTATTCATTTTCCCCTCGTCAGGTTTTCTTCCTTGTAGGATCTCTCCTTTGTAGGTTCACGCTTTTGCAGGTTCTCTCTATTGCAGGTTCTCTTCTCTATAAGTTCTTTCCTCTTTAGTTTCTCTCTTCTATATGTTCTCTCCCCTATAGATTCTCTCCTACATAGGTTCTATTTTCTATAAATTTTCCCTTCTATAGGTTTTCTCCCTTGCAGGTTCCCTCCTCTGTAAGTTCTCTCCTCTACAAATTCTCTCCTCAGTAGGTTCTCTCTTTTGGAGGTTCTCTCCGCTATAATTTCTCTCTTCTACAAGTATCTACTGGTTTTCTTTGTATTTTCTCTCCTTTACAAGTTCTCTCTTCTATACGTTTTCCCCTCTACAACTTTTCTCCCTTGTAAGTTCTCTCTTATATAGGTTATCTCTTCTGTAGGTTCACTATTTTGTAGGTTCTTTACACTATAGGTTCTCTACTCTACAAGTCCTTTACACTGTAGGTTGTCCCCTCTACTAATTCTCTCCACTGGAGACTCTCTCCTCTACATGTTCTCTCTTCTGTAGGTTCTCTTTTCTGCAAGCACTCTCCTCTATAAGTCTTTATTGGATTTCTTTATAGTTTCTCTCCTCAATAGGTTCTTTACTCTTTAGGTTCTCTACTTCATTGGTTCTCTCCTCTGCAAATTCTCTCCACCGTACGTTCTCTCCTTTGTAGATTCTCTCTTATGCTGATTCTCTCCTTTGTGGGTTCTCTTTTCTTTATGTTTTCTCTTTTGTAGGTTCTTTACATTAGAAGCCTCTACTGCTTTTCTCTGTCATTTCTTTCCTCTACAAGTTCTCTCCTTTTGAAGTTACCAACTTCACCCTAGGATCTACTAGTCTATCATACTAAAAGGGGGGTGAATCAGTATCACACCCCTTAAAAACACACTTTGATAATTTAAGGCAAAGTATTTTACTTCTTTAATACTTTTGCTCTTGTCAATATGCAGGTATGTGAACAACTTCAACTTTTTCTTAAAAGCAAACTCTTTCTCATATTCGACTAAGGTAGATCTATTGTTACCTACTAATCACAATAGTCCCCAAAGTCACTTTTTAGACACCTTGCCTATTAGATAGATCGAATGTTCTTGGTTAGATCTTCTTTAGGTTATGGGTTCGATGATACTTTATCTGCATTCACAACTCAATTCAAAACACAGAATGTTAATCAAAGTAAGGACATAAGAGATTTATGTGGTTTCATCAATGTGACATACGTCCACGGTGGTAAGGACTCTTCCTTTACCGAGACAATCCACTATACTTGAGAATACTAGTGTGGTACTCCTGATGTTCACAATGTAGTTACAATGGATGACTTAATCCTTTGTTCCTTTCACTATCGCAAATACCAAGCAAGTACAATACAAAGAGTGTCACTTACTGTGTCTACCCTTCTTCTAGCTTGTCTTACCTCTGTTGAATTGAATAGGCTGCTTCACTACTGCTTAGAAGTCCACCACAACACTCTTTAACCTCTCTTGAAGAAATCTGGAAATACATTGAGTTCTTTCCAATGCTTCATCGAATTCCTCTTTTAAGTTGTTTCACATGACTCCTGCTTTTATGGTTTCACAGCTTGCACTTACACTTCTGGTCTACAGTTTCACGTCTCACGGCCTACCTCATGCTACCGGTCTATCGTTTCACATCTCAAGGACTGCCTCATGCTTCTAGTCTATCATTTCACGTCTCTCACATGTTTCTGGTTTGCACGCTCTGCTAGTCTCACGTTTCAGTTTTGCTGGTCTCTTGTTTCAAGTTTCATGGCCTAGTCACCCGTTTCCTATCTCACTGCCTTGTCACCCGTTTCCTGTTTCTGGTCAGTCACGCCATCGAACATTCTGGTTTTCTCTTCCGATGGTGATGTTTCTGGTTTGTTCTCTTGGTGGTGTCGTTTCTAGTTTGCTCTCCCAGTGGTGATGTTTATGATCTCTTGCCATTCTGCCCTCTTGCTGTTTTGCTCTCTTGTCATTCTCTTGTCATGCTCTCTTTTTGTCGTTCTACTCTCTTGCTGTGTTGTCTCTTTGTCGTCCAACTAGTGGTTTCTCTCTTGTTGTAAGGTTTTGTCTCACCAAGGTCTCTCTTGCCGTTGGTGTGCTTTGGCCATGTGTTGTGTTTTGCTATTTTCTCTATTTGGTCGTCCACCCACACTTATGTTGTCTAGGTCTTGGTTTACATATCTCTTCCATGAAAACCCTAGTATATTGTGATTTACTTTCTTGCCCCTTCTATGTGGCTTTACTTTCTTGCCCCTCCATGTGGGTTCAAATTTCTTGCCTACTTAAATAGTTGACAACAATTACAACCCATACAAGGCTGTGGGAACAACAATCTCCCCATTTGTAATTGTTGGCAACACGCATAATAAATAGCCATTATGCAACAATTACAACTCCCCTTTTGAACAGTCCCTTGCACTGTTGCTTCTCTCATCCTTCGCCAACCAATTATAAATCTGAAAAACTCACAAAGTAGAGATGAAGGATTCACTTGATTTTCAGGCTTCAGGAGGCATTTGCACAGATAGACTCAATTTGTGCTTTTCAAACAGCTCAGTGGAAAAAGGTTTAGTGAGATCAATAACACTTTGATTATCACAAAGTTCACTCACTGGTAACTTCACTTCAACACCCAAGTCTACCAATTATCTTTGCATCCATATCACCTGAGTGCATGCTACACAAGCAGCCATATACTCAGCCTCAGTTGTGCTCAAAGCAACATTATTTTGCTTTCTACTTAACCATGCAACACACTTTGAACCCAAGTAGAAAATATAGCCACTGGTTGATTTTCTATCATCTATACTTCCTACCCAATCTGCATTAGTGTATGCTTGTAGTTTTACAGAATCCATGGTAGGATACCACAAACCCATTTCCAATGTACCTTTGAGGTATCTTAGGATTCTTTTCATTGCCAACACATGAGATTCCTTAGGATCAACTTGCAATCTGTTGGCAACGCACACAGCTTGTATAATATCATACCTTGATGTTGTAAGGTACAAAAGACTCCTTATCATCTTCCTATATTCTATAGGGCTTGTACTCCTTTCTTCCTGATCTTTTATTAACTTGCAGCCTATTATCATAGGGGTACTAACAGGTCTGCTATCCTCCATGCCAAACTTTTTTAACATCTCTTTGGCATATTTCAATTGAGAAATAAAAATACCTTCTTTACACTGTTTTATCTATAATCCAAGAAAGTCATTTTTCCAATCAATGACATCTCAAATTCCTCACTCATCTTCTGTGCAAATTCTTGGCATAGCTCAGAGTGATCCCCTCCAAATTCATGGTATATTTTGGCCACTTTCTTCTTCGTCTTTTGTTCAGCCATTGCCCTTGGTTGGCTGACTTTCTTTTCTTTATGAAATGTAATAGCTATGGGCTACTGCTCTTTAACCACATACATCATTTTTGGCCCTGGCTTTGGTTTGATAACTATCTTCTCTTCTTCAGTTATCTTTTCTTAAGTCACAGCCTTCTCTTTCAACTTCTGTGGCAAAGTCTCATTCTTCTTTTCTCTTGCAAAGCTTGTTTCTCCTACCACTTTAAACTTCTACAAGTTCTCCTCACTCCTTTTGAGTTGTTATTGAAGTCTCAGCATCTCTATCTCCATTTCTTCAATAGTTGAAGTCCTTGAGCCAAGTTCTATTGTAAGGTCTTCACATATTTTGAATTGTTCTTCAAATCTTCTCTCTTTTATAAGTGCTCTCCTCTAGAAGTCTCTATTAGATTTCTTTGTAGTTCCACTCCTCTGTAGGTTCTCTCCTTTGCATATTCTATCCACTGTAAGTTCTCTCATCTGTAGGTGCTTTCTTTTGCAGATACTCTCCTTTATGGGTTCTCTCTTCTATAGGTTCTCTCATTTGTAAGTTCTCTCCACTACATGCCTTTACTACTTTTCTTTGTCATTTCTCTCCTCTGCAAGTTCTCTCCTCTACAGGTTCTTTCCTTTGCATGTTCTCTTGTCTGTAGGTTCTCTCCTTTTCAAATTCTCTCTACTGTAGGTTTGTTCTTTTATAGGTTTTCTCCTCTATATGTTCTCTCTTCCATAGGTTCTCACTTCTGTTGGTTCACTCCTCAGTGGGTTCTCTCCTCTGTAGATTCTCTCCTCTATAGTTTCTCTCCTCTATAGGTTTTCCCCACTATAGGTTCTCTCCTTTGTAAGCCTCTACTGGTTCTTTTCTGTCATTTAACTCCTTTGCAAGTTCTCTCCTCTATAAGTTTTCCCCGTTGTAGGTTTTATCCCTTATAAGTTCCCTCTTCTGCAAGTTTTCTCTTTTGTAAGTTCTCTCTTTTGTAGATTTTCACTTCTGTAGGTTCTTTGTTTTGCAGGTTCTTTACTCTACACAATCTCTCCTCTATTAGTTCTCTCCTTTGGAAATTCACTCCTCTACTAGTTCTCTTATCTAGAGACTCTCTCCTCTACATATTCTCTCTTCTATAGGTTCTCTATTCTGCAAATTCTTTCCTATGCAAGTCTCTGCTAGTTTTCTTTGTGGTTTCTCTCCTTTGTAAGTTCTCTCCTTGGCAAGATTTTTGTTCTACTGGTTCTCTCCTCTGTAGTTCTTTGTTGGTTTTCACTACCTTTTCACTCTTCTATAGGTTTTCTCCTTTGTAGGTTTTTAGCTTTGTAGGTTCTCTTTTCTGTAGGTTCTCCCCTCTATAAGTCTTTATAGGTTTTCTCAGTAGTTTCTCTCCTTTGAAGGATTTTTGCTTCGTAGGTTCTCTCCTTTGAAAGTTCTCTCTTCTGTTGGTTCTCCCCTCTATAGGTTTTCCCTTTTACAGGTTTTCTCCCTTGCAGGTTTCCACCTCTACAAGTTCTCTCTTCTGTTGGTCTTTCATCTATAGATTCTCTCTTTGCAGGATTTTTGCTCCATAGGTTCCCTTTTCTACATGTTCCCTCTTTTGTATGTTCACTCTTCTATTGGTTCTCTCCTCCGCGTGTTTTCTCCTTGGCAGATTCTCTTCTATATAGGTTCTCTCCTCTATAGATTCTCACCTCTACAAGCATCTACTAGTTTTCTTTGTATTTTCTCTCCTCTAGAAGTTCTCTTCTCTAAAGGTTTTCCCCTCTGCAGGTTTACTCCTATGTAGGTTCTCTCTTCTACAAGTTCTCTCTTTAACAAGTTCCCACCTATGTAGGTTATCTTTTTTGTAGGTTCACTATTTCGTGGGTTTTTTACTTTATAGGTTCTCTCTTCTTTAAGTTATCTACACTGTAGATTCTCTCCTCTACCAGTTCTTTCCTCTAGAGATTCTCTCTTTTGTAGGTTCTCATTTCTACAGTTGCTCTCCTTTACAAGTCTTTGTTGGATTTCTCTATAGTTTCTCTTCGATACAGGTTCTCGACTTTGTAGGTTCTCTCCTCTGCAGATTCTCTTCACTACAAGTTCTCTCCTCTGTAGGCTCTCCCTTCTACAAATTCTTTCCTCTGTGGGTTCACTCTTCTGTAGGTTCTCTCCACTGCAAGCCTCTGCTTCTTTTCTCTGTCATTTCTCTCCTATACAAGTTGTCACATGCTTTATACCCAAATTAACCTACTAAAGAGGCTTATTCTTCATAATTCTATAACTAGGTAGAAGCCTCTAGAATCTTGTATATAACTCCCTTATCTTCTTGTAAAGCATAGAGTTATGTAGAATAATCTACAAAGAGAATAGGGACCGTTAGATCAAATAGATCCTAACCATCCATTGAGAAGGTGGATGACTATATATACCTTAGGGACCTCATTTGTAAAGCATCCAAGCAATAGTGTAATTGCATTCTTGAAGTAGTATACTATTCTCCAATTTCTCCATATCTCTTGTCTACTTGTGTGCTTCTTTCTTTCTTCAGCTAGTAGCATTCTAGCTCTCGGAGAAGGCTGAACTAGCATTCGAGTCAAGTGAATTGCTAGTGCCGAACGAGTCATTAGTTGATCAAGACCAAGTCCATGTCAAGTGGTATCAGAGCACGATTTCTACAAGTAGCAAGTACACTTTGTCTAGTAAGCATGTTGGGTCCTCATAGTGAGATTACCCACATAACAAAAGAAGCCTAGAAGTAACCCAAAAGAGGGAGATCAACGTCGAGGGATGTCTTGGAAGACGCCAATGCAAGGCTTGCAAAGGTTGATCTTATTATGACAAATGGGCAAGAGAAGTTCGAGTTGGTAAACCAACACAACAATGAGCTCGAGAGGGAGAGTGAAGAGCTTCATGAGGAGATGCACCAACACAACAATGAGCTCGAGAGGGAGAGTGAAGAGCTTCATGAGGAGATGCAAGGAGCCTTGAACCAGGCCCTATCAAGGTGTTTAGACCAAGTAAAGACCTTGGAAGATACCCTCCATTGTGAGGTTGTGACATTGAAGGAAGAGCTTAATAGAGTCTCTAACGAGTTAAAGGAGGCCAAGGATGAGCTAGTCCTTTGTAAAAAGGTAGTTGCTTAAGGTGAAAGCATTGCCTTGCCAATGGTAGTTGCTTCTTCAAAGGCGAATGTTCCAAGACCCAAGGAGTATAATGGGTTGAGGTGGAGCTTGGAGCAATACTTTAAGGCACTTTGTGTCGTAGAGGATGCCAAGAAGATCAATAGTGTCACTTTATACCTCGTGGATATTGCAATGGTATGGTGGAGAAGAAGGTATAATAATATCTAAAGGGGTACTTGCATCATCAACAAATGGGACAAGTTTAAGAGAGAACTCAAGTGACAATTCTATCCAAAGAATGCCAAGGAAGAGGTGAGATCAAAGCTAAGGCGTCTTCAACAAAAGGGGAGCATACGAGAGTATGAGAAGGAATTCTCCGAAGTGTTGCTGGAAATTCCTGATTATCCCGACAGGGAACCATTCTTTGCATTGAAAGATGGCTTACAAAATTGGGTGAAGTTGGAGATCCAAAGACATGGTGTTCAAGATCTTGCCACCATTATTTCCATTGCTGAGTCACTAATAGAGTTCAAGAAGTCTAAGAAGCCCAAGTCACATAAGGACAAGGATGGCAAGGGAAAGAGTGGGGGAGATAGTCCCTCAAACAAAGGACGTTTCCACAAGTATAATGACCTAAGGAAGGAAAGAACACCAAGGACGGTCAAAGCAGTGACAAGGGCCCTCTCAAATGCTACTTTTGCGATGGGCCACATAAAGCAAGGGACAGGCCAAGGAAAGCCAAGCTTTCTGCCATAGTTGAAGAAAGGGAGGAATAGTAGCAATGAGAAGAGACAAGGATAAGATCTTTACAAATCCTCAATGCCATCAAAGCCAAGGTTGAAGTGCCTATGACCGAGAAAAGAAGATGTTTGTACGTGGAAGCAAATGTGAGTAACCAAGTGGTTAAAGCCTTAGTGGATACTGGAGCTTCCAACAACTTCCTTTAAGAGGAAGAAGCAAGATGGTTGGGCATCAAATACAACAAGGAGCGAGGATGACTCAAGGTAGTGAATTCAGAGCCAAAGTCAATTTTTGGGATCGCTCATGGCATAGAGGTATGTATGGGTAAATGGTGTAGCCTTGTAGATTTTTCTATTGTCCCAATGGATGATTATCCTATTATGCTTGGTATGGAATTTATGGATCATGTTAAGGCCATTCTTATTCCTTTTGCTAACACAATAGGTATCTTGGAGGAAGGCAACACCTGCATGGTGCCTTTAGCTAGAGAAACTGGCCTTCAATTGAAGCAAATCTCAACCATACAACTTTTGAAAGGTGTAAAGAAGGTGCAACCCACCTTTCTTGTATCCTTGAAGGATGGAAAGGATACTTCCTCAACAAAGGTCCTACCCAAAGAAGCTCTCACATCCTAGAAGAGTTCAAGGATGTTATGCCTCCAAAATTGCCTAAGAAACTCCCATTTAAACGAGAGGTGGATCATAAGATTGAGTTAGTCTCTGGTGCAAGACCACCTACTACGGTGCCTTACCAAATGCCACGCCCTGAGTTAGTGGAACTCAAGAGGCAACTTAAGGAGCACTATTAGATACAAGTTACATTCAATCATCAAAGGCTCCATATGGTGCACCTGTGCTTTTCCAAAAGAAGCACGATGGGTCACTTTGGTTGTGCATCGACTATCACGCGCTTAACAAAATCACTGAGAAGAATAAGTATCCCATTCCATTGATAGTTGACTTGTTCGATCAACTAGGTGAAGCACGGTGGTTCACAAAGCTGGATTTAAGGTCGAGATACTACTAAGTGAGGATTGTAGAAGGTGATGAGCCAAAAACTACTTGTGTTACGAGGTATGGCTCCTTTGAGTTCTTAGTTATGCCATTTAGACTCACAAATGCCCCTGTCGCATTCTGCACTCTTATGAATAGAGTTTTCGAGTCATTTTTGGATAAATTTGCTGTGATTTATTTGGATGATATCGTTGTTTATAATAAGACATTAGATGAGCATATTGAACATCTACGACAAATTTTCCAAGTATTAAAAGAGCATGAGCTGTACGTGAAGAGGGAGAAATGTGCCTTTGTGCAAGGAGAGGTTGCATTCTTAAGGCACATTATCGGTGGGGAAAAATTACAGATGGACAAGTCCAAGGTGCAAGCCATCCATAACTAGGAGTTACCAAAGAATGTAATTGAGGTACAATCCTTTTTAGGCCTTATTAACTACTATAGAAGGTTTATAAAGGGCTACTCCTCTATTACAACTCTGCTCACTAATTTGTTGAAGAAGAATAGAACATGGAATTGGGACGATAAATGCCAAAGTGTGTTTGAAGTGCTCAAGCAAACGGTAGCTGACGAGCCAGTGTTGGCTCTTCCCAACCACACAAAACCTTATAAGGTACATACTGATGCTTCTAATTTTACAATTAGTGGTGTTTTAATGCAAGAAGGGCATCCCATTGTGTATGAGAGTCGCAAGTTGAATGAAACCAAGCACCATTATACAGTCTAAGAGAAGAAGATGACTACAGTTGTGCATTGCCTACAAACTTGGAGGCATTATATGTTGGGGTCCAAGTTTGTTGTGATGACAGACAACATTGCCATAAGTTACTTCCTCAATCAGAAGAAGCTAACGCCAAAGCAAGTGAAACGAAAAGCTTTCTTGGTAGAATTCGACTTTGTAATGAAGTATAAGATATGCAAGGCTAATTTGGTGGCCAATGCATTGAGTAGAAAGGCCGAATTAGCTGCCATCACAAGTCCAAACTTTCCTTTGGTAAAACAAGTGAAGGAGGGATTAGAGCATGACCCACAAGTGAAAAGTTTGAGGGAACTGGCAAGTAGTGGGAAGACTCGTTGGTTTTGGCTTGAAGATGGGTTGCTCACTACCAAAGGCAATAGAGTTTATGTGCAAAAGTGGCAAGGATTGAGGAAGGCAATTATCAAGGAGTGCCATGACTCAAAATGGGTAGGACATCTGGGTATATGTCATACGCTGGCCCTTGTAGAGTAGGCATATTACTGGCCACAAATGTGGGATGACGTTGAGCTCTATGTGAAGACTTGTCTTATATTCCAACAAGACAAGGTGGAGCAACATCAACCATTGGGATTGCTAGAGCCCCTACCCATTCCAGAGAGACCATGGGAGAGTGTCTACCAAAATTGGAAGGATGTGCCAACATCATGGTAGTGGTAGACCAGTTTAGCAAGTATGGTGTGTTCATCCTCGTACCCTCAAAGTTTACAGCTGAAGATGCAGAACGCCTATTTTTCAAGTATGTGGTGAAATATTGGGGCATCCCAAAGACAATTGTCAGCAATAAAGACACTCGCTTCACCGGGAGATTCTAGATGGAGCTATTCAAGTTAATGGGATTGGAGCTTAACTTCTCCACAATCTTTCACCCCCAAACTAATGGCCAAATAAAAAGGGTGAATGCCTTGTTGGAGTTGTTCCTGAGGCATTATGTGAGTGCCAACTAGAGTGATTGGGCGAAGTCACTTGACAAAGCCTAATTCTCATACAACCTACAGAAGAACGAGTCAACTGGGGTTAGTCCATTCGAGGTTGCTACGGGACTACAACCAATGACTCCACATACCTTGGTAGTTGGCTACAAAGGGCTAAGTCCTGCTACATTCAAGTTTATCGAGGGTTCATGAGAAGTCCAACATGGCACGGGCACACTTGGCTAAGGCTACCAAGCTGATGAAGAAATTGGTCGATGCCAAGAAGAGACACTTAGAGTTTGAGGAAGGAGATTTGGTGATGGTGAAACTCCTTCCTCATCAAAGCCAAAGGCTTGCCAAAGTACACAAGGGCCTTATTAGGCGTTACGAGGGTCCCTTCCTAATGGAGAAGAGGATTGGCAAGCTAGCTTACCGATTAAATCTACCATCACACCTCGAGATGCATCCAGTACTCCACGTAAGTCTATTAAAGCCTTGTCGTCCTAATAAGGCAAAATTGAGCAGGGGTGAATTGAAAAGAGCCCCTACAGCCATAACAACGATGCAAGATCATGATGTGGAAGTCGCGTCATTCCAAGGAGAGGCACCCATCCGAGTTATGTCGAGTACTTCGTTAAATGGAAAGGGTTGCCTGATAGCCAAGCAAGTTAGAAACATGAGCTAACTTTTTGGAACAACATGGATGTGATTGAGACATACAAGAAGGACACGATGAGGGTGTTGCCAGATTGAGTGAGGGAGAATGTCATGTACTACGTCATTCTACCCAAATTAAGCTACTAAAAAGGCTTATTCTTCATAATTCTAGAACTAGGTGGAAGCCTTTAGAATTTTATAGATAACTCCTTTATCTTTTTGTAAAGTGTAGAGTTATGTAGAATAATCTAAAAAGAGAATAGGGACTGTTAGATCGAATAGATCCTATCCATCCATTGAAGAGGTGGATGACTATATATACCCTTAGGGACCTCATTTGTAAAGCATTCAAGCAATAGTGTAATTGCATTCTTGAAGTAGTATAGTATTCTTCAAGTTCTCCATATCTCTTGTCTACATGTATGCTCTAGTAGCATTCTAGCTCTTGGAGAAGGCTGAACTAGCATTTGAGTCAAGTGAATTGCTAGTGTCGTGCGGGTTATTGGTTGATCAAGGCCAAGTCTGTGTCAAAGTTCACTTCTCTATAGGTTTTCCCCTCTATAGGTTTTCTCCTTTTGTAGGTTCTTTCTTCTATAGGTTGTCTCCTCAATAGGTTCTCACCTTTGTAAGTTATCTCTTTTGTAGGTTCTCTATTTTGTAAGTTCTCATCTCTACAAGTTCTCTCCTCTGTAGGTTCTCTCCTCTACAAGTTCTCTCCTTTGTAGGTTCTCTCCTCTATAAGTTCTCTCTTGTACAGGTTCTTCCCTCTGTATGTTCTCTCTTCTATAGGTTCTCTCTTTTCAAATTCTCTCCACTATAGGTTCACTTTTTTACAGGCTTTGTCCTCTGTAGGTTCTCACTTCCATAGGTTCTCTCTATTACAATTTCTCTCTTTTATAGGTTCTCTCCTCTATAGTTTCTCTACTCTACAGGTTTTTGCTAGTTTTTTTTTCCTGTCTTTTCACTCCTTTAGAGGTTTTCTCCTTTGTAGATTTTCACCTCTATAGGTTCTCTCCTCTACAGATTCTGTCTTCTATAGGTTCTCTCTTCTGTAGTTTCACCCATCGGTAAGTTTATGATTTTTTTTTTATATATATTTCTCTCATCTACAAGTTCTCTACTCTACAAGTTTTCTCCTCTACAAGTTCTTTCTTTTGAAGGTTCTTTTCTTTGTTGGTTCTCTCTTTTATAGTTTCTCTCTACTGTAAATTCTCTCCCCTATTAGTTTACTCCTACTGATTCTCTTTATTAGAGACTTTTTCCTATACAAGTTATCTCTTTTGTAGATTCTCTATTTTGCAGGTTGTGAATAGGTTCTCACCTTTGTAGTTTATTTCTTCTGTAGGTTCTCTACTTTACAAGTTTCCTCTTCTGCAAGTTCACTCCTCTAGAATTTTCTCTTTTACTGATTCTCTCCTCTAGAGAGTCTCTCATTTGTAGGTTCTCTCCTCTACAAGTCTCTGCTAGTTTTCTTTGTTATTTCTCTCCTTTAGAGGTTCTCTCCTTAGTAGGATTTTTGCTTTGCAAGTTTATTCCTCTGCATGTTCTCTCTTCTACAAGTTCTCCTCTGCAGCATTTTGGGTCTGTTGGTTCTCTATTTTGTAGGTTCTGTCATCTGTAATTCTCTATAGGTTTTCCCTATAGCTTCTCACCTTTGTAGGTTCTGCCCTTGACAAGATTTCTACCCTGCAGGTTCCCTCCTTTACATGTTCTTCTGTAGCTTCTCTCTTTTGTTGGTTCTCTCCTTTATAAGTTCTCTCCTCTACAGATTCTCTCCACTGCAGGTTCCCTCCTCTCTAGGTTCTCTCCTTCACAAATTCTCACCTCTATAGATTCTCTCCTCTACAAGTTCACTATTCTATAGGTTCTCTCCTCTTCAAGACTCTACTAGTTGTCTTTGTCATTTCTCTCTTCTATAAGTTCTCTCCTCTATATGTTTTCCCCTCTGTAGGTTTTCTCCCTTGCAAGATCTCTCCCCTGTATGTTCTTTCCTCTACACATTTTCTCCTCTACACATTATTTGTTCTACAAGTCCTCTCCTCTATAGGTTCTCACTTCAATAAGTTTTCCCTCTATAGGTTTTCTCCCTTATAGGTCTCTTCTCTACAGATTCACTCCTCTCCAAGTTCTCTCTTTTTCAAGTTCTATCCTTTGTAGGTTCTTTCTTCTACAAATTCTCTCCTCTATAGGTTTTCCCCTTTTTGGGTTCTCTCCTCTA
Source organism: Ceriops decandra (assembly GCA_020615895.1). Classification (NCBI taxonomy): domain Eukaryota; kingdom Viridiplantae; phylum Streptophyta; class Magnoliopsida; order Malpighiales; family Rhizophoraceae; genus Ceriops; species Ceriops decandra. The sequence continues at coordinate 6,751,944 of JAHLGO010021107.1, forward strand.
CAAGCCTTTACTGGTATTCTCTATCGTTTCTCTCTTCTACAAGTTCTCTCCTCTATAAGTTATTCCCTTTACAGGATGTCTCCTTTGCAAGATCTCTCCTCTGTATGTTCTCTCCTTTTTAGATTCTCTCCATTGTAGGTTCTATCTTCTACTAGTTTTCCCCGTAATAGGTTTTCTCCTCTATAAATTCTCTCTTCTATTTGATCTTTCTTCTATAGGTTCTCTCCTCTACAAGGCTTTGCTGGTTTTCTCCATCTTTTCTCTCTTCTGTAACTTCTCTCCTCTATAGGTTTTTCCCTCAACAAGTTTTCTCGCTTGCAGGATCTTTCCTCTGTACGTTCTGTCCACTATAGGTTCTGTCTTCTATAAGTTTTCTCTTTAGTAGGTTTTCTCCTCTATAAATTCTCTCCTTTGTAGGATCTTTCCTCTGTAGGTTTCCTCCTCTACAAATTCACTCCCCTACAGGTTCTTTCTTTTGCAAGTTCTCTCCTTTGTAAGCCTCTACTGGTTTTCTATGCCGATTAGCTCCTCTACAAGTTCTCTCTTTTGTAGGTTCTCTTTTCTGTAGATTCTCCCTTTTGCAAGTTCTCTCCACAACGGGTTCTCACCTCTACAGGTTTTCTCTTCTATAAGTTCTTTATTTCATAGGTTCTCTACTCTACTGGTTCTCTCCTTTGTAGGATCTCTTCTCTACAAGTTCTCTCCTTTGCAAGTTCACTCGTCCACTGGTTCTCTCCTTTAAAGACTCCATCCTCTACAGATTCTCTCTTCTATAGGTTTCTCTCTTCTGTAGATTCTCTCCCTTGCAAGTTTCTACTAGTTTTCTTTGTGGTTTCTCTCTTCTGCAAGTTCTCTCCTTTGTAAGTCTTTGTGGGTTTTCTTTGTAGTTTCTCTCCTTTACAGGATTTCTGCTTTGTAGGTTCCCAACTATGTAGGTTTTGTCTTCTGTAGGTTCTCTCTTATGTTGGTTCTCTTCTCTCTATGTTCTCTCCTTGGCAGATTCTTTCCTCTATAGGTTCTCTCCTCTACATATTCTCTCCTCTACAAGCATCTACTTGTTTTCTCTATATCTTCTCTCCTCTATAGGTTTTCCCTACTACAGGTTTTCTCCCTTACATGTTCTCTCTACTATAGGTTCTCTCTTTTGTAGGTTCTCTCCTCAATAGGTTCCTACCTTTGTAGGTTTCTCTTTTGTAGGTTCACCATTTCATGGGTTATTTACTCTATAAGTTCTCTCCTTTTCAAGTTCTCTACACTATAAGTTCTCTCCTCTATTAGTTCTTTCCTTTAGAGACTCTTTCCTCTGTAGGTTCTCTCTTTTATAGGTTCTCTTTTTTGTAGATGGTCTCCTCTACAAGTCTCTATTGGATTTCTCTAAAGGTTCTCTCCTCTATAGGTTCTTTATTTTGTAGGTTCTCTCTTCTGCAAATTCTCTCCTCTGTGGGTTCTCTCTTCTGTAGGTTCTCTCTACTACAAGCCCCTACTACTTTTCTTTGTCATTTCTCTCCTCTATAGGTTTTCACCTTTGCAAGTTTTTTCCTTTACAGTTTCCCTTCTTTGTAGGTTCTTTCTTCTATAAGTTCTCACCTTTGTAGGTTATCTCTTTTGCAGGTTCTCTATTTTGCACATTCTTAGCTCTACAAGTTGTCTCTTTTACACGTTCTCTCCTTTGTAGGTTCTTTCCTCTGCATTTTCTTTCTTTTGTAGGTTCTTTCCTTTTAAGATTCTCTCCATTATAGGTTTGCTCTTTTATAGGATCTCTCCTTTGCAGGTTCTTATTTATATAGGTTCTCTTTTTTGTAGGTTTTCTCCTCCATAGGTTCTCTACTCTACAGGTCTTTATTGGTTCTTTCTATTGTTTCACTCCTCTATAGGTTTTCTCTTCTACAGATTTCACCTCTATAAGTTCTCTCCTCTACTGATGCTTTCCTCTGTAGGTTCTCTGTTGTATAGGTTCTCTCTTATGTAGGTTCACCCATCAGTAAGTCTATGCTAGTTTTTTTTTATATTTCTCTCCTCTACAAGTACTCTCATCTACAGGTTTTCTCCTCTATAAGTTCTTTCTTTAGAAAATTCTTTCCGCAATAGGTTCTCTCTTTTGTTGGTTCTATCTGTTGTAGGTTCACTCTTATGCAAGTTCATTACTCAATTGGTTCTCTCCATTAGAGACTGTTTTTTTTCTGTAAGTTCTCTCTTCTATAAATTCTCTATTTTGCACGTTCTTTTGTGAACAAGTTCTCACCTATGTAGGTTATCTCTTATGTAGGTTTTCTATTTCACAAGTTCTGCTTTACAAGCTTTCTCTTTTGCAAGTTCTCTCCCTTTGAACTTCTCTCCTCTACAAGTTATCTCCTTTTCTCTCCTCTAGAAAGTCTCTCCTCTGTAGGTTCTCTCTTCTACAAGTTCTCTCCTCTACAAGTCTACTGGTTTTCTTTGTGGTTTCTCTCCTTAAAAGGATTTTTGCTTTGCAAGTTTGCTCCTCTACATGTTCTCTCTTTCATAGGTTCTCCTTTGCAGGTTTTTGGTTTTGTAGGTTTTCTCTTCTGTAAGTTGTGTGTACAATTCTCTGTAGGTTTTCCTTGTAGCTTCTCACCTTTATAAGTTTTGTCCTCGGTAGGATTTCTACCCTGCAAGTTCCCTCCAATGCATGTTCTCTCTTCCGTAGATTCTCTCTTTTATTGGTTCTTTCCTCTGTAAGTACTCTCTTATGTAGATTCTATCCACTGTAAGTTCCCTTTTTCTCTAGGTTCTCTCCTATACAGATTCTCACCTTTATAGATTCTCTCCTATACAAGTTCATTATTCTGTAGATTATCTCCTCTTCAAGCCTTTGCTAGTTGTGTATGTCATTTCTCTCCTCTACAAGTTCTCTCCTATATATGTTTTTTTCTCTGCAGGTTTTCTCCCTTATAGGATCTCTCCCCTCTACATTCTCTCCTCTACACATTCTCTCATCTGTAGGTTCTCTGTTCTACAAGTTCTCACCTCTATAGGTTCTCAGTTTAATAGGTTTTCCCCTCTATAGGTTCTCTCCTCTGCAGATTCTCTCCTTTATAGGTTCTCTCTTCTTCAGGTTCTTTCCTCAATAGTTTCTCCCTTCTATAGATTATCTCATTTGCAAGTTCTCTCCTCTATAGGTTTTCCCCTCTATATGTTCTCTCTTCTGCAGGTTCTCTCCTCTATAGGTTTTCCCTTTGCAAGTTTTCTCCCTTGTAGAATCTCTCATCTATATATTCTCTCCTCTATAGATTCTCTCTACTATAGGTTCTGTCTTCTACAATTTCTCTCCTTTATAGGTTTTCTCCTCTATAAATTCTCTCCTCTGTAGGTTCTCTCCTATAGAGGTTTTCTCGTCTACAGATTCCCTCCCTTACAGGTTCTTTCTTCTACAATTTCTCTTCTCTGCAAGCCTCTACTAGTTGTCTATGCCATTTAGCTCCTCTACAAGTTCGCTCACCTATAGGTTTTCTGTATTGCAAGATCTCTCCTTGGTAGGTTCTCACCTCAATAGGTGTTCCTCTTTGTAGGTTTTCTCCCTTGTAGGTTCTCTCCTCTGTAAGTTCTCCCCACTATAGATTCTCTCCCCTACAAGTTCTCTCTTCTGTAGGTTATATCCTCTATACATTCTCTCCTCTATAGATTCTCTCCTCTATATGTTTTCCCCAATATTCATTCTTTCATCTATTGCACATCCTCTAAAAGCCTCAGTTGGTTTTTTCTATCATTCCTCTCCTTAACAAGTTCTGTCCTCCATATTTTTTCACCACTGCAGGTTTTCTCCCTTCTAGATTTCATCCTCTGCAAGTTCTCTTTTTAGTAAGTTCTTTCTTTTTTAGGTTCTCTCCTCGTAGATTCTTTGCTTTACAAGTTCTCTACTCTAGAAATTCTCTCCTCTATAGGTTTTTTCTTCTGTAGGTTCTCTCTTCTTCAAGTTCTCTCCTTTGCATGTCTTTACTAGTATTCTTTATGGTTTCTCTCCTTTGTAGGTTGTCCCCTCGATAGGATCTCTGCCCTGCAGGTTCTCAACTTTGCAAGTTCTCCCTTCTGCATGTCTCTACATGTTCTCTCCTCTATAGGTTTTCCCCTCTG
>JAHLGO010021107.1:6757155-6775400 GCA_020615895.1 Ceriops decandra
TCCCCACTGTAGATTCTCTCCCCTATAGGTTCTCTCTTCTGTAGGTTCTATCCTCTGTACATTCTCTTTTCTATAGATTCTCTTCTCTATAGGTTTTCCCCTATATAGGTTCTCTCTTCTGTTGCACATCCTCTAAAAGCCTCAGTTGGTTTTGTTTGTCGTTTCTCTCCTTAACAAGTTCTCTCCTCTATATTTTTTCACCACTGCACTCCCTTATAGATTTAATCCTCTGTAGGTTCTCTTTTTAGTAACTTCTTTCTTTTTTAGGTTTTCTCTCATAGATTCTTTGCTCTACAAGTTATCTATTGTGGACATTCTTTCACTTATTGATTTTTTCTTCTGTAGGTTCTCTCTTCTTCAAGTTCTCTCCTTTGCATGTCTTTACTAGTAGTCTTTATGGTTTCACTCCTTTGTAGGTTATATACTCTATAGGTTCTCAACTTTGCAAGTTCTCCCTTCTGCAGGATATTGCTGGTTTTCTCAGCCCTTTCACTCCTCCATAGGTTTTCTCTTCTACAAGTTTTCACCTCTGTAGGTGCTCTCTTCTGTAGGTTTTCTCCTCAACAACTCTTTGCTGGTTTTCTCCATAGATTCTCTTGTTTGCAAGTTCTCTCTCCTCAGTAAGTTCCCTCTTCTATAGGTTCTCTCTTCTATAGATTCTATCCTCTGTAGGATCTCTCCTCTATAGGTTCTCTCCTCTATAGGTTTTTTCCTCTATAAATTCTCTCCCCTACAAGTTCTTTCTTCTGTAGGTTCTCTCCTCTACAAGCGTCTATTGGTTTTCTATGTCATTTAGCTCCTCTACAAGTTCTCTCCTCCATAGGTTTTCCCCTCTGCAGGTTTTCTCCCTTACAGATTCCCTCCTTTACAAGTTCTCTCTTTTATAGGTTCTCTCTTCTATAGATTCTCTCTTCTACAGGTTCTCTTCTCAATAGGTTCTCACCTCTATAGGTTATCTCCTCTATAGGTTCTCTCTTTTATAGATTCTCTCTTTTGTAAGATCTCTCCTTTACAGGTTCTCTCCTCTGCAAGCCTCTACTGGTTTTCTATGTCATTTAGCTCCTCTACAAGTTCTCTCCTTTATAGGTTTTCCCCTTTGCAAGTTTTCTCCCTTATAAGTTCCCTCCTTTACAAGTTCTCTCTTTTGTAAGTTCTCTCTTCTATAGATTCTCTCTTCTACAGATTCTCTTCTCAATAGGTTCTCACCTCTATAGGTTATCTCCTCTGCATGTTCTTTATTTTGTAGGTTCTCTCCTCTATAGGATTTCTCCTCTACAAGTTCTCTCCTTTGCATGTTCACTCATCCATTAGTTCTCTCCTCCAGAGACTCTCCCATTTGCAAATTCTCTCTTCTATATGATCACTTTTCTACAGATTTTCTCCTCTGCAAGTCTCTGTTGGTTTTCTTTTTGGTTTCTCTCCTCTATAGGTTTTCTCCTCTGTAGGATTTCTGTTCTACAGGTTCTCTCCTCTATAGGCCTTTGCTGGTTTTCTCAACCTTTTCAATCCTCTATATATTTTCAGCTCTATAGGTTCTCTTTTTTGCAAGTTCTCTCCTCTATAATTCTCTACAGGTTTTCTCTGTAGTTTCTCTCCTTTGTAGTATTTCTGCTCTGTAGGTTCTCTCTTCTGTTGGTTATCTCCTTTGTATGTTCTCTCCTTGGTGGATTCTCTCCACTGCAAGTTCTTTTCTCCATAAGTTCTCCCTTCTCTAGGTTCTCTCCTCTGCAAGTTCTCCCTTTTGTAGGTTTTCTTTTCTGCAGGTGCTCTCCTCTATAAGTCTCTATTGGATTTCTCTGTAGTTTCTTTCCTCTATAAGTTCTCTTCTTTGCAGATTCTCTCCACTATAGGTTCTCTCCTCAGTAGGTTCTCTTTTTTGTAGATTCTCTCCTCTGTGGGTTCTCCCTTCTATAGATTCTCTCTTCTATAGGTTCTCTCCATTACAAGCCTTTGCTACTTTTATCTATCATTTCTCTCCTCTACAAGTTCTCTCCTTCATAGGTTTTTCCCTCTGTAGGTTTTCTCCCTTGTAGGATCCCTCCTTTGTAGGTTCTCTCTTTTATAAATTGTCTCCTTAACAAGTTCTCACTTCTGTAGGGTATCTCTTATGCAAGTTCTCTATTTTATAGGTTCTTAGCACTATAGGTTCTCGCCATTATAGGTTCTTTCCTTTGAAAGTTCTCACCTTTACAGGTTCTTTCCTCTGCATGTTCTCTTTTCTGTAGGTTCTCTCCTTTTCAAATTCTCTCCACTATAGGTTTGCTCTTTTGCATATTCTCTCCTTTGTAGGTTCTCACTTCCATAGGTTCTCTTTTATAGGCTTTGTCCTTTATAGGTTCTCTACTCTGTAGGTCTTTGTTAGTTTTCTCTGTCGTTTCACTCTTCTATAGGTTTTCACCTCTATCGGTTCTCTCTTCTACAAATTCTCTCCTCTGTAAGTTCTTTCTTATATAGGTTCTCTCCTTTACAAGTTCTCTCTTCTATAAGTTCTCTTTTCTGTAGGTTCACCCATCTGTAAGTCTATGCTAATTTTTATTTGCTTTTTCTCTCCTCTACAAGTTCTTTCTTTTAAATGTTCTCTCCTCTGTTGGTTCTGTCTTCCATAGGTTCTCTCTACTGTAAATTCTCCTTTATTGGTTCTCTTCTCTACAGATTATCTAATTTGCAGGTACTCTCTTCTATAGGTTCTCTCTTTTACAAGTTCTCTCCTCTGTAAGTCTCTACTAGTTTTCTTTGGGGTTTCTCTCCTATGCAAATTCTTTCCTTAGCAAGATTTCTACTCTGCAGGCTCAATCCTTTGCAGGTTCTCTCTTCCACCGGTTTATGCTAGTTTTCTTTACCTTTTCATACCTTGATTAATTTTCTCCTCTACAGGTTTTTAGCTCTATAAGTTCTTTCATCTACAAGTCCTCTCCTCTGCAAGTTCTTGTGGGTTTTCCTTGTAATTTCAATAGGATTTCTATTCTATAGGTTCCTTCCTCTATAGGTTCTCTTTATTGTAGGTTCTCTCTTTTGTAGGTTCTCTCTTCAATAGGTTTTCACCTTTATAGGTTATCTTTTTTGCAAGGTCTCTATTTTGTAGGTTCTCTACTCTATAGTTTCCCTCCTTTGCAAGTTTGCTCTTTTATAGGTTCTCTTCCCAACAAGTTTTAACCTCTGAAGGTTATCTCTTCTATAGGGTCTCTATTTCATAGGTTCTCTATTCTACTATTTCTCTCCACTACAGGTTCTCTCCACTATACTTTCTCTCCTTTACCAATTCTCTCCTCTTAAGACTCTCTCCTCTACAAGTTCTCTCTTTTGTAGGTTCTCTTCTCTATAGGTTCTCCCCTTGACAAGATTTTTGCTTTGTAGGTTCTCAATTCTGTAGATTCTCTCTTCCATAGGTCTTTACTAGTTTTCTTTGCCCTTTCACTCCTTTATAGGTTTTCTCCTCTACAGGTTTTCACCTTTGTAGGTTCTTTCATTTGCAGGTTATCTCCTTTGTAAGTCTTTGCTGGTTTTCTCTGTAGTTTCTCTCCTTTGTAGGTTCTCTCCTCTATAGATTCTCTCCTTTGGAAGTTCTCTCTTTTATAGGGTTTCCTCTCAGTAGGTTCTCTCTTTTATCGAGTTTCCCCTGTACAGGTTCTCTCTTCTATAGGTTCTCTCTTCTACAGGTGCTCTCATCTGCAAGCCTCTTTAAACACTCATCCAACTTTCTAGTCGCATCCTTCTTGATGGTACTTACTAATGATGACTCTCCTTTCACTTTTATGGCCTACATAAAGCTTTCTTTATGCTTTTTTAGCTTGAACTCGACCTTGTGAAGCTTTGCTTGCAAAGTCATCATCTCTTGCTCTTGTGCAATCACCTTAGTTCCGAGATCTTTATGTATCTTGCCATACTTTGCCTTAAGTACACTCAACTCCTTAATTTTCTTTACGTACTCCTTCTCTTTTCCTTCAAACTCCTTTACCTTCACTTGGAGATTAAATTCATCAATAAAAGAATTTTCACACAGCTTCTTAAGATGAATTACCTTGTTTTTCAACTTGCTATTCTTGCGCAAATAAGATCTCAACTCATTCTCAAGTTACTACAACCAATCATCCTCATCCTCTTCTATTGATTCCTCCTTAATTAAAGATTCTTGATTATCATTTACTTGGGTGACTAACATATCCTTTGCAACCTCTTCATCGGAATCATCATCACTTTCTTCTTCAAAATCTTCTTCCTCCAACTTGCTCAGGAAATTCCTTTTTTTGGATCTAAAGAACTTCTTTTTCCCTTTGGTACTTGAATTTCTAGTTTTGGAGAAGCTAGATTGCTTTGTCTTCCTCCTTAGGACTAGCTCATCATCATCCTCACTATTGGCTTCTCTTCTCTTTGGATAGTTTATGGCAAAGTGCCTAATTGCTCTATACCTGGAGCACTTTAAGGGTAATTTTTCCTTGTATTTCCCTTTTCCTTTCCTCAAGTTCCTAGTGATGTATGCCATGACTTCATCTAGCTTAATATCACTATTTTCTTCAAAGTTGCTATCAAACTCCTCATCTTGTTTAATCTTTAACTTCTTCATTGCCTTGAAAGCCAGCTCCTTTAATATACTGTGTAGGTCATCTAAGGGTATTTTATCCAAATCTCTATCTTTTATGGAAGAGACTTTGGCATTGTAAGCTTTTGGTAAGGTTCTAAGTATTTTCCTTACCACAGTGGCTTCGTGGATCTCTTCTCCATACCTTTTGATGGAGCACATAATTTTGTTGACTCTTGTGAAGAATGCATCCACAGTCTCATCATTTTGCATCTTTATGTCTTTAAATTTGCTCATTTAAATTTGTAACTTGGCTTCCTTCTCGACCTTATCTCTTTCGTAGATGTTCTTTAGCTTATCCCAGATTTGCTTGGCCATGTTGCACCCCATCACCTTAGTGAATTCTTTATTTATTAGGGAGCCGTATAAGGCATTTTCTTGCCTTTCCATCACACTCTGAGTTCTTTTTATCAGTTGGCAACATAGGATCACCTTCAGTAATAGGGATGGAACCATTAATAGTAGACTCAAATACATCAAGATCAAGGGACATCAAATATGGGAGTATTCTATTCTTCTATAACTGATAATTTTGTCCATCAAACATAGGGATGCCCTTGCTATGAATACTATTTATGTTATCCATGATCTCAAGCAGTAGTAGAGATAAAAACTCACACAGCAATGCATAACTTTAATTTAAAGTAGAAAAATTGGATCAACAAAGGAACTGACTTTAATACCACTTGATGAGGACTGTTGTAGGTCTCACACTGAGAGAGGAGTGAATCAGTGTGACCTATCTTCTTTCTACAAATTGATCTGGATTTAACCTCTATGACTTGTTAGAAACGATGATCTAATTTTTAATTTTCTCATTTATGTAAGTGCAACCATACAAATAAAAATTAATGTGCAAGCACCTAATAACACGCAACAATTTTTACGTGGTTCACTCATAATGTGTAAGCTACATCCACGGTGTGATAGGATCACTTCTAAATCACACAATCCACTCTTGTTATCAAGGGATACAGTTATGGTGTGGAAGGATCACTCCTTAACTACCAGTGAAAGGACTATTTCTTAACCACTTACAACGATCTCCCGATCACTCCAAGGATATCCCACTCTTTTTCAACATGTTTATCAAGAAATTGTGATTAAAACCTTTCCTAGAGAATGATCACTCAATGTAAATAGACTGCTAGAGCAGAATATGGATCTTCTCTTTCCTTCATTGCCAGTGTTGTTTCACCTGTTGCCGGTGTTGCCCACGCATTTTGTTGTAGTTGTCTGCATGCATTGCTACTGCTGTCCATGTGAGCTATTAATGTTGTCTATACGTGCTGCCATGTCTATTCGCTACTGTCCATACTTACTACCTCGTCTGTCTACTGCTATCTGTGTGTATAGTTAATACTGTCTGCATATGTTGTGCCTACTATCTGCATGTGTTGTGCCAACTATCCTCACAAGCTATGCCTGCTATCTGCACAAGTTATGCCTATTGTTTGCTGCACACACTGTGCTGGCTGTTTGCACAAGCTATACTTGCTATCCACATAAGCGATGCCTGCTATCTATGGTCTCTGCACCTGCTGTTCGTGCACGCTGTGCCTATTGTTTATGTTCACTGCCCTTACTGTCTGCAGTCTCTACACCAGTTGTCCATGTGTACTATGACTACTGTTCACACACACTACGGCTGCTGTTTGTACAAGCTGTTAACACGCACTGCTGCTGCTATCCATATGCATTGCTGCTGCTTTCTTGCATCGCTACTACTCTTCCTATGCATTGCAACTGCCTTCTTGTGTCGCTGCTGCTCTCCCTGCGCATTACAGCTACTTTCTTGTGCCACTGCTGCTCTCCCTGTGAATTAGTTGCTAATGTAGGACCCTTTTGCTACTGCTTTACCACTTACCAACTACTGCTCCACCTCTTACCAGCAGCCGCTTCACCTCCTACCAATAGCCACTCCTTCTTTCTCTCTCCTTGGCCAATTGCCTTGCTGCCTCTCTTTGGCTGATTGCCTTGCCTTCTATCTTGGTCGTTGTTGCACTCTCCTTGGTCGGCTGCTGCTACAGGTTAAGTTGTCTATTCTACAGGTTCTCTCCTCTGCAGGTTCTCACTTTTATAAGTTCTCTCTTCTTCAAGTTCTTTGCTTTACAAGTTTTCACCTATGCAGATCCTCTCCTCTGCAAGTTCTCTCCACTACAGGTTTTTGCTTGTTATCTCTATTGGTTCTCCCCTCAGAAGGATTTCTACTCTATAGGTTCTCCCTTCTACAGGTTCTCTATTTTGTAGGTTGTTTCTTTTGTAGTTTCTTTCCTCTACAAATTCTCGCCTCTACAAATTTTCTCCACTACCTATTCTCTCTTCTATAGGTTCCCTCTTTTATAAGTTATTGTTTCTATAGGTTCTCTCATCTATAGGTCTTTTGCTTTAAAGGTTTTCTCCTCTGTAGGTTCTCACTTCTATAGCTTCTCTCTTCTGCAAGTTCTTTCCTTAATAGGTTTTCTCCTCTATAGGTTCTCACTTCTGCAAGTTCATTCCTTTATAGGTTTTCTCCTATATAAGTTCTCTCTTCTATAACTTCTATTTTTTGTAGGTTCTTTCCACTATAGGTTCCTTCATCTACAAAGTCTTTTTTTTGTAAGTTCTCTTTTCTACAAATTCTCTCCATTGCAGGTTCTCTCTTCTATAGGTTCTCCCTTTTGTAGGTTCTCCATTTTGTAGGTTCTCTCATTCATATGTTCTCTCTTTTGTAGGTTCTCTCATCCATATGTTCTCTCTTTTGTAGGTTCTCTCATCTGCAGGTTCTTTGCTCCATAGGTTCTCTTTTCTGCAAGTTCTCTCTTTTATAAATTCTCTCCTCTGTAGGTTCTCTCTTCTGTAGGTTCTTTTTTCTGCAGGTATTTTCCTTTGCAAGTTCTCTCCTCTACAGATTTTGTCCACTGCATGTTCTCTCTTCTATAGGTTCCATCTTCTACAGGTTCTCTCTTCTATAGGTTCTCTCATCTGTAGGTTTTTTGCCTTAAAGGTTTTCTCCTTTGCAGGTTCTCACTTCTGTAGGTTCCATCTTCTGCAGGTTCTCTCTTCTATAAGTTCTCTCATTTGTAGGTTTTTTGCCTTAAAGGTTTTCTCTTTTGCAGGTTCTCACTTTTGTAGCTTCTCTCTACTACAAGTTCTTTCCTCTGTAGTTTCTTTCCTCTATATGTTTTCTCCTCTGTAGGTTCTCTCTTTTGCAAGTTCTTTGCTTTATAGGTTTTCTCCTATGTAGGTTTTCTCTTTTATAACTTCTCTTTTTTGCAAGTTCTGTCCACTGCAGGTTCCTTCCTCTATAAATTCTTTCTTTTGCAACTTCTCTTTTTGCAAATTCTCTCCTTTACAGGTTTTATCTTTTGTAAGTTTTCTCTTCTACATGTTCTCTCTTCTATAGGTTCTCTATTCTATAGGTTCTCTGTTCTACAAGTTCTTTCCTTTGCAAATTCTCTCCTGTATAGGTTCTCTCTTTTTCAAATTCTCTCCTCTATAGGTTCTCTCTTTTGTAGGTTCTTTATTCTATAGGATTTTTCCTTTGTAGGTTCTCTTCTCTAAAGATTTTCTTCATGGCATGTTCTCTCTTTTGTAGGTACTCTTATATGCAGGTTTTTTGCTCTACAGGTTTTCTCTTTTGCAGCTTCTCACTTCTGTAGCTTCTTTCTTTTGCAGGTTCTTTCCTTTATAAGATCTTTGCTTAACAGGTTTTCTTAACAGTAAGTTCTCTCATTTGCAGTTCATTGCTGGATTTCCCTGCTGTTCACTCCTTTATAGGTTTTTTCCCCTGCAAGTTCTCTCCTTTGTATGTTCTTTCTTCTGTAGGTTCTCTCTTTTATAGATTTTATCTTTTGATGGTTCTTTGCTCTACAAGTTTTCTACTCTACTGGTTCTTTCTTCTTCAACTTCTCTCTTCTGCAACATCTTTCCACTACAAGTTCTCTCCTTTACAGATTCTTTCTTCTACAAGTTATCTTTTCTATAGATTTTCACCTCTATAGGTTTTCTCTTTTTTAGGTTCTCTATTTGACAGGTCCTCTCTTTCACTTTTATAGTTTCTCTCTTCTTCAAGTTCATTGCTCTACAAGTTTTCTCCTCTGTAGGTTCTCTCCTTTACAAATTCTTTCCTCTATAGGTTCTCTCTTTTGTAGATTCTCTCCTCTACAGGTTCTCTCTTTTGTAGGTTCTCTCCTTTGCAAGATCTCTCCCATATAGGTCTTTGCTAGTTATCTCTGTAGGTTCTCCCCTCGATAGGATTTCTGCTTTATAGGTTCTCCCCTCTACAGGTTGTCTCTTCTGTAGGTTCTTTCTTTTATAGGTTCTTTCCTCTGTAGGTTCTCTCCTTTATAGATTTTCTCTACTGCATGTTCTCTCTTCTGCAGCTTGTTTGCTTTAAAGGTGTTCTTCTTTACAGGATCTCACTTTTGTAACTTCTCTCTTCTATAAGTTCTTTACTCTGTAAGTTCTCTTCTCTACAGGTTTTCTCTTTTGTAAGTTCTCTCTTTTGCAAGTTCTTTGCTTTATAGGTTTTCTCCACTATAGGTTCTCTCTATTGTATCTTCTCTCTTTTATAGGTTCTTTCCATTACAGGATCCTTCCTCTACGAATTCTTTCTTTTGTAAGTTCTCTTTTTTGCAGATTTTCTCCTCTACAAGTTCTCTCCTCTCCAAATTAACTCCATTGTAGAATCTCTCTTCTGTAGATTCTCTCCTATGCAGGTTCTCTCTTTCGTAGGTTCTTTCCTTTGCAAGTTCTCTCTTATGTAGGCTTTCTCATAGGTTCTCTCTTCTGTAGGTTCTCTCCTCTACAAATTATCTCCTTTGCAGGATCTCTCTATTGCAGATTTTCCCCTCTGCAGGTTCTCTCTTTTGTAGGTTCTTTCTTCTCCAAGTTCTTTCCTCTGTAGGTTCTCTCCTCTATAGATTTTCTCCACTACATGTTATATCTTCTATAGGTTCACTCTTTTGCAAGTTCTCTCTTTTGTAGGTTCACTCTTCTGCAAGTTCTCTCTTCTGTAGGTTCTCTCATTAGCAATTTTTTTGCTCTAAAGGTTTTCTACTTTGTAGGTTCTCAATTCTGTAGCTTCTTTCTATTGCCTGTTCTTTCCTTTGTAGGTTCTCTCCTTAACAGGTTTTCTTATTTCTAAGTTCTCTCTTCAGTAGGTTCTTTGCTTCATAGGTTTTCTCCTTTAGAGGTTCTTTCTTCAATAACTTCACTCTTCTACAGGTTCTTTCCATTACTACTTCTTTCGTCTACAAATTATTTTTTTCTTACAAGTTCTCTTTTCTATAGATTTTCTCCCCTACACGTTCTCTCCTCTACAAATTCTCTCCTTTGTAGGTTCTCTCTTCTACAGATTCTCTCCTCTGCAAGTTCTCTCTTTTATAGGTTCTCTCCTTTTGAAGTTCTCTCTTTTGTAGGTTCTCTCTTCAACATGTTATCACCTCTGTAGGTTCTCTCATCTGTCAATTCTTTGCTCTATAGGTTTTCTCCTCCACAGGTTGTCTCTTCTGTAGATTCTCTCCTCTGTAGGTTCTCTCTTTTGCAGATTCTCTCCTTTGCAATTTCACACTTTTGTTGGTTCTTTCTTCGATAGGTTTTTTTCCTCTACAAGCTCACCTATAGGTCTTTGCTCATTATCTCTACATGTTCTCCCTACAGTAGGATTTCTGCTCTAGAGGTTCTCCCCTTGGCAAGTTCTTTATTCTGTAGCTTCTTTTACAGGTTCTTTCCTCTGTACGTTAACTCCTCTACAAATTTTCTCCACTGCATGTTCTCTCTTCTATAGGTTCTCTCTTCTATAGGTTCTCTCTTCTGTAAGTTCTCTTATCTATAGGTTTTTGCTCTAATGGTTTTCTTCTTTGCTGCTTCTCACTTCTATAGCTTCTTTCTTTATAGGTTCTTTCCTCTATAAGTTCTCTCTTCAACAGGTTCTTTGCTCAATAGGTTTTCTCCTCTACAAGTTTTATCTTTTGTAACTTCTCTCTTCTGCAGATTCTCTCCTCTCCAGGTTCTCTTTTCTATAGGTTCTCTCCCCTATATGTCTTTATTAGTTATCTTTGTAGGTTCTTTCCGCTATAGGTTCCCTCTGTAGGTTCTCTCATCTGTCAATTCTATGCTCCATAGGTTTTCTCCTCCACAGGTTGTCTCTTCTATAAGTTCTCTCCTTTTCAAATTCTCTCCTTTGTAGGTTCTCTCTTTTGCAAATTCTCTCCTTCAAAGGTTCTCACTTTTGTATGTTCTTTCTTCGGCAGGTTTTTTTCCTCTACAAGCTCCCCTACAGGTCTTTGCTCGTTATCTCTACATGTTCTCCCTATAGTAGGATTTCTGCTCTATAGGTTCTCCCTTCTACAAGTTCTCACTTCTGTAGGTTCTTTTACAAGTTCTATCCTCTGTACATTCTCTCCTCTATAGATTTTCTCCACTACATGTTCTCTCTTTTATAGGTTCTCTCTTTTACAGGTTCTCTTATCTATAGGGTTTTTGCTCTAAAGGTTTTCTTCTTTGCAGCTTCTCACATATGTAGCTTCTTTCTTTGTAGGTTCTTTCCTCTATAGGTTCTTTCTTCTGTAGGTTCTTTGCTCTATAGGTTTTCTCCTCTGCAAGTTCTATCTTTTGTAACTTCTCCCTTTTGCAGATTCTCTCCTCTCCAGGTTCTCTTTTCTATAGGTTCCCTCCCCTAGATGTCATTATTAGTTATCTTTGTAGGTTCTTTCCACTATAGGTTCAATTGTCTAGAATTCTTTGGTGGTCTTCCTTGTTGTTTCACTTCTTTATAGGTTTTTCCCCTGCATGTTCTCTTTACTGTAGGTTCTCTCTTATGTAGGTTCTCTCTTTTATAGGTTCTATCTTCTGCTGGTTCTTTGCTTTACAGGTTTTCTGCTCTATAGGTTCTTTCTTCTATAAATTCTTTCTTCTGCAAGTTATCCTTTCTATAGATTTTCTCCTCTATTGGTTCTCTCTTCTATATGTTCTCTTTGCTACAAGTTCTCTCTTTTATAGGTTCTCTTTTCTGCAAGTTCTTTGCTCTACAAGTTTTCTCCTCTACAGATTCTCTTCTCTACAAGTTTTCTTCTTTGCAAGTTCTCCTTTGTTGTTTCTTTCTTTGACAAGTTCTTTCCTTTGTAGGTTCTTTCCACTGCAGGTCATTGCTAGTTTTCTCTGCTATTTCACTCCTCGATAAGTGTTTTCCCCAACAAGTTTTCTCCCTTACAATTTCTCCTCTGTCAATTCTCTCTTATGCAGCTTCTCTCTTCTACAAGTTCTTTGCTCTATAGCTTTTCTCCTCTACAAGTTCTCTTTTCTATAACTTCTCACTTCTATAGGTTCCCTCATCTATAGCTTCTCTCTTCTACAGATTCTCTCCTCTGCAGGTTTTCTCTTTTGTAGGTTCTCCCCTTTGTAGGTTCTCTCCCTTACAAGTCTTTGCTAGTTATCTCTGTTAATTATCCTCTATAGGTTTTCTCCGCTGTAATTTCTCTCCTCTATCATTTCTTTCATCTGCTACTTTTCTCTTCTGTAGGTTCTATCATCTATAGGTTCTTTGCTTTACAACTTTTCTCGTATGTAGGTTCTCTCTTCTAAAGCTAATCTCTTTTGTAGGTTCTCTCTTCTACAGGTTCTCTCCTATGCAAATTCTCTCCTCTACAAGTTCTCTCCCCTACAAGTCCTTGCTAGTTATCTCTGCAGGTTCTCCCCTCAACAGGTTTTCTCCTCTGTGAGTTCTTTCTTCTACAGGTTCTGTCCTTTATATGTTCTTTCTTCTGTAGGTTCTCTCTTCTACCAGTTCACTCCTTTGTAAATTCTCCCATCAATAGGTTCTCACTTGTACAGGTTTTCTCCTTTGTAGTTTCTTTCTTCTACAAGATCTTTCCTTTGTAGGATCTCTCCACTGTAGGCCATTGCTAGTTTTCTCTGCTATTTCACTCCTCGAAAGGTTTTTTCCCCAGCAGATTTTTTCCCTTGCAATTTCTCTCCTCTGTCAGTTCTCTCTTCTACAACTTGTCTCTTTTGTAGGTTCTCTCATCTGTAAGTTCTTTGCTGTACAACTTTTCTCCTCTATAGGTTCTCCTTTTTGTAGCTTCTATTTTTTGCAAGTTCTCTCATCTATAGGTTCTCTCTTATGTAGGTTCTTGCCTCCTTAAGTTCTCTCCTCTATAGGTTTTCTCCTCTATAGGTTCTCTCTTCTTTAGGTTCTTTGCCTTACAGGTTTTCTCCCTGTGGTAGGATTTCTCCTCTCTAGGTTCTCCCCTCTGCAGGTTCTCTCTTCTATAGGTTCTTTCTTCTACAGGTTCATTCCTCTGCAGGTTCTCTCGTCTATAGATTTTCTCCACTACATGTTCTTTCTCCTATAGGTTCCCTCTTCTGTAGGTTCTAACTTCTACAAGTTTTTTGCTTTATAAGTTGTCTCCTTTGCAGGTTCTAACTTTTGTAGCTTCTTTCTTATACAGGTTCTTCTTTCCTCTGTAGATTCTCTTCACTATAGGTTTTCTCCTCTGTAGGTTCTCTTTTCTTTAGGTTCTTTGCTCTATATGTTTTTTCCTCTACAAGTTCTCTCATTTGTAACTTCTTTCTTCTACAAGTTCTTTCCTCTATAGATTCTTTCTTCTACAGTTCTCTTTTCTATAGATTTTCTCCTATGTAAGTTCTCTCTTCCGTAGGTTCTTTCTTTTTTAGGTTCCTTCTTCTGTCGGTTCTCTCTTCTGCAAGTTCTTTCCTCTATACCTTCTCTTCTCTATAGGGGCTCTCCTCAGCAAGTTCTCTCTTATACAGGTAATTTCCTCTGCAGGTTCTCTTTTCTGCAAGTTTTCCCCTTTGCATGTCTCCATTGGTTTTCTCTATAGTTTCTCTCATTTGCAGGATCTCCCTGCAATAGGATTTCTCCTCTATAGGTTCTCCCCTCTGCAAGTTCTCTCTTCTTTAGATTCTTTCTTTTGTAGGTTTCTCCTCTATATATTCACTCATCAATTGGTTCACTCATCTACTTGTTCTCCCCTCTATAGGTTTTCTTCTCTGCAAGTTCAGTCCCCTGCAAGTTCTCTCCTCTGTATTCTCTCCTTGATAGGTTCACTCTTCAGTAGGTTCTTTACTCTATAGTCACTTTTTTGTAGGTTCTTTCATCTAATGGTTCACTCCACTACAAGTCTCTATCATTTCACTACTCAACAGGTTCTCACCTCTACAGGTTTTCTCCTCTTTAGGTTCTCTCTTTTATAGGTTCTCTCCTCTATATGTTCTCTCTTCAATAGGTTCTCTCTTCTGTAGGTTCTCTCTTTTATAGGTTCTTTGCTCTATAGGATTTCTCCTCTACAAGTTCTCACTTCTGTAGCTTCTCTCTTTTGCAAGTTCTTTCCTCTATAGGTTCTCTCTTCTTTAGGTTCTTTGCTCTACAGGTTTTCTCCTCTATATGTTCTCTCTTTTATAACTTCTTTCTTCTACAGGTACTTTCCTCTACAAATTCTTTTGCAAGTTCTCTTGTCTAGATTTTCTCCTATGTATGTTCTCTCTTCTTTAGGTTCTCATAGGTACCTTTGCAAGTTCTCTCTTCTGTAGGTTCTTTCTTCTGCAGGTTCTTTCCTCTGTATCTTCTCTCCTCAGCAAGTTCTCTCCTCTACAGGTAATTTCCTCTATAGGTTCTCTTATCTACAAGTTCTCTCCTTTGCATGTCTCTACTGGTTTTCCCTATAGTTTCTCTCATTTGTAGGATCTCCCATGGTAGGATTTCTCCTCTATAGGTTCTCCTCTCTACAGGTTCTCTCTTCTATATGTTCTTTCTTCTGCAAGTTTTTTCCTTTGTAGGTTCTCTCCTCTACAAATTTTCTCCACTGCAAGTTCTTTCTTCTATAAGTTCCCTTTTTTGTAGGTTCTCTCTTTTATAGGTTCTTTCATCTATAGGTTTTTTGCTCTATAGGTTTTCTCCTCTGCAAGTTCTCACTTTTGTAGCTTCTCTCTTTTGCAAATTCTTTCCTTTATAGGTTCTCTCCCCTAGCAGTTTTCTCCTCTGTAGGTTCTCTCTTCTTCAGGTTCTTTGCTCTATAGATTTTCTCCCCTGTAGGTTCTTTACTTTATAGTTTCACTCTTTTATAGATTCTTTCATTTGATGGTTCACTCCACTACAAGTCTCTATCATTTCTATACTCAGCAGGTTCTCTCCTTTGTAGGTTTTCTCCTCTATAGGTTCTCTCTTCTACAAGTTCTCTTTTCTGCAGGTATTCTCCTTTACAGGTTCTTACTTTTGTAGGTTCTTTCCTTTATTGGTTCTCTCTTCTGTAGGTTCTTTGCTTTACAAGATTTCTCCTCTACAGGTTCTCACTTATGTAGCTTCTCTCTTATGTAGGTTCTCTCCTCTACAAGTTTTGCCCTCTATAGGTTCTCACCACTGCAAGTCTTTATTGGTTTTCCCTGTCGTTTCACTCCTTTATAGTTTTTTTTCCCCTACATGTTCTCTCCTCTGCATGTTCTTTCTTCTATAAGTTCTCTATTTGACAAGTTTTCTCTTTTATAGGTTCTATCCTTTGCAAGTTCTTTGCTTTACAGTTTTTCTGCACTGCAAGTTCTCTCTTTTGCAACTTCTCTCTTCTGCTGGTTTTTGCCACTATAGGTTCTCTCCTCTTCAAATTCTTTCTTCTACAAGTTTTCTTTTTTGCATATTTTCTCCTTTACATGTTCTCCCTTCTGTAGGTCATCTCATCTACAAGTTTTTTGCTCTACATGATTTCTCCTTTGCAAGTTCTCACTTTTGTAGGTTCTCTTTTCTGCAAGTACTTTCCTTTACAGCTTCTCTCCTCAGCAAATTCTCTCCTTTGTAAGATTTCTCTTTTGTAGGTTCTCTCCTCAGATGATTCTCTCCTTTGCAAGTCTCTGTTAGTTCTCTCTCTCATTTCACTTCTCGACAATTTCTCTCCTCTGCAAGTTCTTTAATTTGTAGGTTCTCTTTTCTACAAGTTCTCTCCTTCACAAATCTCCACTAGTTTTCTCTATAGTTTCTCTCCTTTACAGGTTCTCCCCTCGATAGGATTTTCACTCTATAGGTTCTCCCTTATGCAAGTTCTCTCTTCTATAGGTTCTTTCTTTTGTAGGTTCTTTCCTACAACCTCCTCTACAGATTCTATCTTCTGCAAGTTCACTCTTTTGCATATTCTCCCATTTATAGGTTTTCTCCTTTGTAGGTTCAGTCTTCTACAAGTTCTCTCTTTGATAGGTTATTTACTCTACAAGTTCTCACTATTGCAGATTCTATCCCATGCAAGTTTCCTCTTCTGTACATTCATTCCTCTTTAGATTCTCTCCCCTGTTGTTTCTCTCTTCTGTAGGTTCCCTTATCTAATGGTTCTCTCCATTGCAAGTCTCTACTATTTCTCTTCTCAATAGGTTCACTCCTCTGCAGGTTTTATCCTCTATAGATTCTCTTTTCTGTAGGTTCTCTCCTCTACATGTTCTCTTTTTTGTAGGTTCTCTCTTCTGGTAGTTCACCTTTATAGGTTCTCTCTTTTGTAGGTTCCTTGCTCTACAGGTTTTCTCCTCTAGAGGATATCTCTCCTGTAGCTTCTCTCCTCTGTAGGTTCTTTCTACAGTAGGTTCTCTCCTCTACAAATACTTTCTTCTACAAGTTCTCTTTTCTGCAGATTTTCTCTTTTCCATGTTCTCTCTTCTGTAGGTTCTCTTTTCTACAAGTTCTCTTTTGTAGGTTTTCTCCTTTGCAAGTTCTCACTTCTATAGGTTCTTTCCTTTACTGGTTCTTTCTTTTAGAAGTTCTTTCCTCTGCATCTTCTCTTCTCTATCAATGCTCTCCTCATCAAGTTCTCTCCTCTGTAGGTACTTTCCTCTATAGGTTCTTTCCATTACAAGTTCTCTTGTCTACAAGTCTTTGTTGGTTTTCCTGGCCATTTCACTCATTTATAGGTTTTTTCCCCTGTATGTTCTCTCCTCTGTATGTTCTCTCTTTTGAATGTTCTCTCTTTTATAGGTTCTCTCCTCTATAGGTTCTCTCTTCTGTAAGTTCTCTCCTTTGGAGGTTCTCCCCCTTATAGGTCTTTGCTAGTTATCTCTGTAGGTTCTTTCATCTATAGGTTCTCTCGTCTGCAGTTCCTTGCTAGTTTTCCCTATTGTTTCACTCCTTTACAAGTTTTTTCCCTTGCATGTTCTCTCTTCTATAGGTTCTCTCTTCTATAAGTTTTCTCTTTTATTGGTTCTGTCTTCTGATGGTTCTTTGCTTTACAATTTTTTGCTTTGGTGGTTCTCTCTTCTGCAACTTCTTTCCACCACAGGTTCTCTCCTCTACAGATTCTTTCTTTTGCAAGTTATCTTTTCTATAAATTTTCTCCTCTATAGGTTCTCTCTTCTGTAGCTTCTCTCTTCTGCAAGTTCTTCCCACTACAAGTTCTCTCCTCTATAGATTCTTTCTTCTGTAGGTTCTCTTTTCTATAGATTTTCTCCTCTACATGTTCTCCCTTCTATAGGTTCTCTCTTCTACAAGTTCTTTCCATTGTAGGTTCTCTCCTCCATAGGTTTTCTCCTCTGTAGGTTCTCTCCACTGTAAGACTTTGCTAGTTTTGCAATTTCACTCCTGTGTAGGTTTTTTCCCCTGCATGTTCTCTCCCTTGTATGTTCTCTCTTTTGTAAGTTCTCTCTTTTGTAGGTTCTATCTTTTGCATGTTCTTTGCACTATAGGTTTTCTCCTCTATGGGTTCTCTCTTATGTAACTTCTCTTTTTTGTAGGTTCTCTGCCTCACAAATTCTTTCTTCTACAAATTCTCTTTTTTACAAATTTTCTCCTTTATAGGTTCTTTATTTTGTAGGTTCTCACCTCTACAGGTTCTCTCTTTCGCAAGTTTTCTCCACTGCATGTTCTCACTTCTGTAGGTTCTCTTTATTGCAAGTTCTTTCCTCTGCATCTTCTCACTTCTGTAGGTTCTCTATTCTATAAATTCTCTCTGCTATAGGTTCTCTCTTCTATAGATTCTCTCCATTTTAGGTTCTCTCTTTGACATGCTCTTTCCTCTATAAGTTCTTTGCTATACATATCTTTGTTGGTTTTCTCTACCATTTCACCCTTCTATAGGTTTTTTCCACTGTAAGTTTTCTCCTCTACATGTTCTCTCCTTTGTAGGTTCTTTCATATCTAGGTTCTTTACTCTACTAGTTTTCTCCTCTATAGGTTCTCTCTTCTGCAGTTTCTTTCCTCTGCAGGTTCTCTCCTCCATAGGTCTTTGCTAGTTTTCTCTGTAGTTTCACCCCTCTCCTATGTATGTTCTCTCTTCTACAGGTTCTCTCTTTTGTAGGTTCTCTAATAAGTAGGTTCTATGCTCTATAAGTTTTCTCCTTTGGAGGTTCTCTCTTCTATACATTTTCTTATCTGTAAGTTCTTTGCTCTACAAGTTTTCTCCTATGCATGTTCTCTCTTTTGTAGCTTTTCTCTTCAGAAGGTTCTCTCCTCTACAAATTTTCTTCTCTGCAAGTTCTCTCTTCTACATATTCTCTTCTCTACAGGTTCTCTCTTTTGTAGGTTCACTCCCGTGCAAGTTCCCTCCCGTATAGGTCTTTGCTAGTTATCTCTACAGGTTCTCCCCACTACAGGTTTTCTCCTCTATGCCTTCTTTCTTTTGCAAGTTCTTTCCTCTACAAGTTCTCTCATTTGTAGGTATTTGCTAGTTTTCCCTGTCATTTCTCTGCTCTATGGGTTTTTTCC
>JAHLGO010021107.1:6775410-6845874 GCA_020615895.1 Ceriops decandra
TTTGCTAGTTTTCCCTGTCATTTCTCTGCTCTATGGGTTTTTTCCCAGCATGTTCTCTCCTCTACATGTTCTCTCTTCTGTAGGTTATCTCTTTTGCAGGTTCTCTCCTTTATAGGTTCTGGCTTCTACAGGTTCTTTTCTCTACAGGTTTTCTCCTCTGCAAGTTCTATCTTCTCTACATTTTTTCCTCTATATGTTCTCTTGTCTGTAGTTTCTCTCTTATGTAAGTTCTCTCATCTGTAGGTTTTATGCTTTATAGGTTTTCTCTTCTGCAAGTTCTCACTTCAGTAGCTTCTCTCTTCAACATGTTCTTTCCTCTGTAAGTTCTCCCCTCTACTGGTTTTCTCCTATGTATGTTCTCTCTTTTATAGGTTCATTCCTCTGTATGTTCTCTCCATTACAGGTCTTTGCTAGTTTTCCCTATAGTTTCACTCTACTATAGATTTTTTCCCCTTAATGTTCTCTCCTATGCATGTTTTCTCTTTTATAGGTGCTTTTTCTGCAGGTTCTCATTTTTATAGGTTCTGCCTTCTATAAGTTCTTTGCTCTACAAGTTTTCTCCTTTGCATGTTCCCTCTTCTGTAACTTTTCTCTTTTGCAAGTTCTTTCCACTGCAAGTTCTCTCCCATTTAAATTATTTGTTCTACAAGTTCTCTTTTCTACAAGTTTTCACCTCTATAAGTTCTCTCTTCTATAGGTTCTCACTTCTACAAGTTCTCTCTTTCGTAGGTTTTCTCTACTGTATGTTCTCACTTTTGTAGGTTCTTTTTACTGTAGGTTCTTTCCTCTGCATCTTCTCTCTTCTGTAGGTTCTTTCCTCAGTAAGTTCCCTCCTCTCCAAGTTCCTTCCTCTGTAGGTTCTTTTTTCTGCTGGTTCTTTCCTTTGCAACTCTCTGCTAGTTTTCTCTTTAGTTTCCCTCCTTTGCAGGTTCTCACCTTGGTAAGATTTCTGCTTTATAGGTTCTCACCTCTACAAGTTCACTCTTCCGTAGTTCTTTCTTCTGCTAATTCTCTCCTCTACAGATTCTCTCTTCTGTAGGTTCACTCTTCTACAAATTCTTCCCTCCATAGGTTTTCTCCTTTGCAGGTTCAATCCTCTGTAAGTTCTCTCCTCTATATTCTCTCCTTGACTAGTTCTCTCTTTGGTAGGTTCTTTACTATATAGGTTCTCTCCTCTATAGATTCTTTCTTCTGCAAGTTATCTTTTCTATAAATTTTTTCCTCTATAAGTTCTCTCTTATACAGGTTTTTCCACTACAAGTTCTCTCCTCTATAGATTCTTTCTTCTGTAGGTTCTCTTTTCTACATATTTTCTCCTCTACATGTTCTCCCTTCTGTAGGTTCTTTCCACTACAAGTTCTCTCCTTTATAAATTCTTTCTTCTGTAGGTTCTCTCTTCTATAGGTTCTCTCATCCATAGGTTCTTTGCTCTATCGGTTTTCTCCTTTGCAGGTTCTTACTTCTATAACTTCTCTTTTCTGCAGGTTCTTTCCTCTACATGTTCTCTCCTCTATAGGTTTTTTACTTTGCATGTTCTCTCCACTGCAAGTCTCTACTAGTTATCACTATAGGTTCTTTCCTCTATAGGTTCTCTCGTTTGTAGTTCTTTGTTAGTTTTCCCTACTGTTTCACTCCTTTACAAGTTTTTTCCCATAGATGTTCTCTCCTCTATATGTTCTCTCTTTTGTAGGTTCTCTCTTTTATAGGTTTTGTCTGTTGATGAATCTTTGTTTACAGGTTTTTTGCTCTGCTGGTTCTCACTTCTGTAACTTCTCTCTTTTGTAGCTTCTTTCCATTGCATATTCTCTCATTTATAGATTCTTTCTTCTACAAATTATCTTTTCTATAAATTTTCTCCTTTATAAGTTCTCTCATCTATAGCTTCTCTCTTCTGCAGGTTCTTTCCACTACAAGTTCTCTTCTCTATAAATTCTTTCTTTTGTAGGTTCTCTTTCCCACAGATTTTCTCCTCTGTATGTTCTCCCTTCTGTAGGTTCTCTCTTCTGTAGGTTCTCTCATCTGCAGGTTCTTTGCACTACCATTTTTCTCCTCTGTAGGTTCTCACTTCTATAGCTTCTCTCTTCTGCTAGTTCTTTCCTTTATAGGTTCTTTCCTCTATAGGTTCTTTTGTCCGTAGTTCTTTGCTGGATTTCCTTGCTGTTTCACTCCTTTACAAGTTTTTCCCCTACATGTTCTCTCCTTTGTACACTTTTGTAGGTTCTCTCTTTTATAGGTTCTGTCTTCTAATGGTTCTTTGCTCTAAAGGTATTTTTTTATTGGTTCCCTCTTTTGTAACTTCTCTCTTCTGCAACTTCTTTCCTCTCCAGATTCTCTCTTTACAATTTTTTTCTTCTACAAATTATCTTTTCTATAAATTTTCTCCTCTATAGGTTCTCTCTTCTACAGGTTATTTTCAACTACAGGTTCTCTCCATTATAGATTCTTTCTTCTGTAGGTTCTCTTTTCTACAGATTTTCTCCTCTACATGTTCTCCTTTCTATAGGTTTTCTCTTCTATAGGTTCCTTCCACTGTAGTTTCTCCTCCATAAGTTTTCTCCTCTATTGGTTCTCTCCATTGCAGGTCTTTGCTGGTTTTCCTTGTTGTTTCACTCCTCTATAGGTTTTTTTCCCTTCATATTCTCTCCTATGCATGTTCTCTCTTCTGCAAGTTCTCTCTTTTATAGGTTATGTCTTCTGCAAGTTCTTTGCACTATAGGTTTTCTCCTCTATAGGTTATGTCTTCTGCAAGTTCTCTCCCTTACAAATTCTTTCTTCTGCAAGTTCTATTTTCTGTAGATTTTCTCCTTTATAGATTCTTTCTTCTATAGGTTCTCGTTTCTACAGATTTTCTCCTCTGTATGTTCCCCCTTTTGTAGGTTCTCTCTTCTACAAGTTGTTTCCACTATAAGTGCTCTCCTCCACAAGTTTTCTCCTCTGTAAATTCTCACCACTGTAGGTCTTTGTTGGTTTTCCCTACCATTTCACTCCTCTATAGGTATTTTCCCCTCTATGTTCTCTCCTCTACACGTTCTCTCTTTTATAGGTTCTCTCTTTTGTAGGTTCTCTCTCTTATAGGTTTTGTCTTCTGTAAGTTCTTTGCACTGTAGGTTCTCTCCCCTATTCTTTCTTCTACAAGTTCTCTTTTCTATAGATTTCTCCTTTAAAGGTTCTCTCATCTTTAGGTTCTCACTTCTATAGGTTCTCTCTTTCACAAGTTTTCTCCACTACATGTTTTCACTTCTGTAGGTTCTTTTTACTACAGGTTCTTTCCTCTGCATCTTCTTTCCTCTATAGGTTCTCTCTTCTACAAGTTCTTTCCTCCGTAGGTTCTCTCCTCTGTATGTCTTTGCTAGTTTCCTCTACCGTTTCACCCCTCTATAGGATTGTTTCTCTATAGGTTTTCTTCTTTGCATGTTCTCTCTTCAATTAATTCTTTCTTCTACAAGTTCTCTCTTCAGTAGGTTTTCTCCTCTATAGGTTCACTCTTCTGTAGATTCTCTCCTCAGTAAGTTCTCTCTTTTGCAATTTCTTTCCTCTATAGGCTCTCTCTTCCACCGATCTTTGCTGGTTTTCAATTTCGTTTCACCCCTCTATAGGTTTTATCCCTTACAAGTTTTCTTCTATGCATGTTCTCTCTTCTGTAGGTTCTCTCTTTTATAGGTTCTCTTATTTGCAAGTTCTATGCTCTGCAAGTTTTCTCCTCTGAAGGTTCTCTCTTCTATAGGTTTTCTCATCTGTGAGTTATTTGCTCTACAGGTTTTCTCCTCTGCATGTTTTCTCTTTTGTAGCTTTTATCTTCAGAACGTTCTCTCCTCACCAAATTTTCTCCTCTATAGGTTCTCTCTTTTATAGGTTGACTCCTGTGTAGGTTCACTCTCTATAGGTCTTTGCTAGTTGTCTCTATAGGTTCTCCCCACTATAGGTTTTCTCCTCTGTGAGTTCTTTCTTTTACAAGTTCATTCCTCTGCAGGTTCTCTCATTTGCAGGTATTTGCTAGTTTTCCCTACAGTTTCTCACCTCTATAGGTTTTTTCCCCTACATGTTCTCTCCTTGGAATGTTCTCTCTTCTATAGGTTCTCTCTTTTATAGGTTTTGTCTTTTACAAGTTCTTTACTCTACAGGTTTTCTCTTCTGTAACTTCTCTCTTTTGCAGGTTCTTTTCTCTATAGGTTGTCTTATCTGTATGTTCTCTAATCTGTAGGTTCAATGCTCTACAAGTTTTCTCCTTTGTAGGTTCTCCCTTTTGTAACTTCTCTCTTTTGCAAGTTCTTTCCTCTGTAAGTTCTCTATAGGTTTTCTCCTTTATAGGTTCTCTCTTCTATAGGTTCATTCCTCTGCAGGTTCTCTCTATTGCGGGTCTTTGCTGGTTTTCCCTACCATTTCACTCCTCTATAGGTTTTTTCCTCTGCATGTTCTCTCCTATGCATGTTCTCACCTTTGTAGGTTCTCTCTTCTGTAGGTTCTCTCTTTTATAGGTTTTGTCTTCTGCAAGTTCTTTGCACTCTAGGTTTTCTCCTCTGTAGGTTCTCCCTTCTGTAACTTCTCTCTTCTGCAGGTTCTTTCCTCTACAGGTTCTCTTATTTGTAGGTTCTCTCATCTGTAGGTTCTATGCTCTATAGCTTTTCTCCTCTATAGGTTGTCACTTCTGTACCTTTTCTCTTCTGCAGGTTCTTTCCTCTATAGGTTCTCTCCCCTATAGGTTTTCTCCTCTGTAGGTTCTCACTTTTATAGGTTTATTCCTTTGTAGGTTCTCTCCACTGTAGGTCTTTGCTGGTTTTCCCTATCGTTTCACTTCTCTATAGGCTTTTTCCCCTGCATGTTCTCTCCTATGCATGTTTTGTCTTTTGTAGGTTCTCTCTTACATAGGTTCTCTCCTCTGTATTCTCTCCTTGACAGGTTCTCTCTTCGGTCAATTCTTTGCTATACAGGTTCTCTCCTCTACGAGTTCACTCCTTTGTAGATTCTCTCCCATATAGGTTCTCTCTTCTATACATTTTCTCCTCTGCCAATTCATTCCTCAGCATATTCTCTACCTTGTAGGTTCTCTCTTTTGTAGGATCTCTCATTCATGGTTCACTCCACTGCAAGTCTCTACCATTTCTATTCTCAACAGGTTCTCTCTTCTATAGGTTTTTTCCTTGGTAGGGCCTCCATTTTGTAGGTGCTCTCTTCTGTAGCTTATCTCTTTTGCAGGTTCATTCCTCTGCAAGTTCTTTCCACTGCATGTTCTCTCTTCTAACAATTGTCTCTTCGATAGGTTCTCTCCTCTACATGTTCTCTCTTCTTTAAATTCTCTCATCTTCACATTCTCTTTTTTATAAGTTCTCTCTTCTACAGGTTCTTTGCTCTACAGGTTTTCTCCTCTGTGGGTTCTCTCTTTTATAGCTTCTCTCTTCTATAGGTTCTTTCCTCAGTAGCTCCTCCCCTCTCTAGGTTCTCTCCTCAGAAAATTCCCTCTTCTGTAGGTTTACTATTCTGTTGGTTCTCTCATCATATCGTTCTTTCCTCTGCAAATCTCTACTAGTTTTCTTTGTCGCTTCTCTCCTCAGCAAGTTCTCTCTTTGGCAAGTTCTTTTGGTTGCAGCTTCTCTCCTCTACAGGTTCTCTCCTCAATAGTTCTTTTTCTGTAACTTCTCTCTTCTACTGGTTCTCTCATTTGCAAATTCTCTCTTTTACAAGTTCTCTCTTATGTAGATTCTCTCATCTACAGGTTCTTTACTCTATAGGTTTTCTCCTCTACAAGTTCTCTATTCTGTAGCTTCTCTCATCTATAGGTTCATTCCATTATAGGTTCTCTCCTCTGTATGTTCTCTCTTTTATTAGTTGTCTCATCTACAGGTTCACTCTTTTGTAGGTTCTCTCATCTGCAAATTCTTTGCTCTATAGCTCTTCTCCCCTTGGCATGTTCTCTATTCTGATAATTGTCACTTTTATAAGTTGTCTCCTCTACATGTTCTCTCTACTGTAGGTTCTCTCTTCTGCAGGTTCTCTTTTTTATAAGTTCTCTCTTCTGCAGATTCTCTTTTTTATAAGTTCTCTCTTTTGCAGGTTCTTTCTTCTGTAGTTTCTCTTTTCTGCAAGTTCTTTCTCCTGTAGGTTCCCTCCTTTATAGATGTTGTCTTCTACAGGGTCTTTTTCCACAAATTTTCTCCTCTGGATGTTCTCTCTTCTGTAGGTTCTTTCATCTGCATGTTCTTTGCTCTACAAATTTTCTCCACTGCAAGTTCTCTCTTTTGTAACTTTTGTCTTCAATAAGTTCTTTCCACTACAAGTTCTCTCCATTATAGATGCTTTCTTCTACAAGGTCTATTTTCTATAGATTTTCTCTTATGTATGTTCTCTCTTCTGTTGGTTCTCTCATCTGCATGTTCTTTGCTCTACAAGTTTTCTCCACTGCATGTTCTCTTTTCTGTAACTTCTCTCTTTTGCAAGTTCTTTCCACAGCAAGTACTCTTCTTTGCATGTTCTCTCTTCTACAGGTTCTCTTCTATAGGTTCTTTCATCTGTAGGTTCTTTGCTTTATAGCTTTTCTCCTCTGCATGTTCCCTCTTATGTAGCTTCACTTTTCTATAGGCTCATTCCTCTGCAGGTTCCCTCCTCTACATGTTCTCTTTCTGTTAGTTCACTCTTCTGGAGGATCTCTCCTCTGTATGTTCTCTCTTCAGTCAATTCTTTCTTCTGCAAGCCCTCTCCTCTATAGGTTCTTTCATCTATAAGTTCTTTGCTCTATAGCTTTTCTCCTCTATAGGTTCCCTCTTCTGTAGCTTATCTCATCTACAAGTTCATTCCTCTGCAGGTTCTCTCCTCTACATGTTCTCTCTCTTATCAATTCTCTCTTCTACATGTTCTCTATTGTGTAGGTTCTCTTATCTATAAATTCTTTACTCAACAACTTTTCTCCTTTACAAGTTCCCTTTTCTATAGCTTCTCTCTTCTACAGGTTCATTCCTCTTCAAGTTCTCTCCTCTATATGTTCTTTATTCTAACAATTGTCTCCTCTAGTGGTTCTTTCCTCTACATGTTCTCTCTTCAGTATGTTCTCTCTTCTACAGGTTCTATTTTTCATAGGTTCTCTCTTCTACAAGTTCTTGGCTCTACAGATTTTCTCCTCTACAGGTTCTTTCTTCTGCAGTTTCTCTCCCCAGCAGGTTTTCTCCTTTACAGATGCTTTCTTCTATAGGGTCTTTTTCTATAGATTTTCTCCTCTGCATGTTCTCTCTTCTGTAGGTTCTTTCATCTGCATGTTCTTTACTCTACAGTAATTATCCACCACAGGTTCTCTCTTCTGCAGCTTATCTCTTTTGCAGGTTTTGTCCTCTACAGATGCTTTCTTCTTTAAGGTCGTTTTTCTACAAATTTTCTCCTCTACATGTTCTCTCTTCTGTAAGTTCTCTCATCTGAAAGTTCAT
Organism: Ceriops decandra; assembly: GCA_020615895.1. NCBI lineage: Eukaryota > Viridiplantae > Streptophyta > Magnoliopsida > Malpighiales > Rhizophoraceae > Ceriops > Ceriops decandra. The sequence continues at coordinate 6,782,820 of JAHLGO010021107.1, forward strand.
TCTCGACAAGTTTTCTCCACTGCATGTTCTCTCTTCTGCAAGTTTTGTCCTTTACCGATGCTTTCTTCTCTAGGGTCCTTCTTCTATAGATTTTCTCCTCTACATGTTCTCTCTTCTATAGGTTCTCTCATCTAAATGTTCATTTCTCTACAAGTTTTCACCACTGTAGATTCTCTCTTTTGTAGGTTCTTTCCATAGCAAGTTCTCTCCTCTACATGTTCTCTTTTCTGTTAGTTCTCTTTTCTATAGATTCTCTTTCCTATAGTTTCTCTCATTTGCAGGTTCTTTACTTTATTACTTTTCTCATCTATAAGTTCCCTCTTCTATAGCTTCCCTTTTCTGCAGGATCATTCCTCTACAGGTTCTTTCTTCAATCAGGTCATTCTTTTGCAGGCTATTTGTTCTGTAGGTTCTCTCGTCTAAAGGTTCTTTGCTCTATAGCTTTTCTCCTCTGCAGGTTCCCTCTTCTATAGCTTCTCTCTTCAATAAGTTCTCTCTTTTGCATGTTCTCTTTTTTGTGATTTCACTCCTCTACATGTTCTCTTTTTTGTACATTCTCTCTTCAATAGGTTCTCTTTTTTATAGGTTTTCTTTTCTATAGGTTCGTTGCTCTAAAGGTTTTCTACAATGTAGGCTCTCTCTTTTGTAGTTTCTCTCTTCTGCAGGTTCTTTCCACTGCAGATCCTTTCCTCTACAAATGCTTTCCTCTATAGGGTCTCTTTTCTATAGATTTTCTCATTTGCATGTTCTCTCTTCTATAGGTTCTCTCATCAATAGGTTCTTTACTTTACAAGTTTTCTCCTCTACAAGTTCCCTTTTTTGTAGCTTATCCCTTTTGCAGGTTCATTCCTTTACAAATTCTCTCCTCTATATGTTCTCTTTTCTGTCAATTGTCTCTTTTACAGTTCTCTCCTTTACATGTTCTCTCTTCTATAGGATCACTTTTTTATCAGTATTCTCTTTTGCATGTTCATTGCTCTACAGATTTTCTCCTCTACAAGTTCTCTCTTTTGTAGTCTCTTCTACAGGTTCTTTCCACTGTAGCTTCTCTCCTCTATAGATGCTTTCTTCTATAGGTTCTCTTTTCTATAGATTTTCTCCTCTACATGTTCTCTCTTCTGTAGGTTCTCTCATTGGTAGGTTCTTCGTTCCATAGGTTTTCTCCTTTGTAGGTTCTCTATTCTATAGCTTCTCACTTCTACAGGTTTTTTCCTTAGCAGCTCCTCTGCTCTCTAGGTTCTCTTCTCAGCATACTCTCTCCTCTATAGGTTTACATTTCGGTAGTTTCTTTCATCAGATGGTTCTCTCCTTCGTATGTTCTCTCTTTTACAGGTTCTCTCCTCTACGTGTTCTCTCTTCTGTAGGTTCTCTTGTCTGCAAGTTCTCTATTTTATAGGTTCTCTCTTTTGTAGGTTCATTGCTCTATAGGTTTTCTCCTCTACAGGTTCTCTCTTCTACAGTTTCTTTCCACTGTAGGTTCTTTCCTCTATATATGCCTTCTTCTACAAGGTCTCTTTTCCACAGATTTTCTCCTCTACATGTTATCTCTTCTGTATGTTCTTTATTCTACAAGTTTTCTCCACTACAAGTTCTCTCTTCTGTAGCTTCTCTTTTCAGTAGGTTCTTTCCATAGCAGGTTCTCTCCTTTGCATGTTCTCTCTTTTATCAGTTCTCTCTTTTGCAAGTTATCTTTTCTGTAGGTTCTCTCTTCTACAAGTTCTTTTTTTTATAGGTTCTCTTATCTACAAGTTCATTGCTTTACAGGTTTTCTCCTCTACAGGTTTCTCTTCTGTAACTTCTTTCCTCTACAGGTTCATTCCATAACAAATTATCTCCTCTACAAATGCATTCTTCTGTTGGTTCTCTTTTTTACAGATTTTCTCCTCTAAATGTTCTCTTTTCTGTAGCTTCTCTCTTCTACAAGTTCTCTCCTTTGCAACTCCTCTACTCTCTAAGTTCTCTTCTCAGCATATGCTCTCCTCTGTAGGTTTACTTTTTTGAATTTTTATCTCATCATATGGTTCTCTTCTCCGTATGTTCTCTCTTCTATAAGTTCTTTCCTCTACATGTTCTCTCTTTTGTAGGTTCTCTCTTTTGCAGGTTCTCTTTTTTATAGGTTCTCTCTTCTATAGTTTCATGGCTTTATAGGTTTTCTCCTCTGCAAGTTCTCTCTTTTGTAGGTTGTCTCATCTATATGTTCTTTGCTCTACAAGTTTTCTCAACTACAAGTTCTCTCTTCTGTAGGTTCTTTCCATAATAGGTTCTCTCCTTTGCATGTTCTTTCTTTGTCAATTCTCTCTTTTGCGGGTTGTCACTTTTATAGGTTCTCTCTTCTGTAGGTTATCATTTTTATAGGTTCTCTCTTCTACAGGTTCATTGCTTTACAAGTTTTCTCCTTTGTAGGTTCTCACTTTTAACTCTGCGAATCTAAAATTCTGCAAATTTAGAACTACACGAATCCAAAACTTTGCCAAATAGGAACAATGCAAATCCATATCTACGCAACTCTAAAACTATGCGAATCCAGATCTACGCGAATACAGAACTACGCAAATCGAGAATACTGCGAATCTGAAAATACACGAATCCTAAACTATGTAAATTCAAAACACTACGAATCTGAAACTATGTGAATCCAGAATTACCCGAATTCGGAACTACATGACTCCAAAATTATGCGAATCTAGAACTATACGAATCAGGAACTACGTGTATCTGAAATTCTACGAATTCGGACCTACATGAATATGGAACTACGCGAATCCAAAACTAGGTGAATATGGAACTTTGGGAATCTGGGTCTACGCAAATCCGAAACTCCGCAAATCAGGAACTATGTGAATCCGGAACTACGTGAATCTGGAACTAGGCAAATTTGGAACTCTGGGAATCTAGAACTACGCAAATCCGGAATTCCTAGAATTTGGAACTACACGAATCCAGAAATACACAAAATAACTATGCGAATCCAAAATTACATGCATCTAAATCTACACAAATTAGGAACTATGCGAACTTGGAACCACGCAAATCTGAAACTCTGCAAATATGAAATTACGTGAATCTGGAACTTCCCGAATACGAAACTCCTCAAATCTAGAAATAGGCAAATTTGGAGCACCGCAAATCAGGAACTCCGCGAATCCAGAAATACGCGACTCTGAAACAACATGAATCCAAAACTACGTGAATCAAGAATTTTGTGATTCTAGAACTACACGAATCCGAAACTACATGCATTTGAATCTACTTAAATTGGGAACTATGCAAATCCGAAACTACACAAATTTGAAATCCTACGAATTTGAAATTACACGAATCTGGAACTCCGCAAATCAGGAATTGCATAAATTCGAAAATACGCGACTCCAAAATTACACTAATCCGGAACTACGCAAATTAGGAACTCTACGAATTTAGAACTACGCGAATCTGGAACAACGGGACTTCAAAACTACACAAATCCAAAACTACTCGAATCCAAAACTATTGGAATCTGGAACTCTACGAAACCAAAAATACGCAAATCTAGTATAATGCGAATCTAGAACAACGCGAATCCGGTACAACGCGAATCCGAAACAACGTGAATCTGGAATTACTCAAATCTTGAACTCTATGAAGCCGGAACTACGCAAAACTGGAACTACACGAATTCGGAACTTTGTGAATCCAGAACTCTGTGAAATCGGAACAATGTGAAGAACTAAGCGAATCCAAAATTACAAGAATCCAGATCTACGCGAACACAAAACAATGCCTCTCCAAAACTACGTGAATCTGAAACTCTGTAAATCCAGAAATACGCGAATCTAGAACTATGCACATTAGGAACTACGCAAAACAAGAACTATGCCAAATTGAACTACGTAAATCCAGAACTACATGAATCTGGAACAACGCGAGTCTAGAACTATGAAAATTCGGAACTACGAGACTCCAAAAGTATGCAAATCTGAAACTCTGTGAATCCAGAAATATGCGAATTCAAGACTACACAAATCCGAAACTACGCGAATTGGGAAGTACTCGACTCTGAAACTACATGAATCTGGAGCTACCCAAATCATAAACTCTACTATTCTAGAACTACGTGAATCTGAAAGTACGCGAATATGGAACTAGGGACACCAAAACTACATGAATCTGGAACTCTGCGAAACCGAAAATACGTGAATAAAGAACTACTAGAATCTTGAATTCTGCGTATCCGAAACTACGCAAATATAGAACTACGCAAATCCAAAACTACATGACTCCAAAATTACGCAAATCTGAAACTACTTGAATTGGGAAATATGCGAATCTAGAACTACACGCATCTAGAACTACACGAATCTGGAACTACTTGAATCGGGAAGTCTGTAAATTCAGAAATACAAGAATCTGAAACGACGTGAATCGGGAACGACGCAAATCTGGAATAACGCAAATCAAGAATTCTGTGAATCTGAAACTAAACAAATCTAGAACTACGCGAATCTCGAACTCTACAAAATCGAAACAATATGAAACTGGAACTATGCAAATCTGGATCTGCACGAATCCAGAACTACGAGAATCTTGAACTCTGTGAATCTGGAACTACGCGAATTTAGAACTACGCAAATTTAGAACTATTAGAATCTTGAACTTAACAAATCCAGAACTACGCGAATCCCAAATTCTGCGAAATCAGAACTACGCAAATCCAGAACTATACAACTCTAAAACCACGTGAATCTAGATCTACGCAAATCTGAAACTATGCCACTCTGAAATTACGTGAATCTGAAACTACTAGAATCTTGAACTCTACGAATCCAGAACTATACGAATATAGAACTATGTGAAACCAAAATACGTGAATCTGGCACAACGTGAATCTAGAACTCCGTGAATCTGGAACTTTGTGAATTCGGAACTATATGATTCTAAAGATACACGAATCTAGAACTACTAAAATCTTGAACTCTGTGAATCTGGAACTACGCGAATCTAAAACTATGCGACTATGAGATGATGTGAATCAAAAAATACGTGAATCAAGAATTTTGTGATTCTTGAATTACACGAATCTAGAACTACACGCATTTGGATCTATTCAAATTGGAAACTATGCAAATTCCAAACTACACAAATTTGAAATCTTGTGAATCTGAAATTACGCAAATCTGGAACTCTGCGAATCGGGAACTGCATAAATCTGGAAATACGAAACTCTAAAACTGCGCTAATCCGGAACTATGTGAATTAAGAACTTTGCAAATTTAGAACTACACGAATCAGGAACAAGGAGACTTTAAAACTATACAAATCCAAAACTATGGGAATCTAAAACTCTGTGAAACCAAAAATACGCAAATCCAGTATAACGTGAATCCGGTACAATGCGAATCTCGAATTACACAAATCTTGAAGTCTGCGAAGTCGAAACTATGCAAAACCAGAACTACGCGAATTCGAAACTTTGTGAATCCAAAACTCTGTGAAACCGAAACAACGCGATTTCGGAACTACGTGAATCCAAAACTACAGGAATCCAGATCTACGAGAATCCAAAGTAAGGCCTCTCCAAAACTACACGAATCTAAAACTCTGTGAATCCGAAAATATGTGAATCTAAAACTATGCACATTAGGAACTACATAAATCGGGAACTATGCCAAATAGAACTACATAAATCCAGAACTACGCGAATCAGGAACTCTGCGAATCCGAAACTACATGAATTTGGAACAACGCGAGTCTGGAACTACGAGACTCCAAAAGTACGCAAATCTAGAGCTACACAAATCTGGAATCTGTGAATCCAGAAATATGTGAATCCGATAAAACGCAAATGTAGGACTACACAAATCCGAAACTATGCAAATTGGGAAGTACTCAACTTTGAAACTACGTGAATCCAGAGCTACGCGAATCATGAACTCTAAGAATTTAGAACTACGCGAATCTGGAACTCCGTGAATCAGGAATTACGCAAATCTGGAACTACTTGAATAGAAAACTCTATGAATTTAGAACTACGCGAATCTGGAAATATGTGACTCCAAAACTATGCGAATTCAAAACAACTTGAATCGGGAACTCTATGAATCCGAAATGTTGCAAATCTAGAACTCCGCGAATCGGGAACTACGCAAATCTGGAACTACATGAATCGGGAACTTTGTGAATTCAGACATACATGAATCTGGAAATACGACACTCCAAAAGTATGCAAATCCATAACTACGCGAATTCGAAACTCTACAAATCCAGAAATACACGAATTCGGGACAACGTGAATTCAGAACACTACGAATTCGGAACTATGCAAATTCAAAACTACACAAATCGGGAACTCAGCGAATTCTGAAGTATGTGACTTCGAAATTATGCGAATATTGAGCTGTGCGAATCATGAACTATGCGAATACAGAACTACGGGATACCAAAACTACACGAATCCAGAACAATGCAAATCCAAAACTAAGGGAATCTAGAACTTTAGGAAACAAAAAATACGCAAATCCGTAACTACGCGAATCCAGAACTGCGAGAAATAGGAACTGCACATATATGGAACTATGCAACTCCAAAGATACACAAATCCGAAACTATTAGAATCTTGAACTTTGCAAATCTGAAACTACGTGAATCTGGAACTACATGACTTCAAAACTACATGAATCCAGAATGACTTGAATCGGGAATTCTGTGAATCTGGAACTATACAAATCCAGAACAACGTGAATCTAGAACTCCGCTTATAAGGAACTACGTGAATCTGGAATTACGCGAATCCAAAACTACACGAATTGGGAACTCAGTGAATCCAAATATACGTAAATTAGGAACTCCATGAATCTAGACTTAGGCGAATCCGGAAGTAGGTGAATCTGAAATTCCACGAATTCAGAACTATGCAAATTTGGAAATCTAGGAATTCGAAACTACACAAATCTAAAACTACGCAAATCCAGAACTACACAATCCAGAACTCCGCGAATCCAAAACTATACGAATGAAGAACTCTACGAATCTGAAAATATGGGACACCGAAAATACACGAATCTGGAACTACTATAATCTTGAAGTCTGTGAATCTGGAACTACACCAATGCAGAACTTTGAGAAATTAGAACAACTAATATATGGAACTACACTAATCTAGAACTACGCAAATTAGAAACTCTACAAATTTGGAACTATGGGATTCCAAAACTACGCGAATCTAACAGTACGCGAATTTGAAACTACGCCACTCCAAAACTACGCAAATCCAAAACTACTAGAATCTTGAGCTCTACAAATTTGGAACTACGCGACTCTAGAACTATGTGCATCTGGAACTACATGACTCTCAACTTCAGAACTCTACAAATCGGGAACTACATGAATTCGGAGCTACTTCAATCGGGATCTCTGCAACTTCAAAACAACGCGAATTTAGAACTATGCAAATCTGGCATAACACGAATTGGGAACTTCACGAATCTAATACTACACGAATTCAGAACTACACAAATCTAGAATTCTGCAAAACAAGAACTATAGGAAACCAGAACGACACAAATCCAGAACTCTACGAAATCTAGAACAACATAAATCCAGAACTACGCAACCCTAAAACTATGCAAAGCCAGATCTATGCAAATGCGGAAGTACCCCATTCCAAAACTACACTAATTCGGAACTCGGTAAATCCGAAAATACCTAAATATGGAACTACGTGAATCCGGAACTACGCACATACAAAACCACGGGACTCCAAAATTACACGAATTTGGAACTATGTGAATCCAAAACTATGAGAATCTGGAACTCTGTGAAACCAAAAGTACGTGAATCTAGTACAATGCAAATCCGAAACTTTGTGAATCGGAACTATGCGACTTCGAAGATACATGAATCCGTTACTACTAGAATCTTGAACTCTGTGAATCAGGAACTATGCAAATCCAGAATTATACGAATTTGGAACTACGTGACTCCGAAACTATAGGAACCCAAAACCACTTAAATCGGGAACTACGCAAATCCAAAACTACTTGAATTGAGAACTCTACGAATTTGTAACTACGCGACTCCCGAACTATAAAAAACTAGGACTACAAGAAACTAGAACTACGCCAATCAAAAAATATGCAACTCCAAAACTATGCGAATCCAGTTTTATATGAATTTGGAATTGTGCAACTCCAAAACTACATGAATCTGGAACTATGTGAATCTAAAACTACTAGAATCTTGAACTCTGTGAATTTGAAACTATGCGAATCTAGAACTACACGAATCCAGAACTACTTGAATCAAGAACTCTACGAATCTGTAACTACGCACATCCGAAACTACATGAAACAAGAACCCTTCCAATCTAAAACTACTTGAATCAAGAACTCTGCGAATTTAAAACTACGCAAATCCCAAACTCTGTGAAACTAGAACTATGTGAAACTGGAACTACGCGAATCCGAAACTACGCCACTCCAAAGCTACATAAATCCGGAACTACGTGAATTCAAAACTACTAGAATCTTGAACTCTGCGAATCTAAAATTACGCGAATATGGAACTACGTGACTCTAAAACTGCGCAAATTTGGAACTACTTGAATCAGGAACTCTGCGAATTTGGAACTATGCGCATCCAGAACATCGTGAATCGGCAACCACATGAATCTGGAACTACTTGAATTGGGAACTCTGTGAATTCAAAACTACGCGAATTCGAAACTATACGAATCCAGAACTACGCAAATTGGGAACTCTTCGAATCCAGTACTATACGAATCTGGAACTACTTGAATTGGGAACTTTGCTAATGCGGAACTTCATGAATCCAAAACTACGCAAATCCCGAACATTGCGATACTGGAAATAAGTGAAACCGAAACTATGTGAATCCGCAACTTCTAGATTCTTGAACTCTGTGAATTCAAAGCTACGCAAATCTAGAACAATGTGACTCCAAAACTACATGAATCTAGAACTACTCAAATTGAGAACTTTATGAATCTAGAACTACGTGCATCCCAAACTACGCGAATTCAGAAATCCTCAAATCGAGAACTACATGAATCGGAAACTACACAAATCCGAAGCTACACAACTCCAAAACTTTGTGAATTCGAATCTACTTGAATTTAAAACTACACCACTTAAATTGAAACTACGTGAAACCAAAATTACGTGAATTCAAAACTACATAATATGAAAACTACGCCAAGCTAGATCTACGCAAATCTGGAACTACTAGAATTTTGAACTTTGCGAATCTGAAACTACGCGAATTTAGAACTACGTGACTCTAAAACTGCATAAGTTTGGAACTCTGCGAATTGGGAACTACGTGAATCTGGAACTCTGCGAATCGAAAACTACACAAATCCAGAACTACTTAAATCGACAACTTTGTGAATTTGGAACTATACGAATCTCAAACTTTGCGAAATCGGAATTATGCGAATAGGGAACTCTGCGAATCTAAAACTACACACATTTAGATCAATGTGAACCTAGAACTACGTGAATCTGAAACCACGTTACTCCAAAACTATTTGAATCAGGAACTTTGTAAATCTAAAACAATGCGAATCCCAAACTCTGCAAAACCAGAACTACGTGAAACTGGAACTGCACAAATCAGGAACTACGCAACTCCAAAACATTATGAATCTAGATCTACGCGATCCTTAACTACTTGAATTGGAAACTTTGTAAATTCAGAACTACACAAATCCGAAATGACGCAAATTGGGAACTCTGCGAATCTGGATTTATGCGAATCCTAAACTATGCCACACCAAAACTACACAAATTCGAAACTACTATAATCTTGAACTCTATGAATCCGAAACTACTTGAATCGAGAAGTCTGCAAATTTAGAACTACAAGAATTTGAAACAACGCGAATCAGGAACAACGCGAATTAGAAACTATGTGAATCTGGATCTACGCGAATCCAAAACTATGCCACTCCACAACTACACGAATTCGAAACTACTAGAATCTTGAACTCTGCGAATCCAGAACTACGTGAATCTAGAATTATGTGAGTCCAAAACTACGTGAATCAGAAACTTTGTGAATCTAGAACTACGTGCATTCAGAACTACGCAAATCCAGAACTCCATGAATCGGGAACTACGTGAAACCAAAGCTACTTTAATAGGGAGCTCTACAAATTCAGAACTACGCGAATCCAGAACTATGCGAATCGGGAACTCCACGAATCTAGAACTATACAAATCTGGAACTACATGAATTTGGAACTCTATAAATCTGAAATTATGTGAATCCAAAACTCTGCAAAATAGGAACTATAGGAAATCGGAATGATGCGAATCCAGAACTCTATAAGCTAAGAACAATGCAAATCCAAAATAATGTGAATTCTAAACTACACAAATCCAGATCTACGCGAATTCGGAACTACCCCATTCCAAAATTACACGAATATGGAACTACGTGAATCTGGAACTATGCGTATCTGGAATCCGGAACTACTTGAATTGGGAACTCTGCGACTTTAGAACTATGCAAATCCAGAACTACGTGAATCAAGAACTTCACAAATCTAGAACTCTGCGAATTTGAAACTACTTGAATTAGGAACTCTACAAATTCAGAACTATGCAAATCCCAAACTCTGTGAAACCGAAACTATGTGAAATCAGAACTACATGAATCTAGAACTATGCCATACCAAAACAATGCGAATCTGAAACTACTAGAATCTTGAACCCTATGAATCTAGAACTACGTGAATCTAGAACTACGCAAATGTGGAACTCCACGAATCAGGAACTACACAAATTCGGAACTACTTGAATCAGAAACTCTGCGAATTCAGAACTATGCAAATCTAAAACTACTTGAATCGGGAACTCTGCAAATCTCAAACCACGTGAATCCCGAACTTTGTGAAACAGGAACTAGGTGAAATCGAAACTACCTGAATCTTGAACTACGTGAATACAGAACTATAGGACTCTAAAACTTCATCAATCCAAAACTACAGGAATCCGGAACTCGGCGAAACTAAAAATACACGAATTCAGTATAACACAAATCTGGAACTTTGTGAATCTAAAATTACACGAATCTAGAACTCTGCAAATCCGGAACTATACTACTCCAAAGATACACGATTCCAGAACTACTAAAATCTTGAATTCTTTGAATCCAAAACTACGCAAATCTAGAACTACACGAATCCGGAACTACATGACTCTAAAACTATGCAAATTCAGAACTACTTGAATCAGGAACTCTGCGAATCCAGAACTCTTCAAATTAGGAATTATGCGAATCCAGAACTACTTGAATTAGGAACTCTGCGAATCTGAAACTACACAAATCTAGAACTACACGAATGTCAAACTCTACGAAACCGGAACTACGCGAATCTAGAAGAACGCAACTCCAAAACTATGTGAATCCGGATCTACATGAATATGAAACTACGCCACTCCAAAACTACGTGAATCTAAAACTATGTGAATCTGAAACTACTAGAATCTTGAACTCTGTGAATTTGAAACTACGCGAATTTGGAACTACGCGAATTTAGAACTACACGAATCCGAAACTACGTGACTCCAAAACTGTGCGAATTTGGAACTACTTGAATCTAGAAATTTGCAAATTTAGAACTACACACATCTGGAACTATCAAAATCTGAAATTCCGCAAATCGGAAACTACACGAATCCGTAACTACTTGAATCGGGAACTCTGCGAATTCAAAACTATGTAAATATGAAATAATGCAAATCGAGAACAACGCGAATTGAGAACTCTGCGAATCTAGATCTACGTGAATCCAAAACTACGCCACTCCAAAACTACACGAATTAGGAACTACTAGAATCTTGAACTCTGTGAATCCAAAACTACGTGAAACTAGAACTACGTGAATCCAAAATTATGTGAATCCGAAATTATGTCAATCCAAAACTATACAAATTTGGAACTCTATGAATCTAGAACTACGTGCATCTAGAACTACGCAAATCTGGAACTACGTGACTCCAAAATTGTGTGAATCCATAACTACTTGAATCGAGAAATCTGCGAATCTGGAACTACACACATCTAGAACTATTCGAATCTACAATTCAGCGAATCAGGAACTATGCGAATTCATAACTACTTGAATTGGGAACTCTGCGAATTCAAAACTATGCAAATACGAAATGATTCAAATCGGGAACAATGCAAATCGAGAACTCTGTGAATCTAGATCTACGCAAATCCAAAAATACGCCACTCCAAAACTACACAAATTCGGAACTACTAGAATCTTGAACAAATCTATAACTGTGCGAATCTAGAACTATGTGAATCTGGAATTACGTCAGTCCAAAACTATGCAAATCTGGAACTACTTGTATCGGGAACTTTGTGAATCTAGAATTGTGCACATCCAGAACTACCCTAATCCATAACTCCGCGAATCTAGAACTGCGTGAAACTAGAGCTACTTCAATCGGGAGATCTATAAATTCAGAACTATGCAAATTGGGAACAACGCGAATCAGGAACTCCGTGAATCTAGAATTACACGAATCAAGAACGCTACGAATCTGGATCTACGCGAATTGAGAACTTGAACGACGCGAATCCATAACTCTGTAAAATAGGAATAATGCAAATCTAGAACAATGTGAATCTGGAACTACACAACTCCAAAACTACCCAAATCCAAATCTACGCGAATTCGGAACTATGCAAATCGGGAACTATATTATTCCAAAACTACACAATATTGAAACTCTGTGAATCTGGAACTACACGAATTCGAAACATTGCAAATTAGAAACTACGGGAATATCAAACTACTTGATTCAAGAACTTTGTGAATTTGAAACTATGCGAATCTAAAACTCTGCAAATTCAGAACTATGCAAATTGGGAATTACAAGAATCGGGAACTTTACAAATTCAGAACTATGCAAATCTAGTACTACTTGAATCGGGAACTCTGCGAATCCGAAATTTCACGAATTTGGATCTACTTGAATGTCAAACTCTACAAAACTGGAACTACATGAAACTGAAACTACGCGAATCTAAAACAACACAACTCCAAAAGTACGTGAATCCGAATCTACACGAATCGAAAACTATGCCACTCCAAAACTACATTAATCTGGAACTACGTGAATTCAAAGCTACTAGAATCATGAACTCTACAAATCTAAAACTACACAAATCTAGAACTACGCGAATCCATAACTACGTGACTCCAAAACTACACAAATCCGAAACTACTTAAAATAGGAATATGCAAACCTAGAACTACACGCATTTGGAACTACGCAAATATGAAACTCGGCGAATCGGGAACAACTTAAATCAAAAAGTCTGCGAATTCAAAAATACGAGAATCTGAAACAATGTGAATAGGGAACAACGGTAATAAGGAACTCTGTGAATCTGGAACTACGTGAATCTCGAATTCTACGAAATTAGAACTACGTGAAACTAGAACTACACAAATCCGAAACTACGAGAATCTTGAACTCTGTGAATCTAGAACTACGCAAATCCAGAACTAATTGAATTAGAAACTCTGTGAATTTAGAACTACGCTACTTCTAAACTACGCGAATCTGGAACTACTAGAATCTTGAACTTTGCGAATTTGGAACTACGCGCATCGGAACTACGCTAATCAGGAACTCTACCAATTTGGAACTACGTGAATTTGGAATGACATGAATGGGGAACTCTGCAAATCTGAAACTATGCAAAATTGGAACGATGTGAATACAGAACTACATAACTCTAAAACTATGCAAATTTGGAACTATGTGACTCTAAAACTACGCAAAACCAGAACTCCGTAAATCTAGAACTACGCGAATCAGAAACTCTGCGAATTTGGAACTATGCAAATCTGCAACATGAATGGGGAACTCTGCAAATCCGGAACTACGCAAAACCGGAACAACACGAATTCGGAATTACATGACTCCAAAACTACTCGAATTTGGAACAACGCGAAACCAAAACTATGCGAATTCAAAACTATGTGACTCCAAAACTACGCGAATCCATAACGTGAATCCTGAACTATGCAAATCGGGAACTTTGCGAATCTGTAACTACCCAAATTCGCAACTATTTGAATGGGGAACTCTGCAAATCCGGAACTACGTAAAATCGGAACAACACGAATTCAAAATTACATGACCCTAAAACTACTCGAATTTGGAACAACGCGAAACCAAAACTATGCGAATTCGAAACTATGTGACTCTAAAACTACGCGAATCCACAACAACGTGAATCCTGAACTATGCAAGTTAGGAACTTTGCGAAGCTGTAACTACCTGAATTCGCAACTACTTGAATGGGGAACTCTACAAATTTGAAACCACACAAAACTGGAACTACATGAATATAGAACTATGCAAATCTAGAACTACATGACTCCAAAACTTCGTGAATCCAAAACTACTTGAATCGGCAACTCTGCGAATTTAGAACTATGCTCATCCGAAACTATGCGAATCTGGAACTCCGCGAATCAAGAACCATGTGAATCCGAAACTACTTGAATCAGGAACTCTGCGAATTCAGAACTACGCGAATCTGGAACTACGTGAATTAGGAACTATATGAATCAGGAACTCTGTGAATCCAGAACTACACGAAACCAAGACAACGTGACTCCAAATCTACGCAAATCTGAAAATATGTGAATCCGAAACTATGCGAATCGAAAACTTTGTGAATCTAGACCTACGCAAATCTGTAACTACTTGAATGGGGAACTCTACGAATCCAGAACTACGTGAAATTGGAATTATGCGAATTAGAAACTTCGTGAATTTAGAACTACAAAAATCTGCAACTACTTGAATCCGGACCTATATGAATCTGGAACTACGCGAATCTGAAACTGTGTGAAACTGAAACTACGTGAATCCAAATAATGCCAATATGGAACTACTGGAATTAGGAACTTTGTGAATTCAAAATTATGTGAATTCAGAACTACACAAATCTGGAGTTATGGGAATCGGGTACATTGTGAATCTTGAACAAAGTGAATCTAGATCTACGCATCATCGGAACAACTTGAAATTGAAACTATGCGAATATGGAACTATACATATCCAAAAGTCTATGAATCTGAAATTACGCAAATCTGAAACTACGAGAATCAGGAACTCCACTAATCCGAAACTACGCAAATCCAAAACATTGCGAATCGAGAACTACGCAAATCTAGAACTGCAAAAATCCAAAACTCTTCAAATTCGGAAGTACGCGAATCTAAAACTTCGTGAATCAAAAAATACGCAAATCTAGAACTCTGCGAATCCACTACATGAACCAAGAACTCTACAAATTTAGAAATACGCAACTTCGAAACTATGTGAATCATGAATTTTGCAGTTTTAGAACTCCCTGCATCCGGAACTACGTGAATTTGTAACTACTTGAATCGAGAACTCTCTGAATCTGGAATTATGCAAATCTGAAACAACACCAATCTAGAATTATGTGAATCCAAAACTACTAGAATTGGGTACTCTACGAATCTAGAACAATGTAAATTAGGAACTACGCGAATTCAAAACTTTGTAAATGAACTCTGTGAATTCAAAAGTAAATGACTCTGAAACTCTGTGAATTAGGAACTTTACAAATCTGGAACTACCCAAATCTAGAACTACTTCAATTGAGAACTCTACGCAATTTGAACTATGCGAATCTAAAACTCCGCAAATCTGGAACTACGCGAATAGTTCTGGAACTATGCGAATCCTGAACTACGTGAATTTAAAACCCTGCAAAATAGGAACTACACAAATCCAGAACTCTACAAAATAGGAACAACGTAAATCCGAAACTATGCAACTTTAAAACTATGCAAATCTAGACGTACATGAATCCAAAACTATGCTACTCAAAAACTACGCGAATTTAGAACTATGCGAATCCATAACTACAGGAATCCAGAACTACACAAATCCAGAACTATAGGAATTTGAAACTCCACAAATTTGGAACTACACAAGTCCAGAATTACACGAATATGGAATTTCGTGAATCTGGAACTACACGAAACTTTGAGAAACAAAAAATACACAAATTCAGAACTACACGAATCTAGAACTACAGGAATCCGGATATATGCGAATCAGGAACTACATGAATTAGGAACTATGCAAATCCAGAACAACGCCAATCCGAAACTCCATGAATCTGCAACTACGCCAATCCAGAACTTCATGAATCCGGAAATATGCAAATCCGAAACTTTGCAAATCCACTACGTGAATTAGGAACTTTGCAAATCCAGAACTACATGAATCAGAAATTCGACAAAATAAAAAATGTGCGAATCTGGTACAACGCGAATCTGGAACTCTGTGAATATAAAATTATACAAATCTGAAACTCTGTGAATCCGGAACTACACGACTCCGAAGATACACGAATCTAGAACTACTAAAATCTTGAATTCTTTGAATCCAGAACTAAACAAATCTAGAACTACGTGAATCCGGAACTACATGAGTCTAAAATTGCGCAAATCTAGAACTATTTGTATTAAAGTAGTTCCGGATTCACGTAGTTCCTAATTTGTGGAGTTTTGGATTCATGTAGTTTCGGATTTGCAGAGTTAGGAACTTTGCAAATCCAAAACTACGCAAATCCAGAACTACATGAATGTTGAACTTTATGAAACCGAAACTACGTGAATCTAGAACAACGCAACTCCAAAACTATGTGAATTCAGATCTACACGAATTCGAAACTACTCCACTCCAAAATTATGTGAATCTAGAACTACGTGAATCCGAAACTACTAGAATCTTGAACTCTACAAATCCCAAACTACGTGAATCTAGAACAACGCGAATCCAAAACTACATGACTCCAAAACTGTGCTAACACAGAACTACTTGAATCGGGAAATCTGTGAATCTAGAACTACACATATTCGAAACTATGCGAATTTGGAACTCCACAAATCGGGAACTACGATTCGTAACTACTTGAATTGGGAACTCTGCAAATTCAAATCTATGCAAATATGAAACGATGCGAATCTGGAACAACACGAATCCAAAACTACTAAAATCTTGAACTTTGCGAATCTAGAACGACACAAATCCAGAACTACGCAAATCGGGAACTCTTCGAATCTGGAACAACACGAATCTAAAACTCTGCGAATTAGGAACTACACGAATCTACCAAATGCAGAACTTTTCAAATCTGGAACTATGCGAATCAATGTGAATCCGGAACTCTGTGAATCCAGAACAACACAAAAACGGTACTCTGAAAATCCGAACCTGCACAAATCCACGTGAATCCGAACTCTACAAATTCAAAACTATGCAAATTCGGGGCTCTGTGAATCAGAAACTACGCTAATCTTGAACTCTACGAAATCAAAACTACACATATCCATATGAATCCAGAACACTATGAATTTGGAACAACGCAAATCCAGATCTCTACCAAAATGGGAACTATGCAAATCGGGAACTCTGCAGAACCGGAACTACACGAATCCGGAACTCTGCAAAACTAGAACTACATGAATATATGTGAATCCAGAAAACTATGAATCCAAAACTACGCGAATCTTGAACTCTACGAAATCAAAACTATACATATCCACGTGAATCCAGAAAACTATGAATTTGGAACAACGTGAATCCAGATCTCTGCCAAAATGGGAACTACGCAAATTAGGAACTCTGCAGAACCGGAACTACAGGAATCTGGAACTCTGCAAAACTAGAACTACATGAATATATGTGAATCCAAAAAACTATGAATCCAAAACTTTGCGAAACGGGCACTATGCAAATATGGAACTCTGCGAAACCAAAACTAAGTGAATCCACAACTCTGCAAATCTATAACTACGCGAATCTGAAACTCTATGAAACCAGAACTACGAGAATCTGAAACTACATGAATTCAAAACTGTGCAAATCCAAAACTACATGAATCCAAAACTCTACAAATCTGGAATTATGCGAATTCAGAACTCTGTGATACCCAATCTACATAAATAGACGTGAATCTAGAACTCTGTGAGTCCAAAACAACGTGAAAACAAAACTCGGCAAATTCGGACCTATGCGAATCCACGTCAATCCGGAACTCTGTGAAATTGGAACTACGTGAATCCAAAATTCTATAAAGCCTGAACTACGTGAATCCAGAACTCTGCAAATCTAAAACTATGCAAATCCACGTGAATTTGAAACTCTGCAAATCCATAATTACATGAGTTTGGAACTCTATAAAACCAAAACTACATGACTCTAGAACTTTGTGAATACGGAACTATATGACATCTCGAGAATCCAGAATTCTACGAATCTAGAACTACATAAAATCATGTGAATCTAGAGCTCTACGAATATAGAACTAGATGAATTCAAAACTCCATGAAACTAGAACTACGTGAATTCACGTGAATCTGAAACTCTCTTAACTTGGAACAATGCGAATCCAAAAATCTAGGAATTTTAATTTATGTGAATCCAAAACTACGTGAATCCACGCGAATCCTGAAGTCTGCGAATTTGGGACTACCGAATTCGAAACTATGCAATTTCAAAACTATGCAAATCTAGAACTCTGCGAAACTCAAACTACGCGAATCCATGTGAATCCAGAATTTTACAAATCCAGAACAACGTGAAAAGGAAACTCTACGAAGCCGGACCTATGCGAATCTATGTTAATTTGGAACTCTGCGAATCTGAAACTATGCAACCCTAGAAATTTGCGAAACCGGAACTACAAGAATCCAGAACTCTGCAAATCTAGAACTATGCGTATCTGAAACTCTGTGAAATCAAAATGTCATGAATCCGCGTGAATCCAAAACTCTCTTAATTTGGAACAACACAAATCCAGAACTCTAGGAATTAGAATCCACACGAATTCGGAACTACGCAAATCCACATGAATCTGAAATTGTGGGAATTCGGAACTAAGCTAATCTTGAACTCTGCAAATATGGAACTATGCAAATTTGGAACACTGCGAACCCCGAACTATGCAAATCAACGTGAATCAGAAACTCTGTGAATCTAGTACAATGTGACAATGAAACTCTACAAATCTAGACCTTCGTGAATCTACGTGAGTCTGAAACTCTGTGAATCTAGAACTATGCGAACTCGGAGCTATGCGAATTCGAAACTACAGGAATCTGGAACTGTGCAAAATTGGAACTACACGAATCCACGTGAATCCGGAATGCTATGAATCTGGAACTCTACCAAAACGGGACCTACGCGAATCAGGAACAACGCAAATTTGAAACTCTGCAAAATCGGAACTACGCGAATCTGAAACTACATGAATGCAAAAGTCTATGAAACCAAAACTACACGAATTCATAACTATGCGAATCTACGTGAATCTGGAATGCTATGAATGTGGAACTACATTAATTTGGAACTCTGCAAAACCGAAACTACATGAATCTTGAACTCTTCAAAATTAGAACTACACAAATCCATGTGAATCTGGAACTCTGCGAATTTGGAACTATACGAATTCGGAGCTCTATGAATTTGAAACTATGCGAATTTGGAATACTATAAATCTAGAACTCGATGAAACTGGATCTACGCGAATCTGGAACTCTATGAAATCGGAACTACACGAATCCATGTGAATCCAGAATGCTGCAAAGCTGGAACAATGCAAATCTGTAATTCTGTGAAACTAGAACTACGCAAATCTTGAACATTGTGAAATTGAAACTACACAAATCCACGTGAATCCATAATGTTGCAAATCTAGAACAATGCGATTCCGAAACTTTGCCAAAACAGGAACTGCGTGAATCGGAAACTTTGCGAAACTAGAACTACACGAATTTGGAACTTTGTGAAACCAAAACTACATGAATTTAGAACTCTGTGAATCCATAACTACGGGAATCTATGTGAATCTGGAATGCTGCTAATCTAGAACTACGCTAATTCGGAACTTTGCGAAACCAGAACTACACGAATTTTGAACTTTGTGTAATCGGAACTACATGAATCCACGTGAATTTGAAACTCTACAAATCTGGAACTATGCGAATCCACAGCTTGTAAATATGAACCTACATGTATCTGGAACTCTGGAAATCTGGAACTATGCAAATCCAGAATGTTGTGAATTTGGAACTACGTGAACAGACATGCTACGAATCTAGAACTATGTGAATCTGAAACTACACGAATTTATGTAAATGCAAAACTCTACGAATTTGGAATTACGTGAATCCAAAACTGTGCAAATTCAAAACTATGAGAATCCATAACTGTGCAAATTTTGAACTATGCGAATCCGGAACTCTGAGAATTTGGAACACTACATAATGGGAACTAAACAAATCCACGTGAATTTGGAACTATGAATTTGGGACAACGCGAATCCAAAACTCTTTCAATCTGCAACTCTACAAATTTGGAACAACACGAATTTGGAACTTTACAAAACCAAAATTACGCGACTCTAGAACTTTTTGAATCTAGGACTACGTGAATCCATGTGAATCCAAATTTCTGTGAATCTAGAACTACATGAATCTATGTGAATTTGGAACTCTGCGAATTCAGAACTAGGTGAATCTAGAAGCATGCAAAATTGGAACTACGTGAATCCGCATGAATCCGAAACCCTCTGAACATGGAACAATACAAATTGAGAACTTTAGAAATCCAAATTTACGCGAATCTGGATCTATGCAAATCCATGTGATTCCTGAACTCTGCGAATTCGAAACTCCGTAAATCCAAAACTATGCAAATCTAGAAATATCTGAATCTAGAACTCTGTGAAACCCGAACTACGTGAATCTGGAACTCTACGAATCCAGAACAACGCGAAAACGAAACTTTATGAATCCAGACCTACGTGAATCCACATGAATCTAGAACTCTACGAATTTCGAACTAAGTGACTCTGGAACTCTACAACACCGGAACTACATGAATCCATATGAATCTAGAATTCTATAAATTGAAAACAATGTGAATTCAGAACTCTGCGAATCTGGAACTACGCGAATTGACATGAATCTCACACTATGACTTTAGAACTACGCGAATTCAAAACTCTTCAAAACTGGAATGACGCGAATCCACGTGAATCTGAAAGTTACAAATTTGGAACAACGTGAATCCAGAACTTTGCCAAAATGGGAACTACAAGAATCGGGAACTCTGCGAAATCGAAACTATATGAATTTGGCACTTTGTGAAACTAGAACTATGTTAATTCAAAACTCTACGAATCCGTAACTACGCAAATCCATATGAATCCAGAATACTGCAAATATAGAACTATACGAATCTTGAACTCTACGAAATCGGAACTACACGAATCCAAGTGAATCTGAAACTCTGTGAATCTAGAACTAAGCTTATTTGGAACTACTCGAATTCAGGACGCTGTGAATCTTGAATTATATGAATCCGGAACTCTGCGAATCTGGAACTCCATGAATTTACTGAATGTAGAACTCTGCAAATTTAGAACTATGCGAATCTACAACTACGCAAATCTAAAAATGTGCGAATCCTGAACTACATGAATCCAGAATACTACGAATTTGAAACTCTTCAAAAGGGGAACTACGCAAATCCACGTGAATTTGGAACTACGAATCTAGAACTCTTCGAATCCAAGACTCTACGAATATAGAACAACCCGAATCTGAAATTATATAAAACCAAAACTACGTGACTCTATAACTTTGTGAATCTGGAACTACGCGAATCCACGTGAATCTAGAATTCTGTGAATCCAGAACTACACGAATCCACATGAATCTGGAACTCTGCGAATTTAGAACTAGGTGAATTTGGAGCTATGCAAAATTGGAACTATGCAAATCTGTATGAATCTGAAACTCTTTGAACATGGAACAATGCAAATCCAGACTCTAGAAATTTCAATTTAGACGAATCCTAAACTCTACAAATTCGAAACTACACAAATTCAAAATTGTGCGAATCTGGAACAACGCAAATTCAGAACTCTGTGAAACCCAAACTTTGCGAATCCAGACCTACGCAAATCCATGTGAATCTGAAACTCTGTGAATCCATAACTACATGACTCTAAAACTCTACGAAACCAAAACTACACAAATCCATGTGAATCCAGAATTTTGTGAATTGAAAACAATATGAATCCAGAACTTTGCAAATTTGGAACTATGCGAATCTAAAACACTGTGAAACTGGAACAACGCGAATCCACGTGAATCCATAACTCTCTTAATATCGAATAAAGCGAATTCGAAACTTTGGGAATCAAAATCCACAAAAATTCAGAATTACGCGAATCCACGTGAATTAGAAATTGTGCGAATTTGGAACTCTGCGAATCTGGAACTACGTAAATCTAGAACTTTGTGAAACCCAAACTATGCGAATCAACATGAATCCGGAACACTATGACTACAGAACAACTCAAAAATAAAACTTGCGAATCCACGTGAATTCAAAATTTTGCGAATCCAGAACTATGCAAATCCGGAGCTCTGTGAATCTAGAACTACGCGAATCTAAAACTTTGCGAAATCAGACCTACACAAATCCATGTGAATCTGGAACAACGGGAATTTAAATCTTTTCCAAAATGGGAAATTCACGAATCGGGAACTCTGCAAAATCAAAACTATGTGAATCCGAAAGTCTATGAAACCAGAATTATGTGAATTCAGAACTCTGCAAATCTGTGTGAATCTAGAATGCTACAAATTCGGAACTACGCTAATCCAAAACTTTACGAAATTGGAACAACATGAATCTTTAACTCTGTGAAATCAAAACTTCATGAATACACTTGAATTTGAAACTCTGCGAATCTAGAACTACGTGAATCCGAAGCATTGCGAATACGGAACTACGTGAATTCGGAATGCTATGAATCCGAAACTACAGGAATCCGACACTCTACAAAACCAAAACTTTATGAATCTGGAACTCTGTGAAATCAGAACTACACGAATCCATATGAATCCAAAATGCTATGAATTTGGAACAATTCGAATTTGGAACTCTACGAATCCAAAACTACATAAATCCATGCAAATCTAGAACTCTGTGAATCTAGAACAACATGAATTCAGAACTATGTGAATCTGGAACAATGCAAATCCAAAACTTTATGAAATCAGAACTATGGGAATCCATATGAATCCGGAACACTTTAAATCCAGAACTATATGACATCGTAGCTCTGCGAATCGGAAACTACAATCGATATGAATTCAAAACTCTGTCAACCTGGAACTATGCGAGGCCGAAACTCTGCAAATCTGGAATTTCGCAAATCCAGAACTATGCGAATCCGAAACTACGTGAAGCTGGAACTTTGTGAATCCAAAGCTACACAAATTCGAAACTCTGTAAAACCAAAAATATGCAAATCCATGTGAATTTGGAATTCTGTGAATATAGAATGCAAAAATGGAACTCTGCGAATCCGACACTACACAAATTCATAGGAATTCAAAACTACGTGAATCCAAAACTACAAGATTTCGGAACTCTGTGAAACTGAAACTATATGAATCTGCATGAATCCAGAATGCTGCGAATCTAGAACTATGCGAATCTGGTACTCTGTGAAATCGGAACTAAGCGAATTTAGGGCTCTACAAAATTGGAATTGCATAAATCCACATGAATTCGGAACGTTACGAATTTGGAACAATGCAAATTTAGAACTCTGCATAAATGGGAACTAAACGAATCTGGAACTCCGCCAATTCAGAACTACGCGAATTCGAAACTCTACGAAATTGAAAATATGCAAATCTGGAACTCTATGAAACCAAAACTACACAAATTTGGAACTTTGTGAATCTGAAACTATGCAAATCTGCCTGAATCTAGAATGCTGCGAATCCAGAACTACACTAATCCAAAACATTACGAAATCGGAACTACATGAATCTAGAACTCTGCGAAACTGAAACTATGCAAATCTATAACTCTGTGAAATTTGAACTACATGAATCCACGTGAATCCAGAACTCTACGAATTTGGAACAACATGAATCCAAAACTTTATGAAAACAAAACTACGCAAGTCTAGAAGTTTGTGAATCCGGAACAATGCAAATCCACGCGAATCAAAACTTTACGAATCTAGAACAATATGAATATGGAATTGTGCGAATATGAAACAATGCGAATCCAGAACTTTGTAAAACCAGAACTACGGGATTCCATGTGAATCTAGAACACTTTAAATCTAAAACTACGTGACTTGGTAGCTCTGCGAATTAGGAACTACGCGAATCGATGCAAATCTGGAACTCTGTGAATTTAAAACTATGCAAAGCCAGAACTTTGCAAATCCAAAACTCCATTAATCCAGAACTGTGCGAATCCAAAACTATGTTAATTTGGAACTCTATAAATCTAAAACTACTCGAATTCAAAACTCTACGAACCTAGAAATATGCAGATCCACATGAATTTGGAACTCTGTGAATATAGAACGTGAAAATGGAACTTTGCGACTCCGAAACTACATGAATTCATAGGAATCCAAAACTATGCAAATCTAGAACTACACGATTCTGAAACTCTGCGAAACCGAAACAACGCGAATTTGCATGAATCCAAACCATAACTACATGAATCTGGAACTTTACAAAACCAGACCTATGCGAATTTGGAACTCTGCGAAATTGGAACTACATGAATCCACGTGAATCTAGATTGCTACTAATTTGAAACAACACAAATTCGGAACTCTGCCAAAATGGGAACTAAGAGAATCTCGAACTTCACCAATTCAGAACTACGTGAATCCGAAACTCTACAAAATCGAAAGTATACAAATTCAGAATTCTGTGAAACCAGAACTATGCGAATTCAGAACTCTGTGAATCCGAAACTATGCGAATCCACGTGAATCTAGAATGCTGTGAATTTGAAACTACGCTAATCTAGAACTCTGCGAAACAGGAACTACGCGAATTTGGAACTCTGCGAAATCAAAACTACACGAATCCATATGAATCTGAAACTCTGTGAATTTGGAACTACACGAATCTAGAGCTTTGCAAATCCAGAACCATGTGAATCAACGTGAATCCAGAACTCTGCAAAACTAGAACTATGCAAATCCACGTGAATTCAAAATACTGTACACCTAGAACAACATGAATCTAGAACTTTTGCGAATCTTGAACTACGCGAATCCATGTGAATCTAGATCTCTGTGAATCAGGAACTTACGAAACCAAACCTATGCGAATTGTAGTGAATCCGAAACTCTGTGAATTGGAACTAAGCAAATTTGAAACTCTGTGAAACCAGAATTACGCGTCTTCGAAACTCTGCGACTTCAAAACTACGCAAATCCACGTGAATCCAGAATGTTATGAATCTAGAACTCTTCGAATTTGAAACTACATGAATCCATGTGAATTTGGAACTCAGCGAATCTAAAACTATGCGAATCAAGAACTTTGCGAAACCAAAACTACGCAAATCCACGTAAATCTAGAACTCTTTGAATATGGAACAACGAGAATTTGGGACTCTGGAAATCCAAATCCATGCAAATCCAGAACTCTAGGAATTTGAATCCATGCAAATCCGAAATTCTACAAAACCAGCACTACGCGAATCCACGTGAATCTAGAACGCTATGAATCCAAAACAACGCGAAAACAAAACTCTGTAAATCCGGACCTACACGAATCCATGTGAATTTGGAACTCTATGAATCTGGAACTACGAGACTCCAGAACTCTGCAAAACTGGAACTATGAGAATCCACTTGAATCCAAAATATGCGAAACAGAAACTACATGAATCCACGTGAATCCAAAACTATGCGAATTCGGATCTACGCAAATCCACAAGAATTTAGAACTCTGCAAATCCAGAAGTACGCAAATCTGGAACTGTGCAAAACTGAAACGATGCAAATCCGCATGAGTTCGGAACTCTCTTAATCTAGAATAACGCAAATCTGAAACTCTGGGAATCATAATCCACACGAATCAGAACTACACAAATTTGAAACTCTGCGAAACCTAGACTACATGAAGCCATGTGAATCTAGGATAACGCGAAAACAAAACTCTATGAATCCTGACCTACATAAATCCACGTGAATCAGAAACTCTGCGAATCTAGAACTATGTGAATCCAGAGATCTGCGAATCCAAAACTACGCAAATTTGGAACTCTGCGAAATCAAAACTCCGAAATGCTACGAATCTAGAACAACGTGAATCCAAAACTCAACCAAAATGGGATCTAATCGAATCGGGAACTCTGCAAAACTGGAACTACACGAATCTGGAAATTCGTGAAACCAGACCTACGCAAATTTGGAACTCTACGAATCCATAACTATGCGAATCCACATGAATCCAAAACTGTGAATCTTGAACTACGCTAATCTAGAACTCTGCGAAATCAGAACTACACAAATCCACGTGAATCCAGAACACTACGAATCTGGAACTACGTGAATCTGGAGCTCTATGAATCCAGAACTACTTGAATTTAGAACGTTACGAATCTGGAACTACGTGAATCTAGAACTTTGTGAAATCGGAACTACATGAATCCACGTGAATCCAGAATGCTATGAATTTGGAACAACATGAATCCAAAATTCTACAAAACTAGAAGTATGAGAGTCCAGAACTCCACGAATCCATATGAATCTAGAACTTTGCGAATTTGGACTAAATGGGAAGGCCTCAAACGTCATCATTTCAACATTAACAGATGCTGAGTATGCTAAAGTTATGGACTGCAAATCTACTAAGGAGATATGGGACAGACTATAGAAAGTCTATGAAGGTGATGGCAGAATGAAGGAGGCCAAGTTTCAAGTGTTCAAGGAGAGATATGAATCTCTTAGAATGCAGAAAAATGAGACAGTCTAAGAGTTCTTCACTAGGGTTATTGATGCTATAAACAATCTTAAAAGTCATGAGAAGAATAAAAAGGACTCATCTATTATAAAGAAAATTCTGAGAATTCTGCCTGAGAGGTTTGCCTCGAACGTGGCAACCATAGAGGAGAGTAGAGATCTCAATTCTATGTCACTACATGATCTCTAATGCAATCTCATTGCATATGACATGAGAATAAAGTCAACTGAAAGCTCGTCAACATCAAAGCTACCAAAGAAGGCAGCTTTCAAAGCTATAAGACACTTGAAGATAAGAGAAGAGGAAAAATCATCTAGTGAGGATGATAATGGTGATGAGGAAGAAAGTGAAGCTAAAGTGTTGACTTACTTCACAAGGAAATTCAAGAAGGGGTTTAAGAAGGGAAAAGGACAGTTATCCTTGAGATGTTATCGTTGTGGGCGAACTGGACATTTTGCTTCTTAGTGTAAAGTGAAACTTGATGATGAAGATAAGGATGGTGATGATGAGCAAAATTCAAAATGGAGTAGACCATCGTTCAAATCAAAGAAGTCCAGTAAGAAAACTGCCAACCCACAGAAGATGAAGAAAGGCTTATTTAAGAGTTATGTGAGTCAGACAAAAGAAGCTGATCAGAAGGTAGATAAAGAGTCATCAAATGAGCATGCCTTTATGGCATCAGCTCAAGGTGGTAGTTTAACCTCTGAAGAGGAAGATGAGGTTGATGAAGAAGAATTAGATCTTGAAGCTGAGGTGGAAGTAGCTTTAAAGGAGATAATCAGAAGGGGCAAAACCATAAGAAGGTTAGAGGACCATATAAAACAAGTTGAGGCAAAGATTAAGGAAGCAGAAAGTCAAAAGGATGAAATAAGGGCCAAACATATTGACTTGAAGAGAAGATTTGAAGAACAGATCAAAATATGTGAAGACCTTATTATGGAACTTGGCTTAAGGACTTCAACAATTGAAGAAATAGAGATAGAGTTGCTGAGACTTCAGCAACAACTCAAAAAGAGTGAGGAGAACTTGCAGAAGTTTGAAGTGGTAGGAGAAACAAGCTCTGCAAGAGAAAAAAAAAGAATGAGATTTTGCCATAGAAGTTGAAAGAGAAGGTTATGACTTAGTAAAAGATAACTAAAGAAAAGAAGACAGTTATCAAACTAAAGCCAAGGCAAAAAATGATGTATGTGGGTAAAGAGCAGCAACCTATAGCTGCTACGTCTAAAAAAGAAAAGAAAGTCAGCTAGCCAAGGGCAATGGCTGAACAGAAGAAGGAGAAAAGGTGGCTGAAATGAAAGCCATACAAGCAAAGAAACCAGCAACCTTGCCTACACAACAAGTAATGAACAAAAGAAAACAAGCTGTGATTAGACTTAAACTTTGAGAAACTGAAACTATGGAAATCAAGAACTCTGCAAATTTGGAATTACGTGAATCCAGAACTCTGTGAATTAGGAACTATGTGAATCCGAAACTCTACCAGTCTAGACTTATGCAAATTTGGAACTCTGCAAAACTGGAAATACCCAAATCCGGAACTTTGCGAAATCGAAACTACATGAATCCATGTGAATTTGGGACTCTACGAGTCCGGAACAACACGAATCCGAAACTCTACGAAAATCCAAGTGAACTGCACAAATCTAGAACTCTGCAAAATTGGAACAAAGTGAATCTGAAACTATGCGAAACCAAAACTACATTGGAACTCTGCGAATCCAGATCTACGCGAATTTGAAACTCTACGAAACGGAACTACGTGAATCTAGAACTCCGTGAAGCCGGAACTACAGAAATCCACGTGAATCTAGAACTTTACGAAACTGGAACTAAGCAAATTGAGAACTCTACGAATTTGAAACTACGCGAATATAGAACTACAGAAATCAGGAACTCTGCGAAACTGAAACTACATGAATCAATGTGAATCTAGAACTCTACGAATGTGGAACAACGCGAATCCGAAAATCTGCAAAATTGGAACCACGCAAATCTAGAATTCTGCGAAACTGGAACAATACAAATCTGAAACTATGTAAAATTAGAACTACGGGAATCTGGAACTCTGCGAAATGGAACTACGTGAATCTTGAACTCTGTGAACCCGAAACTACGTAAATTTGGAACTTGGCGAAATTGGAACTACGCAAAACCGGAACTCTGCGAAACTGGAACTACATGAATCTATGTGAATCTAGAACTCTACGAATCCAAAACAACGCAAATATGGAAATCTACAAAATTGGAATGACACCAATCTAGAACTCTACGAAACATGAACAATGCAAATCTGGAACTATACGAAACCAGAACTATGGGAATCCAGAACTCTACGAAATGGAACTACGTGAATCTTGAACTCTATGAACCCAAAACTACACAAATTTGGAATTCTGCGCAACTCTAGCTATGCAAATCCGGAACTTTGCGAAACCAAAACTACATGAATCGATGTGAATTTGGAACTCTACAAGTCTGGAACAAACGAATCCGAAACTCTGTGAAATTGGAACTACGCACATCTAGAACTCTGCGAAACTGGAACAACGCGAATCTGAAACTATGCAAAACCAAAACTACGCCGAAACTCTGCAAATCTAGAACTACGTGAATCCGAAACTCTGCGAAACGGAACTACGTGAATCTAGAACTCCGCTAAGTTAGAACTACAGAATCCATGTGAATCTAGAACTCTTCGAAACTGGAGCTACACGAATCTAGAACTCTGTGAATTTGAAACTACGCGAATATAAAATTCTGTGAATCTGGAACTACACAAATCAAAAACTGTAAAAAATTGGAACTACGCAAATTCGGAACTCTGCAAAACTGGAACTACATGAATCATGTGAATCTAGAACTCTATGAATTTGGAACAACGCGAATTCGGAAATCTGCAAAATTGGAACCACGCAAATCTAGAACTCTGTGAAATCGGAACAATGTAAATCCAGAACTATGTGAAACCAGAACTACAGGAATCCGGAACTCTACGAAATAGAACTACGCGAATCTTGAACTCTGTGAACCTGGAACTACACGAATCCACGTCAATCTGAAACTCTATAAATTCGAAAAAATGTGAATCTAGAACTCTGTGAAAAGGGCACTATGCAAATAAGGAATTTTGCAAAACCAGAACTATGCAAATCCGGCACTATGCGAATCCGAAACTCTGCGAAATTTGAACTACATGAATTGAGAACTCTACAAAATCGGAACTATGCAAATCCAGAACTCTGCAAATCCAAAACTTCACAAATCTGAAACTTTGTGAATCTTGAACTATGCAAATTTGGAACTCTGCGAAATTGGAACTACTTAAATCCGGAACTCTGCGAAACCAAAACTACATGAATCCATGTGAATTTGGAACTCTGCAAAACGGGCACTATACGAATATGGAACTCTGCGAAACTGGAACTATGTGAATCTGGAACTCTGCAAATTTGGAACTACATGAATCCGAAACTCTATGAAACCGGAACTATGTGAATCCATAACTCTGCAAATTCGAAACTACATGACTTTGGAACTCTGTAAAACTGGAACTACGCAAATTCACGTGAATATGAAACAACAAGAATCTAGAAAGGTGCGGATGTGGAACTATACGAATCTAGAACTCTGCAAAGACAAAACTTCATGAATTCGAAACTCTATGAAACCTAAACTATGCGAATCCACATGAATCTGGAACTTTCTAAATTCAGAACAACGAGAATTTAGAACTCTGTGAGACCAGAACTACATGAATCCGGAACTTTGCAAATTTGGAACTATGTGAATCCATGCAAATCTGGAACTACACAACTCCAGAACTCTGCAAAACTGGAGCAACGCAAATCCCCATGAATGTAGAATTCTATACACCCAGAACAAAGTGAATCTAGAACTCTGTGAATCTAGAACTATGCGAATCCACATGAATCCAAATATCTGTGAATCTGGAACTACGCGAATTTGGAACTCTGTGAAATCGAACCTATGCTAATCGCCATGAATTCGAAACGTTACGAACTCAGAACTCTGCGAATCTGGAACTCTACGAAATAGGAACTACACGACTCCAAAACTCTGTGACTTTAGCACTATATAAATCCCGAATTCTATGAATCCAAAACAACGTGAATTCAAAAATCTGCGAATCTGGAACTACGTGAATCCGCATGAATCTGGAACTCTTTGAATTTAGAACTACGTAAATATGAAACTACATGAATCCAGAACTCTACGAAACCCGAACTATGTGAATCCACACGAATTCGGAACTCTGTGAATACAGAACAATGCAAAAACAAAACTCAGTGAATCTGCAACTCAGTGAAATCAGAAATATGTGAATCAACGTGAGTCCAAAATTTTATGAATCTAGAGCAACATGAATCCAGAACTCTGTGAATCCGAAACTATGCAAATCTGGAACTTTGTGAATCCAAAACTACACGAATCCATGTGAATCCAAAACTCTACAAAACTGTAACTACATGAATCCACGTGAATCTAGAACTCTACGAATCCAGAAATAGGCGAATTTAGAACGCTACGAAACTAGAACTATGCGAATCCACGTGAATCAGAAACTCTCTGAACTTGGAACAATGCGAATCAAGAACTGTGGGAATCTAAGTTTATGCGAATTTGGAACTACACGAATCCACGCGAATCCAAAACTTTACGAATTTGGAACTCTGCAAAACCAAAACTAAATAATTCTGAAACTTTGTGAATCTGAAACTACGCGAATCTACGTGAATCCAGAATTATGTGAATCTAGAACTCTGTGAATCTGGAACTACATGAATCCACGTGAATTTAGAACTCTACAAAACCACGCGAATCCAAAGCTATGCAAATCCACATGAATCCAAAACTGTGCGAAGTCAGAATTAAGCGAATCCAAAACAACGGGAATCCAGACATACGCAACTCTGAAACTGTGCCAATTTGGAACTACGCAAATCTGAAACTCTATGAATCCAAAACTACTTAAACCCATGCGAATCCAAAACACTGCAAATCTTGAACTACATGAATCCGAAATTGCGCAAATCAGAAATTGCACGCATTCGGAACTACACCATTCCACGTGAATCCAGAACATTGCGAATCTGGAACTACGTGAATTTGAAACTGCACGAATCCAGAACTACGCTAATTTAGAACTCTACGAAACCAGAACTATGCTAAAGCATGTGAATCTAGAACTCTATCAATCCAGAACAACCCAAAAACGGAAATCTGTGACTCTGTAATTACACGAATCTAGAAGTCTGTGAACCAGGTACTACGCGAATGTGAGACTTTACGACGTTAAAACTACGCGAATCCGCACAAATTTGGAACTCTGCGAAAACGAAACTATGTGAATCTGGAACTCTGCGAATCTGAAACTATGTGAACCCACGCCAATCTGGAATAATGCGAGTTTGGAACTACATGAATCTGAAATTAAATGAATCCTAAACTACGCGAATTTGGAACTACGTGAATCCAAAACTGCGCGAATCTGGAACTACACTAATCTAGAACTCTGCAAAACCAGAACTATGCTAATCTACGTGAATCTGGAACTCTATCAATTCAGAACAACCCAAATCCACGTGAAATCTGTAAATCTATAATTACGTGAATCTAGAACCATACGAATTTAAAACTACGTCAATTTAAAACTCTGCGAAACCTTAACTACGCAAATCCACGTGAATCCAAACTCTATGAATGTAGAATAACGTGAATTTAGAATAACGTGAATCTAGAATTCTGTGAAACTGGAATGGAGCAAATCCACGTCAATGTAGAACTCTGCTAATCTGGAACTTTGCAAAGCCAAAACTACGCGAATCCACGTGATTCCAGAACTCTCTCAATTCGAAACAACTCGAATTGAGAAAACTAGGAATTTGAATCCATGTGAATCCGAAATTCTGTGAATCCAAATCTACGCGAATCTAGAATTCTGCGAATTCAAAACTGTATGAATCCAGAACTCTACGAAGCCCGAACTACGTGAATCCACGTGAATTCGAAACTCTATGAATCCAAACCAACGCAAAAACAAAACTCTATGAATCCAAACCTACTCGAATCCATGTGAATCTGGAACTTTGCAAATCCGAAACTATGTGAATTCGGAGCTCCACGAATCCAAAACTATGCAAATCTGAAACTTTGCGAATCTGAAACTTTGCGAATTTGGAACTTTGCAAAATTGGAACTACGCAAATATGAGTGAATTTAGAACATTACGAATCCAAAACTACACAAATACAGAACTACACGAATCCACATGAATGCGTAAAAATTCAAAACTATGTGAAACCGAAACTACGCGAATCCTGAACTCTACAAAATAAGAACTACGCGACTCCAGAATTCTGCGAAATCGGAACTACACGAATCCATGTGAATCCAAAACTATGTGAATCTGGAACTCTATAAATCTGAAACTATGCAAATCTGGAACACTATGAATATGGAACTACGTGAATCCAAAATTTTGCGATACCAAAACTACGCGAATCCCAAACTCTACGAAATCGAAACTACACGAATCCACGTAAGTCTGAAATGCTACGAATTTGGAACAGCACGAATCCAGAACTCTGCCAAAATGGGAACTATGCGAATTGGTAATTCTGTGAAACTGGAACTATGCAAATCCGAAACTCTATGAAACTAGAACTATGCAAATTGGGAACTCTCCAAATTTGTAATTATGCAAATCCGCGTGAATTCAAAATACTGCAAATTCAAAACTATGCTAATCTGGAATTCTGTGATATCGGAACGTCATGAATCTTGAACTCTACAAATCTGGAACTACATGAATTCGGAGCTCTGTGAATCCGGAACTACGTGATTCTAGAACTCTGCGAAACTAGAACTACACAAATCCACGTGAATCTAAAACTCTGTGAATCCGAGACAACAGGAATATAAAACTGTGCAAATGTGGAACTACACGAATCCAAAACTTTACGAATATAGAACCCCATGAATGAGAAAATTATATGAAACCTGAACTATGCGAATCCACGTGAATCTGGAACTCTTTGAATCTGGAACAACGCGAGATTGGAACTCTGTGAAATCGAAACTATACGAATTCGGAACTCTACAAATTTGGAACTACGTGAATCCATGCGAATCCTAAACTACGCAACTCCAGAACTCTGTAAAACTAGACCTATGCAAATCCACGTGAATCCATAATTATATACACCCAGAACAACGTGAATCTAGAACTTTGTAAATTTATGAATTTTAAACTATGCGAATCTACATGAATTCGGATTTCTTTGAATTCGGAATTATGCGAATTTAAAACTCTATGAAACCAAACTTAGGCGAATTGCTGTGAATCTGGAACTCTGTGAATTCAGAACTATGCGAATCCACGTGAATCCCGAATTCTATGAATCTAGAACTTTGCGAATCTGGAACTACGTGAATCCACATGAATTTGGAACTCAGCAAATCTAGAACTACGCGAATCAAGAACTTTGTGAAACTAGAACTACGCGAATCTGCATGCATCCAGAACTTTTTAAATCTGGAACTATGCGAATCTGGACTCTACGAATCCGGAAGTACATAAATCTGAAACTGTGCAAATCCAGAACTACGCGAATCCAAAACTTTGCAAATCTCGAACTACACGAATCTGGAACTCTACGAAACCTGAACTACATGAATCCATGTGAATCCGAAACTCGCAAATCCAAAAAATGCGAAAACAAAACTCTGCAAATTCGTACCTACACGAATAGACGTGAATTAGGAACTCTGTAAAATCGGAACTATGTGAATCCACATGAATCCAAAACAATGTGAATCTAGAATTTTGCGAATTCGAAACTACATAAATCTAGAACTACACTAATTTGGAACTCTATGAATCTTGAAGTACACGAATTTGGAACTCTATGACATCAGAACTATGCGAATCCTTGTGAATTCAGAACCACGCTAATCCGAAACTATGCGAATCCAGAACTCTGCGAAACCAAAACTACTCAAATCTGAAACTCTGCAAAATCAGAATTACACAAATCCACGTGAATTCAGAATGCTACGAATTCAAAACAATGCGAATCTAAAACTTTGCCAAAATAGGAATTAAGCGAATCTAGAACTTTGTGAAACCGAAACTACGCAAATCCAAAACTATACCAATTCAGAACTATGTGAATCTAGAACTATGCCAAACTAGAACTGCGCAAATTTAGAACAATCTGAATACAGAAATCTGCGAAACTGAAACTACGCAAATCTGTGTGAGTCTGGAACTTTGCGAAACTGGCACTACGCAGATCCCCGTGAATATGGAATTCTCTGAATCTGGAACAACGCGAATCCAAAACTCTAGGAATTTGGAACTTTGCAAATTCCGAATTCCGTGAATCCCGAACAAAGTAAATTTGGAACCTTAAGAATTTGGAACTTTGCAAAATCGGAACTACATGAATCCATATGAATCTGGATCACTAAAAATCCAGAACAATGCGAATTTGAAACTCTGCTAAAATAGGAACTATGCAAATCAAGAATTCTGTGAAACCGAAACTACACGAATCGGGAATTCTATGAAACCGGAACTACGCGAATTTGGAACTTTACTAATTCGAAACTACTCAAATTCAGAACTCTGCGAATCCAAAACTACACAAATCCATGCGAATTTGAAACTTTAAGAATCCAGAACTACGTGAATCTGGAATTATGCGAATTGGGAACTCTTTAAAACTAGAACCATACAAATCCACATGAATCTGGAACTTTGTGAATATAGAACAACGTGAAAATAGAACTCTGCGAATCCAGAACTACGCGAATCTGGAACTCTGCGAAATTAGAACTATGTGAATCCACATGAATCCAGAATTATGTGAATCTAGAACAATGTGAATCCATAAATTTGCGAAACTGGAACTACATGAATCCACGTGAATCCAGAACTGCATAAATCCGTGCGAATTTGGAACTATGCAAATCCGAAACTCTACGAAATTGGAACTATGCAAATGTGGAACTTTGTGAAATCAGAACTACACAAATCCACGTAAATCCGAAGCGCTACGAATTGGGAACAACACGAATCCGAAAGTTTGCCAAAACAGGAACTAAGCAAATCTGGAACTCTGTGAAACCAGCACTACGCGAATCTAGAACTATGCCAATTCAGAACTATGCAAATTTAGAATTTTGCAAAATCAGAAGTACGTGAATCCGAAACTTTAAGAAACAAGAATTACACGAATCCGAAACACTACGAAATTGAAACTACACAAATTTGGAACTCTGCGAAATCAAAAGTACTCAAATCCACATGAATCAAGAATGTTACAAATTTGGAACAACATGAATCCAGAACATTGCCAAAATAGGAACTAAGCAAATCTGGAACTTTGCGAAACTGGAACTATTCAAATCCCCATGAATTCGGAATTCTCTGAATCTGGAACAACGCGAGTCTAGAACTCTAGGAATCCAAAACTACACGAATTTGAAACTTTGCCAATTTGGAACAACACAAATCCAGAACCTTGCGAATCTAGAACTATGTGAATCCACGTGAATCTGAAACTCTCTGAATTCGAAACAATGCAAATTCAGAACTTTATTAAACCGGAACTACACGAATCCATGTGAATTCAGAACTCTTTGAATCAGGAAAAACGAGAATCAAGAACTTTGCAAAATTGGAACTACGGGAATCTAGAACTCTATGAATATGGAACAATGCGAATTTGAAATTCTGCGAAATAGGAACCATGTGAATTGGGAACTCGACTAACCTGGAAGTATGCAAATTTGAAATTCTGCGAATCCGAAACTCTCTAAATCCAGAACTATACGAAGTCGGAACTACGTAAGTCCGAAACTCTATGAAACCAAAACTACGCGAATCAGGAAATATATGAAACCATAATTGCGTGGATCTAAAACTCTGCAAATCCATACGAGAATCCAAAACTCTACCAATTCAGAACTTTGTAAATCTGGAACTACGTGAATTTGAAATTCTACGAAGTCGAAACTATGCAAATCCGAAACTCTGCGAAGTTGGAACTACATGAATCCAAGTGAATCTAGAACATTAGAAATCCCAAACAACGTGAATTTGAAACTCTGCAAAATTGTAACTATACGAATCTAGAATTATACAAAACTGGAACAACGCAAATCTAAAACTATACGAAAATGGAACTACAGGAATCCAAAAATCTGCGAATTTGGAACTACGTGAATCCGGAACTTTGTGAAACGAAACTAGGCGAATCTAGAACTCTGCGAAATAAGAATTACATGAATACACGTGAATCTAGAACTTTATGAATCCGGAACAACGGGAATATGGAACATTGTGAAACGGACACTACGCGAATCAGGAACTCTGTAAAACTAGAATTATGCAAATCAAGAACTCTGCAAATCTAAAACTACACAAATTTGGAACCCTATGAAGTTGGAACTACACCAATCTGGAACTCTGCGAATCCAAAACTACGTGAATCCACGCAAATTTGGAACTACACGACTTTAAAACTCTGCGAAATTGGAAATATGTGAATCCATGTGAATCCTGAATTATGTGAATATAGAATTACACGAATCTGAAACTCTGCGAATTCAAAACTACACGACTTCGAAATTTTAAGAAATCGGAAATACACGAATCCACCCGAATCCAGAACTTTGCGAATTTGGAACTACGCGACGTTGGAATTCTGCGAAACTAGAACTACGCAAATCCATGCGAATCCAGAGCTCTACGAATCTGGAACTCTGCAAATCTGGAACTACGCGAATTTAAAACTTTGTGAAACCGAAACTACACAAATCCAGAACTCTTCAAAACTAGAATTACGCAAATCCCAAATTCTGCGAAATCAGAACTATGTGATTCCGGAATTCTACCAAATCGGAACTACATGAATCCAGGTGAATCTAGAGCTCTACGAATTGGAAACTATACGAATCCGGAACTACGTGAATATGGAGCTTTATGAATCTGAAATTATGCGAATCTAGAACTCTGCAAATCTGAAACTACGCAAATTTGAAACTCTGTGAATCCGAAAATACACGAATCTAGAACTCTATGAAATTGGAACTACATGAATTCATGTGAATTTGGAACAATGCGAATCCAAAATTCTGCCAAAACAGGAACTACACGAATCAAGAACTCTACAAAACTAGAACTACACGAATCCGGAACTCTGCCATTCCGAAACTACGTGAATCTGAAACTCTACGAAACTGGAACTACTTGAATATGGAACTCTGCAAATTTGGAACTACCCGAATCCATGCGAAACTGGAAGTCTTCGAATCTGAAACAACTTGAATCTAGAATTTTGCGAATTCGAAACTAGGCAAATCCAAAACTCTACGAATCAGGAACTGCGCGAATCCACTTGAATCCGGAACTACGCAACTCCGGAACTCTACAAATTCAAAACTACGCAAATCAAAGCGAATTTGGAACTACGCAAAATCGAAACCCCGTGAATTTGGAACTACGCGAATACACATGAATCCGAACAATGCGAATCCAAAATTACTTGAATCCAGAACTACGTAAATCCAATTGAATTCGAAACTCTCTGAATCTAGAAAAAAGTGAATCCGGAACTCTGCGAAACTGGAACTACAGGAATCCAAAGCTCTACGAATCTAAAACAATGTAAATCTAGAATTCCGCAAAATGGGTACTACGTGAATTGGGAACTCTACCAAACCAGAATTATGCGTATCCGAAATTCTGCAAATCTGGAACTACACGAATATGAAATTCTGCAAATCCGGAACAATGTGAATCCATAACTCTAAGAAAGTGAAACTACACGAATCGGGAAATCTATGAAACTGGAACTATGTGGATCTGGAACTCTGCAAATCTAGAATTACGCAAATCCAAAACTCTACCAATTCGGAACTTTGTGAATCTGGAACCACGTGAATTTGGAATTTTGCAAAATCGGAACTTTGCGATTTTAGAACTATGCGAATCGAAAATTCTGCGAAATTGAAACTACGTGGATCAAGAACTTTGCAAATATGGAACAATGTGATTTCAGAACCCTATGAAACTGAATCTACGTGAATCCGGAACTACACGAATCCACTCGAATTCAGAACTACATGACTTCGAAACTCTGCGAAACTAGAAATACGCAAATCCATGTGAATCCAAAATTCTATGAATCTAAAACTATGCGTATCTAGAACTACACGCTCTGGAATTCTGTGAAACCGAAACTACGTGAATGTATGCAAATCAAGAACTCTGTGAATCCGAAACTTTGAGATTCTGGAACTCTGCGAAATCGGAACTAAGCGAATCCACGTGAATCTGCAATTTTTTGAATCTAGAATAATGGTAATCCATGACTGCGAATTCGAAACTACGTGCATACATGTGAATTTGAAACTTTGCGAATTTAGAACTACGCAAATCTGAAACTTTGCAAAACCAGAACTACGCAAATCTGCGTGAAACCAGAACGCTGCAAATTTGGAACTATGTGAATTCGGAACTCAGCAAAACTAGAATTACACCAATTTAGAACTCTACGAAATTAGAACTAGACAAATCCACGTGAATTTAGAACGCTATGAATCTAGAAATACGCGAATCCGAAACTCTACAACATCGGTACTATGCCAATCCACTGGAATCGGGAAATCTATGAATCTCGAACAACGCGAATCCTGAACTATGTGACTCCAAAAGTACTGGAATTTGAAAGTACATGAATCCAAAACTCTGCGAATCCACTTAAATTCGAAACTACGCGACTCTAGAACTCTGCGAATTTGGAACTACGCGAATCTGGAACTGTGCAAATCCTGAACTGCACAAATCTGAAATTCTCGAAACCTGAACTATGTAAATCCACATGGATTCAAAATTCAATGAATTCATAATAACACGAAAACAAAACTCTATGAATCTGGACCCACACGAATCCACATGAATTCAAAATTCTGTGAAACCGAAACTATATGAATCTAGAATTTTGTAAATGCAGAACAACGTGAATCCAGAAATTTGCAAATCTTGAAATGTGTGAATCCGGAACTACAAAACCGAATGTAAAACTCTGCTACAACGAAACTACACAACTTCAGAACTTTGGGAATCCAGAACTGCACAAATCCACGTGGATCTAGAATTTTATGAATCCAGAACTCTTTGAATCTGGAGCTACATGAATCCACGTGAATCTGGAACTCAGCGAATCCAGAACTAGGTGAATTCGGAACTCTGTGAAACTAGAACTGCATGAATTCGAAACTCTTTGAACCTAAAACAACGCAAATTCGAAATTCTGGGAATTTGAATTTATGCAAATCCATAACTACACGAATTCACGCGAATCCAGAACCGTGCGAATTAAAAAATATGAGAATTTGAAATTGTGTGAATCCGGAACTGTGCGAATTTGGAACTACGAGAATCTAGAACTTTGCGAAACTCGCACTGCGTGAATCCACAAGAACCCGGAACTCTACGAATCTAGAACAATGCGAAAGGAAAACTTTGTGAATCTGGACCTACGTGAATCCACACGAATATGAAACTTTACGAATCTAGAACTATATGACTCTGGGACTTTATGAAACCAAAACTATATAAATCCATGTGAATCTAGAATTTTGTGAAACCTGAACTTTGAGAACCCAGAAGTACGCGAATCCACGTGAACCTAGAACTCTGTATATTCAAAACTACACGAATTCGCATGAATCCGGAAATCACTGAATCTGGAACAATGTGAATCCAAAACTCTGGGAATCTGAGTCAACATGAATCCGAAACAATGCAAATCCACACTAATCTAGAACTATGAGAATCCAGAATTGTGCGAAGTCGAAATTAAGCAAATCTGGAACTCTACGAATTCAAAACTACGCGAATAAAGAGCTCTACGAAACCCAAACATCTGGAAGCCACGTGAATCCGAAACTCTGTGAACCTAGAACAACGCAAAAATGAAACTCAACGAATTCGGACCAAAGTGAATCTATATGAATCCAAAACTTTGCGAATCCAAAAGTACGAGAATCTAGAGCTCTACGAATTTGGAACTACGCGAATCTGGAACTTTGCAAAATCGAAACTACACAAATCCACGTGAATTGGGAATGTTAAAAATCCAGAACAACGCGAATCCGGAACACTAAAAATCTAGAACAACACAAATTCATAACTCTCCCAAAATGAGAATTACGCGAATCTGGAACTTAACCAATTTGGAACTATGCAAATTTAGAATTTTGTGAATCCAAAACTACGCAAATCCATGCGAATCCGGAACTCTACGAAACTAAAACTAGGTGAATCCGAAACTGCACAAATCGTGAACTCTACGAAACTGGAACTACACAAATCCACGTGAATTTGGAACTTTATGAATTCAAAACAATGTGAAAATGGAACTCTGCAAATCCAGAACTACGCAAATTTACGGGAATCTAGAACTAGCGAATCTGGAACTCTATGAAATTTGAACTACGTGAATCCACATGAATTCGAATCCTGTGAATCCAAAACTCTACAAAATTGGAACTACATGAATTTGCGTGAATGGGGAACTCTAGGAATTTGGAACTACACAAATCTAGAACTTTGCAAAACTAGAACTATGTAAATCCCCGTGAATCCAGAACTCTCTGAATTTGGAACAACGCGAATCCAGAACTCTAGGTATCCGGAACTATGCAAATCTTGAACTACACGAACCCAAAACTACATGAATCCAAACTCTACGAATCTAGAACAACGCCAATCTGGAACTCTACGAAATTTGAACTATGCAATCCATGTGAATTTGGAACTTTGTGGATCCAAAACAATGTGAAAATGGAACTTTGCGAATTTGGAACTCGGTATAACCAAAAACTAGAACAGTGCAAATCCACGTGAATTCAGAATTCTATGAATCTAGAACAACGTGAATCCAGAACTCTACGAAACTAGAACAGTGTAAATCCACGTGAATATAGAACTCTGCAAATTTGGAACTTTGTGAAGCTGGAACTATGCGAATCCATATGATTCTGGAACTCTCACAATTCGAAAAAATTTGTGAATCTAAACCCACACGAATCTGAAACTCTGTGAATCCAGAACTATAAGAATCCGAAACTATGCAAATCCAAAACTCTGTGAAACGCGAACTACACGAATCCACGTGAATCCAGAACTTTGTGAATCCAAACCAATACGAAAATGAAACTCTGCAAATCCAAAATTCTGCGAAACGCGAACTACACGAATCCACGTGAATCCAGAACTTTGTGAATCCAAACCAATACGAAAATGAAACTCTGCAAATCTAGAACTACTCGAATCCACATGAATCAGGAACTTTGCGAATCCAGGACTACACGAATCTAGAGCGCCGCGAATCCAAAACTAAGTGAATATGGAACTACGTGAATTTGGAACTTTGCGAAACCAGAACTATGTGAATATGAGTGAATTTAGAACTCTGCGAAACTGCAACTACACAAATCTGGAACTCTACGAAATTGGAACTACACGACTCCGAAACTTTACCAATTTGGAACAGGATCTATATAGACTCATGGAGCCATACATCTCGATCGAAAAAGAATCAATAGAAAAAGAAAGAATCGGAAACTACTCGAACCCATGCGAATCTGAAGCACTGCAAATATTGAAATATATGAATCCGAAATTGCACGAATCCAAAACTACGCCATTCCACATGAATCCGAAACACTGCGAATATGAAATTATGTGAATCTGCAACTACGCGAAACCTGAACTTAACGAATCTAGACCATTGTGAAACCTGAACTTAGCGAATCTAGACCTTTGCAAAACCAGAACTACGCTAACCCACGTGAATCTAGAACCCTGTGAATCCAGAACAACTCAAAAACAATAGTCAGTGAATCCATAACTATGCAAATTTAGAACTATGTGAATTTGGAACTCTGTGAATCTGGAACTACGATTGAGAACTCTGCAACATTGGAACTACGTGAATTTGAAACTATGTGAATCTAGAACTCTGAAAAACTAGAACTACTTGAATCTGAAACTCTATGAATCTGAAACTACGTGAACCCACGCGAATCTAGAAAACTGCAAATCTGGAACTACATGAATATGAAATTGCACGAATCCTGAACTACGCAAATCTTTGCGAATTTGGAATTACGTGAATCCAGAACTACCCGAATCTGAAACTTTGCGAAACTAGAACTATGTTGACTCATGTGAATCTAAAATTCTGTTAATCTAGAACAACTCGAAAATAGAAATCTAGGAATCTGTAACTATGCAAATTTAGAACTACACAAATTTGGAACTTTGTGAATCCAGAATTATGTAAATCCAGAATTATGTAAATCCGCATGAATCCAAAACTACACAAATCCAGAACTCTGCGAATCTGACACTACATGAATTCAGAATGCTACAAATTCGAAAGAACGAGAATCTAAAACTTTAACAAAACAGAAACTAAGTGAACCTAGAACTCTGCAAAATCGGAACTACGCATATTCGGAACTATTCTAATTTAGAAATATGTGAATATTGAATTTTGTGAAACTGGAAGTACGCGAATCTGGAACTCTGTGAATCTGAAATTACGCGAAATTGGAACTTTGTGAAACCAAAATTACATGAATTGGGAACCCTGCGAATATGGAACAACGCCAATCTAGAACTTTGTGAAATTGGAACTACATGAATCCACGTGAATCTGGAATACTACAAATTCAGAACAACGTGAATCTAGATTTTTGCCAAAATAGGAACTAAGCAAATCTAGAAGTCTGAGAAACCAAAACTACGAAAATCCAGAACTCTGCCAATTTAAAACTATGCAAATCTGGAACTCTACAAAACTAGATGTATGCGAATCAGAAACTTTGTGAATTTGGAACTACGTGAATCTAGAACTCTGTGAAATGAGAACTACACGAATCTGGAACTTTACGAATCAACGCGAA
Source organism: Ceriops decandra (assembly GCA_020615895.1). Classification (NCBI taxonomy): domain Eukaryota; kingdom Viridiplantae; phylum Streptophyta; class Magnoliopsida; order Malpighiales; family Rhizophoraceae; genus Ceriops; species Ceriops decandra. Next base: position 6,826,720 of record JAHLGO010021107.1, read on the forward strand.
TTTAGAACTTTGCGAAACTAGAACAACGGAAATCCACGTAAATCTGGAATTCTGTGAATCCGAAACTTTGCAAAAATGGAATTATGCGAATCCTCGTGATTTGAAACTCTTTCAATCTGAAACTTTGGCAATCCAAATCCATGCAAATTCGAAACTCTATAAATTCGAATCCACACAAATCTGGAACTTTGCAAATATGAAACTACGTCAATCTGAAACTGTGTGAATTTGAAACTATGCGAATTTGGAATTCTGCGAAACCCGAACTACACAAATCCAAAACTCTGTGAATCCAAAATAATGCGAAAATGAAACTTTGTGAATTCAGACCTACTCGAATCCAAAACTACATGAATCCAAAATTTCATGAATCCAGAACTATGTGAATTCAAAACTACGCAAATCTGGAACTCTGCGAAACTAGAACTAACCCATGTGAATGTGGAAATTTGTGAATCCAGAACAAGTCGAAAATGGAAATCTATGAATCTGTAATTACGCAAATCTGGAACTCCGTGAATCTAGAACTATGTGAATCTGGAACTTTGTGACATCGGAACTACGCGAATCCACGCGAATCATGAACTATACAAATCTGTGCAAATCCAAAACTATGCGAATCCGGAACTCCATAAATCCAAAACTACGCGAACCCGCGTGAATCTAGAACACTGCGAATCTGAATCTACATGAATATGAAATTGTATGAATCTGAAACTACGCGAGTCCACGTGAATCCAGAACACTGCGAATTTGGAACTATGTGAATCCAGTATTGCACGAATCCAACACTACGTGAATCTGGAACTCTTTGAAACCAAAACTATGCTAACCCTTATGAATCTGAAACTCTATGAATCCAGAACAACTCAAAAACAGAAATCTGCAAATCCGTAACCATGCAAATCTAGAACTACGTGAATCTAGAACTCTATGAATTTGAAACTACGTGAATTCAAAATTCTATGACATCAGAATTACGCAAATCTGAAACTCTGTGAAACAAAAACTACGCAAATTTGGAACTCTATGAAATTGGAACTACACGAATCCATATGAATTCAGAGTGTTATGAATTCGAAATAACGTGAATTCAGAACTTTGCCAAAATAGGAACTAAGCGAATCTAGAAATCTGTGAAACCAAAACTACGCGAATTTGAAACTATGCCAATTCAGAACTACACGAATCTGGAATTTTGCGAAACTACAAGTACGCAATTTCGAAACTTTGAGAATCCGAAACTCTGCAACTTCGGAACTACGCGAATTCGGAACTCTGTGAAACTAGAATTACACAAATCCCAAATTATGTGAAATTGGAACTACACGAATTTACGTGAATCCAAAATGTTACGACTTTGGAACAACACGAATTCGAAATTCTACCAAAATAGGAACTAAGCAAATCTAGAACTTTGCGAAACTGGAACTACAAGAATTCGAAACTTGCCAATTCTGAACTATGCAAATCTAAAAAACTATGAAATTGGATGTACGCGAATCTAGAACTTTGTGAAACAAAACTATGCGAATCCGAAGTTCTACGAATTCGAAACTACGCTGAAGTTCCTGACTTCACCCAAAGATCTACTAGTTTGTGATACTGAGAGGGGGGTGAATCAGTATCACCACAATTTGAAGATATGTGAACAATTTCAACTTCTTATTTTAAGTGAATTCTTTCTCAAATTTGACTAAAGTAGATCTATTGCTCCCTACTAATCACAATAGTCTCCAAAGTCACCTTTCTGAGACCTTGCCTATTAGGTCTTCGTTAAGTTATGGGTTGGTTGATACTTTTGCTATGTTCACACATCTCAATTCAAAACACAGAACGTAAAACAAAGTTAGGACACTTGAGATTTACATGGTTCCATCAACATGACGTACATCCATGGTGGTAGGGACTTTCTCTCTACCAAGACAATCCACTATACTTAAGGATATCAGTTACAACGGATGTCTTAATCCTCTACTCCTTTCACTATTGTAAATACTAAGCAAGTACAATACAAAGAGTGTCACTTACTATGTCTACCCTTCTTCTAACTTGTCTTGCCTTTATTGAATTGAATGGTTGCTTCACTACTACATAGAAGTTCACCACAATACTCTCTAATGTTTCTTGAAAAAATCTAGAAATACGTTGAGTTCTTTTAATGCTTCACCGAATTCCTTCTTTAGGTTATCTCACACAGCTCTTGCTTTCACCGTCTCATGGTCTCACTCGTCTCCTATTTCATGATCTCATTGTCTTATGGCTCACCTCACATTTCTAGTTTGTCATTCCACGTCTCACGGCTTGCCTCATGTTTCTGGTTTGGCATTTCACATCTCACTGATGTTTCTGGTTTGCACACTTTGCTGGTTTCACGACTCACATTCGTTTCTGGTTTACACGCCTTGCTGGTCACACATCTCACGCACATTTCTGGTTTGCCCTTGTCTGTTTCACACCTCCGAGCAATAGGTTTGCTCTCCCAATGGTCTCCTCTTTCACGGTTTCTCCTCTCTTACCACTAGTGCATTTGCCTCTTACCGTGAGTCACATGGTTTCCTTCCAACCATTACCTGGTTTCCCTTGTTGTCCAAGGTCTCCCTTGGTGTGCCTTATGTTCACTCTTGCTGTCTAGCCAGTTTACTCTTCCTTATTGTAGGGTTTTGACTCACAAAGGTCTCACTAGCTGTTGGTGTGTTGTGACCATGCTCTCCTTATTGTTGTTCACCTTGCCTTGGTCGTTCTCCTCCTTGCTGTCCACACCTCTTTTGCTAGTTGATTGCTTTGTCGTTTAACTTGTGTTTGTCGGTTTCTCTCTTTGGATGGTTTCTCTTTGTGTTGGCTGAATGGTTGGTTGGACGTCCTCTCTCTTTCAGCCAGTGGTGGTTTTGCTGTTCACTCTTTGGTTTTGGCGTGCTGGTTTGTGTTTGGCTGTTCCACCTTTTCTGATTTGTGATTTGTTGTCCACCCTCTCTTGCTGTCCAGCCGTGCACTCTCTCTTTGCTTTCTCTTTGGCTGATCACCCACCTTTGCCATTTATACTGTTTTTCCATGAAGGGTAGGGTTTTTCTTGATTGTCTCTTTGGTTGGCCAGTTGTATAGGTTTTTCGAATGGTTGAATTGCCGACCCACACTTAGCTTTGTCTTCCAAGGCCTTTATATACTCTTTTCCATGAAACCCTAATAAAGCTTACGTGACGGATTTATGTTCTTCCCGTATGCGGTGGATTTACTTTCTTGCCTTTCTATGTGGCTTTACTTTCTTGCACACTTAAACCTAGTTGACAACAATTACAACCAATACAAGGCTGTAGGAACAACAATCTCCCCCTTTGTAATTGTTGGCAACACTCACAATAAAAGCCATTATACAGCAATTTCAACTCCCCCTAAATATGCACTCCCCCTTTCTTAACAGCTCCCCCTGCACTGTTACTTCTCTCCCCCTTTGCTAACCAATTACAAATTTGAAAAACTAGCAAAGTAGAAATGAAGGATTCCCCTGAACTTCAGGCTTGAGTAGGCATTTGCACAGATAGAATCAATCTGTGCTTTTCAAATAGTTCTGTGGACAGAGGTTTAGTTAGAATATTTGAAATTTGATCTTTAATGCCAACATACTCCAATTGAATTATATCCTGTTCCACCTGATCTTTGATGAAGTGATACCGGATGTCTATATGCTTGCTCCTATAATATTGAACCAGATTCTTACTGAGATCAATAGTACTTTGATTATCATAAAGTACACTCACTGGTAACTTCACTTCAATACCCAAGTTTGCCAATTGTCTTTGTATCCATATCACCTGAGTACATGTTGCACAAGCAGCCATATACTCAACCTCAGCTGTGCTCCAAGCAACACTGTTTTGCTTTCTACTTAACCATGCAATACACTTTGAAACCAAGTAGAAGCTACAGCCACTGATTGATTTTCTATCATCTATACTTCCTACCCAGTTTGCATCAGTGTATGCTCATAGTTTTACAGAATCCATAGCTAGATACCACAAACCCATTTCCAGTATCCCTTTAAGGTAACTTAGGATTCTTTTCACGGCCAACACATGAGATTCCTTAGGAGCAAGTTGGAATTTGCTGGTAATGCACACAACTTGCATAAGATCAGGCCTTGATGCTATAAGGTACAGAAGGCTTCCTATCATCTTCCTATACTCTGTAAGGCTTGTACTCCTTCCCTCTTGATTTTTTGTTAACTTGCAGCCCACTGTCATAGGGGTACTGATAGGTCTGCTATCCACTATGCCAAACTTTTTCAGCATCTCTTTGGCATATTCTATTTGAGAAATAAAAGTACCTTCTTCACACTATTTTATCTGTAATCCAAGAAAGTAAGTCATTTCTCCAATCAATGACATCTCAAATTCCTCACTCATCTTCTGTGCAAAATCTTGGCATAGCTCAAAGTGATCCCCTCCAAAGATGATGTTATCTACATATACTATAGTTATCAACTGGTCTTTCTCTGAGTTGAACACATATAGGTTATTATCAACTGTTCCTCTTCTGAAGTTCAACCTTCTCAAATAAGCATCCAGCCTGCTATACCATGCTCTTGGGGCTTGTTTAAGACCATACAAGGATTTCTTCAGCTTGCACACTTGTGTCTCATCCTTACTGATTTGTACTCCATTGGGTTGTTCAATATACACTTCTTCTTTCAGGAGCCCATTCAGAAAGGATGATTTCACATCCATCTGATAAACTTTATACCTCTTATGTGCTACCAAAGCTAAGAACATTCTAATAGTTTTTAACCTTGCCACTGGTGTAAAGGTTTCTTCAACATTTACTCCTTCTATTTGAGTGTAGCCTTTGCAAACTAGCCTGGCCTTATTCCTCACCACCTTGCCATCTTCATTGTGTTTATTCCTAAACACCCATTTTGTTCCTTTGATATTCTTGTTAGTGGGTCTTAGAACCAGCTCCCATGTATCATTCTTCTCGATTTGATCCAACTCCTCATTGATATCTTTGACCTAGGGTTTGTCTTGTGTAGCCTCTTCAATAAATTTAGGTTCAACTTACGAGAGTAAAGTAGTAGCTCCCATAATTCTTCTTCTTGTTGTAACTCCTGCTGATGGGTCACCTATGATTTGATTTCCTTGATGAGCACTAGTCCATGTCTTCTTTGTCCTTCTCTCTTGCACAATCTTAGTTACAAGAGAATCTCTTTTTTCATCTTCAAACTCACTTTTCTTCGATTGTAAACATACTTCTTGTTCCTTTTCTTCAGGTTGGTCTGATTCTTTATCTACATTGAAGTCATCTTCTTCATTGTTCTTAACTTCTCCATTCTGTATTATTTTCTAGTTCTCATCTATTCTCACATCACTGGACATGATCACTTTTCCTAGCTTATGCAAGAAATCTTTGTAAACTTTTTTCTTTGCTGAGTATCCGACAAAGATGCCTTCATCAGACCCAGCATTGAACTTTCTCAAGTTTTGCTCCTTGTTCTTCATAAAAAATGGGCTGCCAAAGATTCTGAGATGCTTGGCTATTATCTTCTTCCCACTTCATAGCTTATATGGAGTCTTATCAGTATTGGGCCTTAGTAAGACTCTATTCAATAGATGTATAGCCGTAAATGTTGCTTCTGTCTTGGATTTTAGCAGTAGATTTTTTGTTATTTCAATCACAACTCTATTTTTCCTCTCTACCACCCCTTTCTATTGAGGTGTTCTTGTTGCTGCCATCTGATGGTGAATACCATGCTTCTCAAGGTAATCTTCAAAAGTTTCATTTGTAAATTCAATGCCTTGATTTGACCTCAATACTTTGATCTTCCTTCCACTCTCATTTTTAGCCAATCTTCTATATCTCTTGAAGCAATTCAGAATTTTTGACTTGTATTTGAGGTGCATGATGCGAGTCCTTCTGGAATAATCATCAACAAACAAGATGAAGTACCTCTTACCATTCAACCCTTTGGTCCTCATCAGTCCACACAAATCAATATGCACAATGTCAAGCACTAATTCAGAACTGAACCCTTTGGTCTTATACTACTTTCTGGCATGTTTTCCTTTAGAGCATTCTGAGCAAACATACTCTCTCTCTCTTTCTCCTGAGGTCGGGAATGCCTCTAATTGCATGAGTAGTGGTCAGCTTCCTCATGTTTTTTTTGTGATAAGTATCCTAGCCTCATTTGCCAGAGTTGATTTTCTTCTTCTTTGGTGAGTAAACAGCTGCTTGTCTTATCCTCATCAATCACATATAAATTTCCAGCTGTTCTCTTCCCTGTTGCAACAGTATTACTTTCTTTACTCTTTACTTGGCAACCTATTTTTGTAAATATCACTTTATGGTCTTCATTGCATAGTTGGCTGACAAATGTTGGATTATATCTGAGTCCTTTAATATGCAAAACATCTTTCAGCTTCCATTTTCTAATATTTACTGACCCTTGACCACTAATGTTAAGTGAATTATTATTACCAAACTTGACTTTGCCTTCTCTTGACTTGTTTAGCTTTGATAATTTACTCTTATCTCCTGTCATGTGTAAAGTACATCCACTATCAAGGATCAATTGCTTATTCTTATAGTCATCCTTTAGTTCAATTTCAACTATATTGGCTATCTCCCCTTTTGATTTATATTCTTTCCTTTAAACTAGCTTGAAGATAGCTTTCTCCTTTTTCTTAACTTTGATTGCACCAGTTGTTTTTACTGTGCCATTGAGTGCCTTCTCTTGCTTAGGAAGAAGTGTCATGCATCTCTTGGCATTATGGCCATCTTGTTCGCACCTTTCACACTGCTCCAAGTCTACCAATATAGCAAACTTGTTCTTTGAAACCATTGGTTTGGACTTCCACTAACACTCCTTATTAGTATGTCCTTGCTTGTTACAATATGTGTAAGAATTCATGACAGGTGTTCTCCTCTGAATTTTGTATTGTCTCCCCCTATATGTAGCATCGGATCTTCTCAAGTTGTAGACATATACTGGCCTTTTCCACCAGCATTTACTTGCCTTATGACCCTAAACTTCACAATAAAAGCAATGACCTTGAAACTGCCTCTTCTTGGGTCTAATCATAGCTTGTTTTCTTTTGTTCATTACTTGTTGTATAGGTAAGGTTGTTGGCTTCTTTGCTTGCGTGGCTTTCATTTCAGCCACCTTCTTCTCCTTCATCTGTTCAGCGATAGCCCTTGGATTTGCTTCATTTTTGTTTGCAACCCTAGGTTGCTTCTTCAAATCTTTTTTATTTTCAGCCTTCACTATTCCTAGCTAATTAGTCTTTTCTTTCTGAAACTTAGTAGCAATGGGTTGCTGCTCTTTAACCACATACATCATTTTTAGGCCTGACTTTGGCTTGATACCTATTTTCTCTTCTTCAGTTATCTTCTCCTGAGTCATTGCCTTCTCTTTCAACCTTTGTGGCAAAGTCTCATTCTCTTTAGGCAATGCTGCCTCAAATTTTTACACTTTCTTTTCATTCTTCTTTTCTCTTGCAGAGCTTGTTTCTCCTACCACTTCAAGCTTCTGCAAGTTCTCATCACTCTTTTTGAGTTGTTGCTAGAGTCTCAGCAACTTTATCTCCATTTCTTCAATTCTTGAAGCCCTTGAGCCAAGCTCTACTATAAGGTCTTCACATATTTTGATCTATTCATCAAATTTTCTCTTCAAGTCAATATACTCAGTCCTTATTTCATCCTTTTGACTTTCAACTTCCTCAGACTTTGTTTCAACTTATTTTATATGGGTCTCTAACCTTCTTATGGTTCTGCCCCTTTTGATTATCTCCTTTGAAGCTGCTTCTAACTCAACTTCAAGATTTAGTTCTTCTTCATCAACCTCCTTTTCCTCTTCAGAGGTTGAACTATCACCTTGAGCTAATGCCATAAAGGAATACTCATCTGATGATTCTTCATCTTCCTCCTCATTAGCTTTTTTTATCTAACTCACATAACTCTTGAATGAGCTTCTCTTCTTCTTTTGTGGGTTGACAATCTTTTTATTGGACTTCTTTGATTTGAATGATAGTTTTCTCCATCTTGAATTCTGCTCATCATCACCATCCTCATCTTTATTATCAAGTTTCACTTTGCACTGAGAAGCAAAGTGTCCAGTCTACCCACAGCGATAACATCTCAAGGACAACTGTCTTTTTCCCTTCTTAAACCCCTTTTTGAACTTCCTTGTGAAGTATGCCAGCACTTCACCTTCATTTTCTTCCTTATCATCATCATCATCCTCACTGGATGATTCTTCCTCTTCTTTTATCTTCAAGTATTCCATAGCTTTGAAAGCTATCTCCTTTGATACCTTTGATGTTGAAGAGCTTTCAGTTGACTTTATTCTCATCTCATATGCAATGAGATTGCACTAGAGATCATGCAGTGACATAAAATTGAGATCTTTACTCTCCTTTATGGTAGCCACCTTTGAGGCAAACCTCTCAAGCAAAATTCTTAGAATTTTCTTCACAATAGATGAGTCCTTCTTGTTCTTCCCATGACTTTTAAGATCTTTTATAGTATCAATAACCCTGGTGAAGAACTCTTAAACTATCTTATTTTTTGGCATTATGAGAGATTTATATCTCTCCTTGAAAACTTGAAGCTTGGCCTCCTTCATTCTGCCATCACCTTCATAGATCTTCTGCAATCTATCCCATATCTCCTTAGAAGATTTACAGTCCATAACTTTAGCATATTCAGCATTTGTCAATGCTAAAATGATGACATTTGAGGCCAGAATCTACATGAATCAAGAACTTTACAAATGCGAAACTACGCAAATCCACGTGAATCCGAAACTCTGTGAATTCAGAACTACATAAATCTTGAACTTTGCAAAACTGAAACTACGTGACTCTGGAACATTGTGAATCAGGAACTATGAGAATCTACATGAATCCAGAATTCTGTGAATCTAGAACTACATGAATCTGGAACCTTACGATTCCAAAACTAGGCAAATTTGGAACTCTACGAAATCGGAACTACGCGAATTTGCGTGAATCTGAAACTCTCTGAAACTACAACAATGCGAATCCGAAACTCTAGGAATCCTAATTTACGCAAATCTGGAACTATGCGAATACACTCAAATCCGAAACTCTGCGAATTTGAAACTATACGAATTTGAAATTGTGAGAATCCAGAACTACATGAATCCGGAACTTTGCGAAACCCAAACTACGCAAATCCACGTGAATCCAGAACTTTACGAATCCATAACAATGTGAAAACGAAACTCTGCGAATCCGGACTTACGTGAATCCACGTGAATTTAGAACTCTGCAAATCTCGAACTATGCGAACCACGTGAATCCAAAAATCTGCAAATCTAGAACTACGCAACTCCAGAACTTTACGAAACTGGAACTATATGAATCCACATGAATCCAGAATTCTGTGAATCCAAAACAACATGAATCCAGTACTCTGCGAATCTGGAACTACGCAAATCCACGTGAATCTGGAACTCTGCGAATGCAAAACTATGCAAATCAAGAAATCTGCAAAAATGGTACAACGTGAATCTGTGTGAATCCAGAACTCTGGGAATCCGAATCCACACGAATCTAGAACTATGCTAATCCACGCAAATCCGGAACTACGTGAATCTAGAACTGTGCGAAGTTGGAACTAAGCAAATTTGGAACTCTACGAAACCCGAACTATGGGAAGCCACGTGAATCCGGAAATTTGTGAATCCAGAATAATGTGAAAACAAAACTCTGCGAATTTGGACCTAAGTGAATCCATGTGAATCCGAAACTCTGCGAATCCGGAATTATGCGAATCCAGAGCTCCATGAATCTGAAACTACGTTAATTTGAAACTTTGCGAAATCGAAACTACACAAATCCACGTGAATTTGGAATGCTAAAAATCCAAAACAATGCGAATTCAAAATGCTAAAAATCCAAAACAACGTGAATACAAAAATCTGCCAAAACGGGAATTACGTGAATTAGGAACTCTATGAAATCGAAACTCTATAAATCCGAAACTACTCAAATCCGTGCGAATCCAAAACTCTGCAAAATCGAAACTAGATGAATCCAGAATTGCATGAATCCAGAACTTTGTGAATCCAAAACTTTGTGAAACCAAAACTATATAAATCCACATGAATTCGAAACTTAGTGAATACAGGACAAAGCAAAAACAAAACTTTGCAAATCCAAAATTATGCAAAGTCACAGGAATCTAGAACTACGAGAATATAGAATTCTACGAAATTAAAAGTGCACGAATCCACGTGAATCTAGAATCCTGTGAATCCAAAACAACATGAATCAAGAACTCTGTGAAGCTAGAACTACACAAATTTGCGTGAATGGGGAACTTTAGGAATCCAAAACTACACGAATCCAGAACTCTACGAAATTGAAACTACGCAAATCCCCGTGAATCCAAAACTCTTTGAATCTAGAACAACGTAAATCTAGAACTATGCTAATTCAGAACTCTGTAAATCTGGAACAACACCAATTCGAAACTCTACGAAACCTGAACTATGGGAATCCATGTGAATTTGGAACTCTGTGAATCCAGAACAATGCCAAAATGGAACTCTACGAATCCGGAACTACATGAATTCATGGGAATCCGAAACTACACGAATCTGGAACTATACAAATCTAGAACTCTGCAAAACCGAAACTATGCAAATCCACGTCTATCTAGAATTCTGTGCAAATCCATGTGAATTCAGATTACTGTGAATCCAGAACAACATGAAAACAAAACTTTGTGAATCCGAACCTATGCGAATCCACGTGAATTCGGAACTTTGCGAATCTTAAGTTACGTGAATATGGAACTCTGTGAAATCATAACTCTGCAAATACATAACGCTAAAAATTCAGAAAAATGCAAATCCTGAACTTTGCCAAAATAGGAACTACACAAATTAGGAACTCTGCGAAATCAGAACTGCGCAAATCTGGAACTCTACCAATCCGAAACTATGCGAATCCGAAACTCTGCAAATCCGAAACTGTGTGAATCCGGAACTTTGGGTATTCGAAATTATGCGAATTTAGAACTCTACAAAACCAAAACTACGCAAATCCATGTGAATATGGAACTTTGTGAATATAGAACAACGCAAAAATGGAACTATGCGAATTCGTAACTGTGCAAATTCACGGGAATTCGGAACTATGAGAATCTAGATCTCTGTGAATCCAAAACTTTGCGAAACCAAAACTACACCAATCCACATGAATCCAGACTCCTGCAAATCCAAAACTACATGAATCCACTTGAATCTGGAATGCTGTGAATCCAAAACAACACAAAAACAAAACTCTACGAATCCGTGCCTACACGAATCCACGTGAATCTGGAACTTTACGAATCCTGAACTATGCAAATCTAAAGTTACACAAAATCTGGAACTCTACGAAATCAGAACTATACGAATCCATTTGAATTCGGATTGCTAAAAATCCAGAACAACGCAAATTCAAAACTTTGCCAAAATAGGAACTACGTGAATCGGGAATTCTGCGAAACCGAAATTACGCGAATTTGGAACTCTACCAATTCGAAAATACTCGAATTCGGAACTCTACGAATCCAAAACTACACGAATCTGGAACTCTGTGAATACGGAACTACGTCAATCCAGAACTTTGAAAATCGAAACTACACGAATCCTCGTGAATCCGGAACGCGACGAATTTGGAACAACGTGAATCCAAAACTTTGCCAAAGCAAATCTGGAACTCTATGAAACTAGAACTATGAGAATCCGAAAGTCTGTGAACCATAACTCTACGAAACTAGATGTACATGAATTCAAAACATTGCGAATCTGGAACTACGTAAATTTGGAACTCTGTGAAACGAGAACTACATGAATCTGGAACTTTGCAAATCGATGAGAATCTAGAACTACAAGACTCCGAAACGCTGCAAAACCGGAACTATGTAATTCCACGTGAATCCATAATTCTATGAATAAAAAATAACGTGAATTCGTGACTCTGTAAATCCAGAACTACGCAAATCCAGGTGAATTCCGAACTCCACGAATCCAGAAGTACGCAAATCCAGAACTACGTGAATCCGCTTGAATCCGAAACGCTGCAAATCCAGAACTTTGCGAAACCATAACTATGTGAATCCGGAACTCTGTGAATCCGGAACTACTCGAATCCACGTGAAATGACTCTGGAACTTTGTGAAATCGGAACTACCAAATTTGGAACTCTGTGAATCCGGGACTCTTCGAAATCGAAACTACGTGAATCTGTAACGCTGTTGATTTAGAACTACGCAAATCCACGTGAATCTGGAACTCTATGAATATAAAACAACGCAAAATTGGAACTCCTCAAATCCAAAACTATGCGAATTCACAGAAATCTAGAACTACGCGAATCCAGAACTCTGTGAATTTGGAATGACGCGAATTTAGAACTCTGTGAAACTGGAACTACGCAACTCCACGTGAATCTAAAACTCTGTGGCTATAGAACAATGCGAAAATGGAACTTTGCGAATATATAAATACACTAATTCACAAGAATCCAGAACTATGCGAATCAAGAACTCTAAGAAACCAAAATTAGACGAATTCGGAACATTGCGAAATCAGAATTACACGAATCAACATGAATCAAGAACGCTACGAATTCAAAACAACGCGATTCCAGAACTTTGCCAAAATAGGAACTAAGGAAATCTAGAACTTTGTGAAACCAGAACTATGCAAATTTGAAATTTTGCCAATTCAGAACTATGTGAATCTAGAACTCTACGAAATTGGATGTACGCATATCCTTAACTTTGCAAAATTAGCACTACGCGAATCCCGAGCTCTGTGAATCCGGAACTGTATGAATCTGGAACTCTGCAAATCTGAAACTACGCGAATCCGAAATACTATGAATCTGAAACTACGTGAATCCAGAACTTTGGGATACTAGAACTACCTAAATCCCGGACTCTACGAAATCTAAACTACACGAATCCACATAAGTTTGGAACACTATGAATTTGGAACAACGTGAATCTAGAACTCTGCCAAAATGGGAACTATACAAATTGGGAACTCTGCGAAACTAGAACTATGCAAATCCGAAACTCTATGAAACTAGAACTATGCAAAGTCGAAACTCTGCGAATTCGTAACTATGCAAATCCACATGCATCTAGAACTCTGCGAATAAGTGTCTATGCGAATCTAGAATTCCATGAATCTGGAACTTTACGAAATTGGAACTACACGAATCTAGAACTCTGCGAAACCGAAACTACACAAATCCACATGAATAAGGAACATTGCGAATGCAGAACAACGCAAATCTAGAACAATGGAAATCTGGAACTACACGAATCCGGAACTCTGTGAAATAAGAATTACATGAAGTTGGAACTCTGTGAATCCAGAACTATGCAAATCTACGCAAATCCAAAACTCAACCAAATCAGAACTACACGAATTCACATGAATCTAGAACTCTGTGAATCCGGAACAATGCGAATCTGTAACTCTGTGAATCCAAAATGACGTGAATCCGAAACTACACAAATCTAAAACTTTGTAAATTTGGAACTCAGCGAAACCAAAACTATGCAAATCCAAGTGAATATAGAACAACGCAAAAACAGAGCTCTGCGAATTTGGAAATACGTGAATTCAAGTGAATCCAAAACTCTACCAATCTGGAAATACACGAATCTACATGAATCCGGAACTCTGGGAACCCAGAACAATGCGAATTTGGAACTCTGTGAATCTGGAACTATGCGAAATCATACGAATACGAAACTATGTGAATTCAAAACTGTATGAATCTGGAACTACACGAATTTAGCACTCTACAAATCCTAAACTCTGCGAAATTAGAAGTACGCAAGTCCAATTGAATCCGAAACTACATGAAAACATAACTCTACAAATCTAGAATTACGCGAATCCAAGCAAATTCGAAACTTTGCCAACCTGGAACTACACAAATCCATATGAATCCAAAAGTCTGTGAATTTGCAACAACAATAATTTGGAACTCTGTCAATCCGAAACTATGCGAATCCACGTGAATCTGAAACTCCGCAAATCTGAAACTATGCGAATTTGGAACTGTGCGATTCCGGAACTACATGAATCCAGAACTCTGCAAAACCAGAACTACGCAAATCCAGAACAATGCGAATTTAAAACTCTGTGAATTTGGAACAACACGAATTTGGAACTCTGCGAATTCAGAACTCTACAAATTCAAACCCACGCCAATCCTAAAGTTTGCGAAACTGGAGCTATACGAAATCAAGTGAATTTGGAACTCTGTGAATCCGAAACTACGCAAATCCAAGTGACTCCAAAACTTTGTGAATCTTGAACTACGTGAATCCATATGAATCCAAAACTTTGCGAATTCAGAACAATGCAAATGCTCGTGAATTTAGAGCTCTGTGAATCTAGAACAATGATGTTGTTCCTATAGCCTTGTAGGGGTTATAATTGTTGTCAACTAGATTTAAGTGTTCAAGCAGAAGTGGCTCATATCTTAGGAATTATAGGATAAGACAGGCATGTCAAATAACCTTGTAAAGTGATCTCCTTGGAGTGAACTTGTAGAGGGAGTTTAGCATTGCTTAATAAAAATAAATTAAGGAGGAAATTGCTGAATTTTGAATGGAACAGTAATATGAAGCCACATGGAGGGGCAAGAAAGGAAATTTGCCACAGTTACAGTAAACCCTACTAGGGTTTTCTTAGAAGAGAGTATATAAACCAAGACTTATCTCTTTTAGGGTAGCACCTGTAAGATAGAGCAGACCAAACTTGAAAATATGAGAACTGGAAAAGGGGAGATGTGAGAGCACACCACCCAAAAATTAGTGAGAGCAGACCAAAAACGTTCGACGATGTGAGCAAACCAGAAACGTTCAATGGTGAAAGCAAAACAGAAACGTGCAATGGTGAGTGTAGACCAGAAATGTGCAATGGGGAAAAACAAAACAGAATGGTAAGACGAGATCAAGAATAGACATGGAAACATGAGACCAACTGAGACTAGACCAGAACAATGAGACCAGGTGAGACCTAGAAATGTAAGACCAGAAAAGAGGGAAACGGGTGACACTAGAACATACCGGAAGACCAGAATTGGTGAGACCAGAAATGGGTGAGACCAGAAAAAAGTGAAACACTGTGAGACTAGGTGAGACCAAACCGAAACGATGAAATGATGAGCTAGACCTAGAGACCGTGAAGACAGTGAAACAGGGAGACGGTGAGACCAGAAGATGGGTAAGATCGTGAGATAGTGAGACCAGGAGTTGGGTGAGACAACCTAGAGAAGAAATTTAGTGAAGCATTTGAGAGAACTCAAATCAAATAGAGTCAAGCAAGTTAGAAAAAGGGTAGATATAGTAAGTGACACTATTTGTATTGTGATTGCTTTGTATTTACAATAGTGAAAGGAGTAGAAGATCAAGACATCCATGGTAATCATAAGGGATACCACACTGGTATTCTCAAGTATAGTGGATTGTCACAGTAGAGGAAGAATCTTTACCACTATAGAGTACGTCACATTGACAGAACCACGTAAATCTCTTGTGTCTTTACTTTGAATTTACATTTTGTGTTTTGAATTAAGTTGTGAACACAGCTAAAGAATCATCAAACCCATAACCTAAAAAAGACCTAATCAAGAATAGCCAATCTGTCTAATAAGCAAGGTATCTGAAAGGTAACTTTAGGCACTATTATGATTAGTAGGTAACAATAAATCTACCTCTGTTGAATTTGAGAAAGAGTTCATTTTTGAGAAGAGTTTGAAGTTGTTCACCCACCTACATATTGATAAGAGCTAAAGTATTAAAGAAGTAGAGTACTTTGACTTAAATTATCAGAGTTTTTAAAGGGGGTGATATTGATTCGCCCCCCAGTTTAGTATCACAGACTAGTAGATCCTAAGGTGAAGTTGGAAACTTCAATGGATCTTTACGAAATCAGAACTATGCAAATCCACGTGAATCCAGAACTCTATGAATCGAGAATAATGTGAAACTTAAACTCTGCGAATCTGAAACGATGTGAATCCACATGGATCTGGAACTCTATGAATGCAGATCTACGCGAATCCGAAACTCTGCAAATTAGGAAATGCATAAGTCTAAAACTCTGCAAAACTGGAACTATGTGAATCCAAAACTCTACAATACCAGAAATACACAAATCCTAGAACAACGTGAATTCATAACACTGCAAATCCGAAATTACACGAATCCAGAACTGTGTGAAACAGGAATTACTTGAATTCGAAACTTTGCGAATCCAGAACTATGCTAGTTGACGCGAATTTAAAACCCTGTGAATCCAAAAATACACAAATACAAGTAAATATGGAATTCTGTGAATTCAAAACAATGCAAAAATGGAACTCTATGAATCCGGAAGTAAATAAATCCAAGCAAATCCAAAACTCTACGAAACCAAAACTACACGAATCCACATGAATCTGCAACAATGCGAATGGAACTTTATGAATTCAGAATGACGTGAATCCATGCTAATCCGAAACTACAAGAATCTGAAACTCTGCAAATCCAAAACTCTACGAAACTAGAACAACACAAATCCAAGTGAATCTAGAACTCTGTGAATCCAGAACAACGCAAAAATGGAACTCTGTAAATCCAGAACTACGTGAATCTAGAACTCTGCGAAACCAGAACTATGTGAATCCATATGAATCCAAAACTTTGTGAATCCGGAACAACACAAATTTAGAACTCTATGAATTCAAAACTATGTGAATGCAGAACTATGTGAATTCAGAACTCAGCAAATCTAGAACTCTGTGAATCTAGAACTATATGAATCCAAATGAATCTAGAACTCTATGAATTTAGAACAACATGAAAATAAAATTTTGTGAATTTGGAACTATGCGAATCCACTTGAATATGAAACTCTACAAATTTGGAACTACGTGAATCCGAAACTCTATGAAACCAGAATAATGTGAATCCACGTGAATCCAAAACTCAACAAATCTAGAACAATGCGAATCCAGAACTCTGTAAATCTGGACCTATGCCAATCTTAAACTCTGCGAAATCAGAACTACGCGAATTGTGAACTCTGCAAAACTAGAACTATATGAATCCAAGTGAATCCGAAACTCTGTGAATCCAGAAGAATGAGAAACGGAACTCTGCAAATCCAGAACTATGCGAATTCGAAAATGCACCAATCCGGAACTACGTGAATCCACATGAATCCAGAACTCTGTGAATTTAGAACAATGCGAATCTAAAACTTTATGAATTTGGAATTGTGCAAATCCAGAACTACGCGAATTCAGAACTTTGCGAATCTAGAACTCTGTGAAAAGGGAATTATGCGAATTCACCAGAATTTAGAACAATGTGAATCCAAAACCTTGCGAATTCAGAACAATGCGATTTTGGAACAACGCGAATTTGAAACTCTACAGAATTGGAACTACACAAATCCATGTGAATTCGGAATACGACGAATCTAGAACTACACGAATCAAGAACTCTACGAATCTGGAACTATGCAAATTCGAAATTGTACGAATCCAGATCTCTATGAAATTGGAACTATGCAAATCCACGTGAATCCGGAACTCTGTGAATCAAGAACAACATGAAACTTGAACTCTACGAATCTGGAACAATGTGAATTTGGAACTCTGTGAAACTGGAACTACGCGAATCCGAAACTCTCCGAAACTGAAATTACACGAATCCACATCAATTTGGAACACTGCAAATCTAGAACAACGTGATGCCAAAACTCTACAAAATCAAAACTCTACAAAATAGGAATCACATGAATTCGAAACTCTGTGAATCTAGAACTATGCAAATCCACGTGAATTTGGAACTACGTGAATCCAGAACTCTACGAATCCAAGTGAATCCGGAACTCTATCAATCTAAAACAACTCAAAAATGGAATTCTACGAATTTGGAATTACGCGAATCCAAGTGAATTTGGAACTCTATCAATCTAGAACAACACAAAAACGTAACTCTACGAATCCGAAACTATGTGAATCCGAGTGAATCTGAAACTCTACGAATATGAAACTACACGAATTCGACACTATGCGAATCCAGAACTATGAGAATTCGGAACTGTGCGAATCCAAACTATGCAAATCCACGTGAATCTAGAATGACGCGAATCCTGAACAACACAAATTCAAAACTCTGTGAATCTGGAATGATGCAAACCTAGAACTCTGTGAATCTGGAACGAGAAAAATCTGGAACTCTACGAATTTGTAACTATGCAAATTTGGAACTGTGTGATTCCGAAACTATGCGAATCTGGAACTTTGCAAATCCAGAACACTGCGAAACTAGAACTATGCGAATCGAAGTGAATCTAAAACTTTGTAAATCTAGAACAACGCGAAAACAAAATTCTACGAATCCGGAACTACATGAATCCAAGCGAATTTGAAACACTGCCAATCCATAACAATGCGAATCCACATGAATTCAGCATTCTGTGAATCCAAAACAATGCAAATTTGGAACTCTGTGAATCCAGAACTATGCAAATCCACACAAATTCAAAATTATGCAAATTCAAAACTATGTGAATCCAGAACTACACAAATCTGGAACTCTACAAAACCAGAACTATGCGAATCCAAGTGAATATGGAACTCTGTGAATCCAGAACAATGCAAAAACGTAACTCTGCGAATATGAAAGTATGCAAATTCAAGCAAATCCAAAACTCTACCAATCGGGAACTATGAATCCTCATGAATCTGAAACAACACGAATTTAAAACTTTGTGAATCCGAAACTACGCAAATACACGCGAATCTGAAACTCTATGAATCCGATACTATGCGATTAGGAATTGTGCGATTTCGAAACTACGCGAATTTGAAAATCTGCAAATTTGAAACTCTATGAAACATTAACTATGCGAATCCAAGTGAATATGGAACACTGTGAATCTAGAGCAACGCAAAAATGGAATTCTGCAAATCTAGAACTATGCAAATCCATGCAAATATGGAACTTTACAAATTCGGAACTACATGAATTTGGAACTCTACAAAACCATAACTACGCGAATCCACATGAATCCAAAACTCAACAAATCTGGAACAACGCGAATCCGAAACTCTGTGAAATTAGAACTAC
>JAHLGO010021107.1:6845974-6885546 GCA_020615895.1 Ceriops decandra
TATTTAACTATATAGGATTAATGGTGTCATGACATGAAACTTCTGTATGAAATTCTCTTTCCCATTTCCATATGTTTGTTTGGTTTGAACATGAACATAAACATGAGTACGAGGAAGGTTGCCTTAAAACTTGCTAAGAATGATATAAGATCAACAATGTCTTGCCATTTTTCATCGCTTGCATTGGAAGATGGTGGCAATTGTTCTATATCAACTCCTTCAACTTGTGTTGAGTCTATTTTTAATGGCTAATGTTGGATTTATTGTTGATAGCATCTCATATATTTGTCCTTGTTGATTTGATGTTACAAGTGCCTTTGACATATGTTTGTTGCATTTACAAAGTGTTTGTAGTTGATTTATTTAAGGGTTAAGGAAGCTATTAAGGTAGCAACCCAAACTATTGCAAAATTGGCAGCAACACCAGCCAATGAGTAGCCTATTAAGGTAGAAGCCAAGGAAGTTGCTCGGAAGACACCAACAGTAACAATCATTGTTATACTTATTAAACAACTATAGGAACAAGAGTTGGAATGATAGATTCCAAGAAAGCTTTGTTAGAAACCGGTGAAAATGGTAGTGCGTTGTTTAAACAAACCAAAAAATGTAATCTTAGCAATGCTGCCTTTGCAAATGACCTTAAGTCACTTACTGGGTATAAGTCAATGCTGACCATTGACCTTGAATTCAAAGAGTTAATGTTGACCATTGACCTTAAATTCAAGGAATTAATGTTGATTGTTGACCCTAAATTCAAGGAATCAATGTTAACCATTGATAGTAGTCTCTACCTTTTGCATTGTCAATCTTTACCTTCTACACTGCCAATCTCTACCTTTTGCACTACTGATCTATACCTTTTGCACTGTCGGTCTCTCCCTTATGCACAATCAGTCTTTGCCTCTTGCACTATTGGTCTTTACCTTTTACATTGTCAATCTTTACCTTCTTTTTTGTTACTATCTCTCTTCTTTTTCTCCTGCTGCCTCTATCATTCTCCTTCTTTTCTGCTCTGCTGCTCTCTTTTTCTATTTCTCTGCAACTCTCTCTTTTATTCTCTACAGCTTTCTTTTTGTTCTTTGCAGCTCTCTTTTTCATTTTTTGTAGTTCTTTTTTTTGTTTTTACTATCACCCTTTCTTCTTTTTCTACTGCTATCTTTTCCTTCCTCATGCTAGATGCTCTTTCTTTTCTACAGTTGGATGCTCCTTTTCTCTCTTTGTTGAGTTTCTACCCCTGGCTCTCTTAGCAACTACATGGATGTTTATATTCCCAACTTGCTCTTCACCTCTAAAAATCTTTATTTGCGAAGTGATTTCATTAATATATCTATTAACTACTTTTCTAAGGAGTAGAACACTAATTAAATCTATTTGTTCTCTTAAGCTTATCTAACAAAATGGATTTTCAACAGGAAGTGTTAGGTTTTCCCATGTAGTATAAGGTTTTTTGAAAAGACTATAATTGCTTGGTTATCACAAAAGATTTTAGTAGGGCTATTTTGGTGTTGCTTTAGGTTAACTAGCATGTTTCTTAGCCAAATAGCTTGCTTCACAGCTACAATTATAACTAAATATTCAATTTCAATAGTTGGTTATGCAACAACTAATTACTTCATTAAACACTAGTTAAAAGCCCCTATTCCAAAGGTAAAGACATGCCTTAAGTTACTTCTCATTTTATCTTTTGAGCCTCCTTAGTTGCTATCTGTGTATGCAACTAGTGGTCTATTGTGCCTTTGATATATCTCAGGATTGTCTTTACCACTTTAAAATGTATTTAACTTAGCTCATGTATGTATCTAGACAAAAGACTCACAACTTGTATAATGTTTGGTCTAAATGCTAACAAATAAAGCAAACAACCAATTAAACTTCTGAACTTGTTGGAATCTACTTTTGGTGCCCCATCTTCCTTAAAAAGTTTAGCTCTTACAGCCAAAGGAGTGTTTGAGCTTATGCAATCCATCATCTAAAATCTCCTTAGTACTTCTTTTGCTTTTTTTTTTTTTTTTTGATTCAAGAAGAGTCCTTTGGTTTACTGCACCTCCAAACCACGAAAGTGATTAGTCTTGAGTCAATCATTTCACATTTGAAATGTCTAACTAATTGAAAATTGCTCTTTAGGACTAGCAAGTCATTAATATAGGGTGAAACTACTAATATCTCTTCCTTATTAGCTTGAACATATAGTGTGGCCTCATTTTTGCTCTTAATGAGAGATAGCTTCAACAGATGACCATTGATCTTACTGTACCAAGCCCTTAGTGCCTATTTTAAACCATAGAGAGCTTTCTTAAGGAAATAAACTTTGTCTTATTGTTCTTGCTTAAGAAAACCATATGGTTGTTTAACATGAATTTTTTCTTGCAGTTCATCAATCAAAAATGTATATTATACATCAAGTTGGTGAATGCACCAACCTTTTTAAGCAACAATAGCTAGGAGCAATTTCATTGTATCGAGTCTAACAACAAGAGCAAATGTTTCAAAGTAATCAATTTCATATTGTTAAACATAGTCCCTAGTTATTAGCCAAGCTTTTAGCTTGTTTATTGAGCCATTAGGATTAAACTTTGTCTTGAAAACCCATTTGACTCCAAACCAAAATCCATGTTCTATTCTTCTCAATTGCTTTGATTTTAGCTTCTATTCCACTTTTCCAGCCAAGATCAATTAAAGCCTCTGCATAACTTATAGGTTCAAGCTATGCAATAAGGCTTCTTTAATAGATATCAATAAGTGACCTTAATCCTCCAACTAGTATGTGATCAATATCTTTATTATCAGATTGATCAAAATCATTTGCTTGTTGTTATGAGTAAGCTAGATGAAGCTAAGAAACTTCGTTACCAGCTTGCTCCTAATTTCAGGACTCCCCTTTTGAAAATTTAACATCTTTACTGATGTAGAGCTTTCCACTCTTAGGATTGTATAATTTGTAGTTACCAGGTGTGTTTGTATAGTCCACAAATATACTGATGTTAGCTTTTGAGTCTAGCTTGTCTTTTCTCTCTTTTTGGTACATTTGAGTAGCAAATGCTACCAAAAATTTTGAGATGGCTAAGAGAAGGTTTCCAGTTAAACCAAACTTTAAATGGTGTCATTTCTAGCAAGACCCTAGTTGATAACTTGTTCAAAAAATATGCAATTGTGGTTACAACTTCTCCTTAAAATTGTTTAGGCATACCTTTCTTAAACAACAAACACCTAGAAATTTCCAATATGGTTATATTTTTTCTTTTACTCCATTTTGCTGTAGGGTACATGGAACTATGAACTACTTCTGAATTTTACCTTTAAATAGATTTGTTTAAAAGATTCAAAAATATATTTAGCTCAATTATCTAATCTGATTGATTTGATTTTATAGCCTAATTGATTCTCAATTTAGACTTTAAAATCCTTATAAATATTTATAGCATTTGATTTTTGCTTTAGGGAAAAAAGCCAACAAAATCTAGTACAATCATCAATCAAAGTTAGAAAGTACCTACTACCATTATGTAATAACTCTAATTTGATTTTGGCTTTATGATTCTGACTAGTTAGGAAGGGCAACCTTGCATACTTCCCTTGTTGATAGGCTTTACAACATGTTTCTATTTTTGGTATCTTTGGCAAGCCATATACCATCTCCCTTTTGTGTAGTTTCTACAAGCTTGCATAATGATTAACTTTGGTTGTTTCCCTTGTTTTACAAGCTATTTTTTTTCTTGGTATCTCTAGCAAGCTATGCATCATTTCCTTTTTATATAGCTTTTGCAAGCTTGCAAAATAAGCATGCCCTAATCTCTTGTGCCACAGGACTACTTTAATTATAGAGGCTAGCATTGCTACATTCTCTACCTGTTTTAGATCCAAGTGAAAGCTCTTTCCTTTTATAGGAACAATACAAAGCTCCTCACTTAATACATCATGAATAGTGCAAAGTTTGTCTTTGAATTCTAGTGAGAACCCTTTCTCCAAAATCTGACCCACACTAAGTAAATTCTGACTAATTTTTGGCACAAACAACACATCTAAGATCACCTTTACCCCAAAGTGAGATTGGATCATAGTAATGCACTTTCCTTTGACTTGTAGGAGGTTACCATTCCCTATCCTTACTCTAGATAAGAAGGATTGATCAAGTCTTTTGAAAAATTTTAAGTTTGGTGATGTGGTTTAAACAACCATTATCTATCAATCAAACTTCAGCATCTTTGTTAACTATAATGCTAGTAGCTATAAAAAGTCGTTTCTCAATTTCTTCATGGTTATTGTCTGCTACTTGTGCTTGCCACTAATTCTAGTGAGGCCTTCTTTTCTTAATACAAACTTTTTCTTTATGCCCTTTCTCATTGCAATGCCTACAAATTATGTCAAGCCCTCACCAATAATACTTTGGTAAGTGAGAGGGTTTTTTACAATGTTCACAAGATGGATAAAGTTATTTACTACTAGTGCTGTCCTCTCCCTCCTTTTTTTGTTGCTCTCCAAATTATTTCTTTTCCTTTTGTTATGCTTTTTTTGAGTGCTTATTTGAGAAAGCATCCTCAATAGAACCTTTTTCTAATCTCATCAATCTTTTTTGTTCTTAAGCTTGTAAAGCACTCACTAGCTCACCTAAAGAAATTTTAGAGAGATCTTTGGAGTCCTCAAATAAAGATATCTTTATTTCAAATCTTTTTGGTATGCTTATGTTGTTCCTACAGCCTTGTATGAGTTGTAATTATTGTTAACTAGATTTAATTGTGCAAGTAATTTGAAGCCACATAGAGGGGCAAGAAAGTAAATCCTTCGCAGTAAGCCCTACTAGGGTTTTCATGGAAGGGAGTATATAAACCCAAACCCTTGGAAGAAAAGGGGATATACAGTATAATAGAGTGAGCACGAAAAAACACCTGAAAAAGAAAGGAGACTCGACTAAATAGTGAGAGAGAAAACACGGCTGGACAATGAGAGAGAAAACCCGGCTGGAAGAAAGTGAAGGTGAACTTCACAAGGAAGTTCAAAAAGGGGTCTAACAAAGGAAAGGGCCAGTTGTCCTTGAGATGTTATCATTGTGGGCAGACTTGACACTTTGCTTTTCAATTCTTTGCTTTTCAATACAAAGTGAAACATGATGATGAAGATGAGGATGGTGATGATGAACCGAATTCAAAATGGAGAAGACCATCATTCAAATCAAAGAAGTCTAATAAGAAGATTTTTAACCCACAGAAGAAGAAAAGAAGCTTATTCAAGAGTTATGTGAGTCAAATAAAAGAAGCTAATGAGGAAGAAGATGAAGAATCATCAGATGAGCAGACCTTTATGGCATCAGCTCAAGGTGGTAGTTTAACCTCTGAAGAGGAAGAGGAGGTTGATGATGAAAAACCAGATCTTGAAGCTGAGTTGGAAGCAGTTTCAAAGGAGATAATTAGAAGGGGTAGAACCATAAAAAGGTTGGAGGCTCACATAAAACAAGTTGAAGCAAAGTCTGAGGAAGCTGAAAGTCAAAAGGATGAAATAAGGGCTGAACATATTGATTTGAAAAACATATCAAAATACGTGAAGACCTTACAATAAAGCTTGGCTCAAGGACTTCAAAAATTAAAGGAATGGAGAAAGAGTTGCTGAGACTTCAGCAACAACTCGAAAGGAGTAAAGAGAACGTGCAAAAGCTTGAAATGATAGGAGAAACAAGTTCTGTAAAAGAAAAGAAGAATGGAGAGAAAGTGCAGCAATTTGAGGCTGCATTGCCTAAAGATAATAAGAATGTGCCAAAAAAGTTGAAAGAGAAGGTTGTGACTCAGTAGAAGATAATTGAGAATAAAGAGGATTTAAAGAAGCAACCTAAGGTGGCAAATAAAAATGAAGAAAAAAAGGTTAGCCAGCAAAGGGCTATGGCTGAATAGAAGAAGGAGAAGAAGGTGACTGAAATGAAAGTCACACAAGCAAAGAAGCCAGCTACGTTGCCTACATAGCAAGTAATGAACAAAAGAAAACAAGCTGTGATTAGAACCAAGAAGAGGCAGTTTCAAGGTCACTGTCTTTATTATCGAGTTTAGGGTCATAAGGCGAGTAACTGCTGGTGGAGAGGGCTAGTATATGTCTTCAATTTGAGAAGATACAATGCTACATATATGGGGAGACAATACAAAATTCAAAGGAGAACACCTGTTGTGAGTTCTTACACATATTGTAAAAAGCAATGACACACTGACAAGGAGTGTTGGTGGAAGCCCAAATCAGTGGTTTCAAAGAACAAGTTTGCTGTATTGGTAGACTTGAAGCAGTGTGAAAGGTGCAGATAGGATGGCCATAATGCCAAGAGATGTATGAAACTTCTCCTTTAGCAAGAGAAGGCACTCGATGGAACAATAAAAACAATTCGTACAATCAAAGCTAAGAAAAAGGAGAAATCTATCTTCAAGCCAATTCAAAGGAAAGAATATAAAGCAAAAAGGGAGGTAGCTAATATAGCTGAAATTGCATTAAAGGATGACTACAAGGATAAGCAGTGGATCCTTGATAGTGGATGCACTTCACACATGATAGGAGATAAGAGTAAATTATCAAAGCTAAACAAGTCAAAAGAAGGCAGAGTCAAGTTTAGCAATGATGATTCACTCAACATTAGTGGTCAGGGGTCAATAAATATTGGAAAAGGAAAGCCGAAAGATGTTCTGCATGTTGAAGGACTCAGATATAATCTAGCATCTGTTAGCCAACTATGTAATGAAGACCATAAAGTGATATTCACAAAACAAGTTGCCAAGTAAAGAGTAAAGAAGGCAATACTATTACAGCTGGGAAGATAACAGCTGAAAATTTATATGTGATTGATGAGGACAAGACAAACAGTTGTTTACTCGCTAAAGAAGTAGAAAATCAACTCTGGCATGGGAGGCTGGGACACTTAACACAGAAGAACATGAGGAAGCTAATCACTATTCATGCAATCAGAGACATTCCCGACCTCAGGAGAGAAAGAAAGAGTATGTTTGCTCAACATGCTCTAAAGGAAAACATGTCAAAAAGCAGTATAAGACCAAAGAGTTTAGTTCTGAAGTAGTGCTTAACATTGTACATACTGATTTATGTGGACTGATGAGGACAAAAGGGTTGAATGATAAAAGGTACTTCATCTTATTTGTTGATGATTATTTCAAAAGGACCTGCATCATGCACCTTAAACACAAGTCAGAAGTTTTGAATTGCTTCAAGAGATATAGAAGATTGGCTAAAAATGAGAATGAAAGTAAGATCAAAATATTGAGGTTAGATCAAGGCACTGAATTTACAAATAAAGCTTTTAAAGATTACCTTGAGAAGCATGGAATTCGTCACCAAATGTCAACAGCAAGAACACCTCAATAGAACGAGGTGGTAGAAAGGAAAAATAGAGTTATGGTTGAAATGGCAAGAACTCTACTGCTGGAATCCAAACTTCACACAAGATTTTAGACAGAAGCAACATTTACAGTTGTACATCTACTGACTAAAGTCTTACTAAGGCCCAATACTGATAAGACTCCATATGAGCTATAAAGTGGGAAGAAGATAATAGCCAAGTATCTCAGAATCTTTGGCAGCCCATGTTTTATGAAGAACAAGGAGCAAAACTTGGGTAAATTCAATGCTAGGTTTGGTGAAGGCATTTTTGTGGGATACTTAGCAAAGACAAAAGGTTATAGAGTTTTCATGCATAAGCTGGGAAAAGTGATCACATCCAGTGATGTGAGAATAGATGAGAATTGGAAAACAATGCAGAATGGAGAAGCTAAGGACAATGAAGAAGATGACTTCAATATAAATGAAAAATCAGACCAACTTAAAGAAAAGGAACAAGAAATAAGTTCAGACTCAAAGAAGAATGAGTCTAAAGATGAAGAAAGAGATCCTCTTGCAACTAAAACTGTACAAGAACGAAGGACAAAGAAAACGTGGACCAGTGCTCATCAAGGAAATCAGATCATAGGTGACCCATCAGCAGGAGTTACAACAAGAAGAAGGATTATGGGAGCCACTGCTTTACTCTCACAAGTTAAACCTAAATCTGTTGAAGAGGCTGCACAAGACAAAGCCTAGGTTAAAGCTATCAATAAGGAGCTAGATCAAATCAAGAAGAATGATACATGGGAGCTACTTCGAAGACCAATTAACAAGAATGTCATAGGAACAAAATGGGTGTTTAGGAATAAACACAATGAAGATGGCAAGGTGGTGAGGAACAAGGCTAGACTAGTTTGCAAAGGCTACACTCAGATAGAAGGAGTAGATATTAATGAAACTTTTGCACCAGTGGCAAGGTTAGAAACTATCAGAATGTTCCTAACTTTGGTAGCACATAAGAGGTATAAAGTTTATCAAATGGATGTGAAATCAGCCTTTATGAATGGGCTCCTAAAAGAAGAAGTGTATATTAAACAACCCAATGAAGTAAAAATTAGTGAGGATGAGACACATGTGTGCAAGCTAAAGAAAGCCTTGTATGGCCTTAAACAAGCCCCAAAAGCATGGTACAGCAAGCTGGATGCGTATTTGAGAAGGTTGAACTTCAGAAGAGGAACAGTTGATAATAACCTATATGTTTTCAAACTCAGAGAAAGGCCAGCTGATAACCATAGTATATGTAGATGACATCATCTTTGGAAGGGATCACTCTAAGTTATGCCAAGATTTTGCACAGAAGATGAGTGAGGAATTTGAGATGTCATTGATTGGAGAAATGAATTACTTTCTTGGATTACAGATAAAACAATATGAAGAAGGTATTTTTATTTCTCAGACAAAATATCCCAAAGAAATGCTGAAAAAGTTTGGCATAGAAGATAGCAGACCTGTCAGTACCCCTATGATAATGGGTTGCAAGTTAACAAAAGATCAGAAGGGAAGGAATACAAGCCCTACAAAGTACAGGAAGATGATAGGAAGCCTTTTGTACCTTACTGCATCGAGGCCTGATCTTATGCAAAATGTGTGTGTTGCCAACAAATTCCAAGCTGATCCTAAGGAATCTCATGTGTTGGCAGTGAAAAGAATCCTAAGATACCTCAAAAGGACACTGGAAATGGGTTTGTAGTATCTGACCATGGATTATGTAAAACTACAAGCATACACTAATGCAAACTGGGCAGGAAGTATAGATGACAAAAAATCAACCAGCGGTTGCAACTTTTACTTGGGTTCAAAGTGTGTTGCATGGTTAAGTAGAAAGCAAACTAGTGTTGCTTTGAGCATAACTGAGGCTGAGTATATAACTGCTCGTGCAGCATGTACTCAAGTGCTATGGATGCAAAGACAATTAGCATACTTGGGTGTTAAAGTGAAATTACTAGTGAGTGTACTTTGTGATAATCAAAATGTTATTAATCTTAGCAAGAATCCAGTTCAACATTCAAGAAGCAAGCATATTGACATCTAGTATCACTTTATCAAAATCAAGTGGAACAGGGTACAATTCAGTTAGAGTATATTGGCACTAAAGATCAAATTTTAGATATTCTAACTAAATCTCAATCCACAAAGTTGTTTGAAAAGCACAGAATGAGTCTGTCTGTGCAAATGCCTCCTCAAGCCTGAAGTTCAGGTGAATACTCCATCTCTACTTTGTGTTCTTTATGTAATTGGTTGGCAAAGGGGGGAGAGAAGCAACAATACAATGAGAGCTGTTAAGAAAGGGGCAATGCGTATTTAGGGGGAGTTGTAATTGCTGCATAATGGCTTTTGTTATGAGTATTGCCAACAATTACAAAGGGGGAGATTGTTGTTGCCACAGCCTTGTATAGGTTGTAATTGTTGTCAATTAGATTTAAGTGTGCAAGTAATTTAAAGCCACATTGAGGGGCAAGAAAGTAAATTTGTCGCAATAAGCCCTACTAGGGTTTTCATGGAAGGGAGTATATAAACTCAAACCTTTGGAAGAAAAGGCGATATACGGTATAATAGAGGGAGCACAGAAAAACACCACCTGAAAAAGAAAGGAGACCTAGTTGGACGGTGAGAGAGAAAACCCATGAGAGACGTATAACCACTTGAAGAGAAATAGACGACATGGTAAGGAGAAAATAGTGTGACAGTAAGAGAGAGAAACCCATGAGAAACATATAACCACCGGTAAGAGAAAAGACAACAACATGGAAAAGGAATGCACGGCAAAAGGAAACCTGTAAGAGACGACACACCACCAAGAGAGAAGACGACACACCAATGACAAAACCATAAATGCACCACCCCTGGAAGATGAGAAAACCAAAAATGTGAGGTGAGGGCAAAAACCAGAAATGGGAGACCAACAGAACCGTGAAATGGATGAGGAGAGCAGATATCCGTGAGGCTTGAGAACAGCGAAGCAGGTGCAGACCTGAAACGTGAGACCAAAACGTTCATCGGCATGAGACCAAAATATTCAATGGCGTGAGACCAGAACGTGTAACAATGCAACTAATCAGAAGCATGGGGTAGGCTGTGAGACATGAAACGGTAGACCAGAAGCGTGAGTGCAAGCCGTGAGACAGTGAAAGCATAAGTTGTGCCTTTGGGGACTATTGTGATTAGTAGGTAACAATAGATCTACCTTAGTCAAATTTGAGAAAGAGTTCACTTTTAAGAAGAGGTTGAAGTTGTTCACATACCTGCATATTGATGAGAGCGAAAGTATTAAAGAAGTAGAATAGTTTGGCTTAAGTTATCAAAGTGTGTTTTTAAGGGGTGTGATATTGATTCACCCCCCTCTCAGTATCATAGACTAGTAGATCCTAGGGTGAAGTCAAAAACTTCAGCTTATGTATGCCTTTCGAACAACCTTTGAATCTAGAAAATCTTCTCCAAGGATTCCAATTTGATTGATCAACTTAAAAAGCCTATCACCACAGTCTCTTATGGTTTCTAGTTCTTTAATTTTAAGCAACTCAAGCTCTTTTCTAAGATTAAGAAGCTGCATTGTTCTTTTATTCTCATTTCCACCATATTCCTCTTTCAGCTTTTCCCATGCATTCTTAGCAATGTCACATGTCATAATTTTGTTAAGGTTTTATACTGCCTTGAGTTGTGTGAGTGTTGCATTTGCTAATACAGGCAGAATGACTCCTCCATTTTCTTTTACATTCTAGAGATCAAAGGCCCTAAGATAGGTCTCTATCATGACTGTCTATTGAAGATAGTTATCTCCATTAAACCTTGGCAACGGCAATGTTGAAAAATTTGTAAAAGCCATCTATAGAGGCTGACTTGGTCTTTTGTGATAAACTCTCTAAAATCTTTCTTCCAGGTTTTCACTCCTTTACGTGTTTCTCTTTAGTGTTTACTCTCATTCCTCACAATTTTTGCTAGGTCTATAAAGCACTAAAATACTTTGATGCCACTTTGATGTTAATTTATGTTTCATGCAACTATAATTGATTTGTATTTCAATTTTTGCAATTGTAATAAATAGGAAGTAACAGAAGCAAAGGAAGACATACATAGCCTTTTTCCTTTTTAGCAATAGATAATTTCATTTGGGATCATTCCTTTTATACACAAGACTTGATTTAATTGCAAATTTCAAATCTAAAATTTGAAATTATGCAAGATGGATAACACAAAATTCAAATTTGAAATATAAAAGTTCTAATTCAAATTTTAAATTTAAAGCTTAGAGAAGTAGGCTAATATAGACTGTAAACGTTTCTAGCTTTTATGTTAACTGATTTAACTAATTTTTAAAATATAGAAGGAAGCTAACAACCAAAAATAATAGCAGCTGTAACACTGAGAAACAAACCAGATTCACCAATACTCATCTTCGCATAGCATAGTTTGAAGAAGATGAGAAAAGTCTTTAATCTATTAGTAAATTTCATGTCGGATGAGCTTTATTATATATATTCGAAATAGTTGGATAGAATCTTTGATCAATGTTTCTGATTGATGATTTTGAGTTTAATTCTTTATGCTTGGGAATAATCATACATCTCTTCCTACAACTCAATTAAGGGAATTCATCTTTTCCCTTTTGTCAATGTATGCTGTTTTTTTTTTTTTTTTTGCTTCTTTTTCAAAGCTATGTATTTTCTTGGAAATTGAAACTAATAGAGAAGCACTTATAATGGGTAGTGATGAACAAGTGTTTTTCTTGGGAAAGTTTACCGAGCATGTCACCTTATATCAGCGAACTTCTTTCTCAAAGATAATGGCAACTTTGTGGCTTTCCTTGTGTCTCCATGTATGTTAGACAAAAAAATAACAATTATGCATGGAGTTGATATTTAACATCAAGTGTCAAATTTTGTATTTTATATATAAAAATCAATTATGTTCCCACAAAGCAACTTATTTACTTGATGCAATTCATTTGTCTATTTTTTTTATATACTAACTGAAGTTACCAATTTCATTCTAAGATCTACTAGTCTGTGATACTGAGTGGGGGGTGAATCAGTATCACACCCCTTAAAAAAACTCTAATAATTTAAACCAAAGTATTCTACTTCTTTAATACTTTAGCTCTTATTAATATGCAAGAGGGTGAACAACTTCAAACTATTCTCAACACTGAACTCTTTCTCAGATTCAATTAAGGTAGATCTATTGTTACCTACTAATCACAATAGTCCCCAAAGTTACCTTTCATACACCTTGCCTATAAGACAAATTGGTTGTTCTTGACTAGGTCTTCATTTGGGTTATGGGTTTGATGATTTTTTAACTGTGTTCACAACTCAATTCAAAACACAAGAGATTTACGTGTTTCCATTAATGTGACATACTCCATGGTGGTAGAATTTCTTCCTCTACTGAGACAATCTACTATACTTGAGAATACCAGTATGGTATTCCCTATGATTGCAATGTAGTTGCAATGGATGTCTTAATCTTTTGCTCCTTTCACTATTACAAATACGAAGCAAATACAATATAAAGAGTGTCACCATTTATGTCTACCCTTCTTCTAGCTTGTCTTGCCTCTGTTTGATTTGAATAGGCTGCTTTACTATCGCTTGGAAGATCACCAAAACACTTTCTAACCTCTCTTGAAGAAATCTGAAAATTCGTTGAGTTCTCCCAAATGCTTCACCGAATTTCTTCTCTAGGTTATCTCACACAACTCCTAGTCTCACTATCTCACAGTCTCACCCGTCTTCTGGTCTCACTGTGTTACCGTCTCACGGTCTCACAGTCTCACCCATTTCCTAGTCTCACCATCTCATCATCTCACCATCTTTAGGTCTAGTCTCACCGTTTCACCGTTCTGGTCTGGTCTCACCTGGTCTCATGTCTCACCTGGTCTGGTCTTACGTCTCACCCTCTCCAAGTCTCACATCTTCTCTAGTTCTGGTCTCACGTCTCACCTGGTCTGGATTTGATCTGCTCTCACGTCTCACGGATTCCAGGTTTAGTTTGCTCTCACGTCTCACCTTCTCCAGGTCTCACGTCCTCTCTTTCTAGTCTCACCAAATCTCACGTCTCGCCTGGTCTGACGTTTCACTAGTCCCTCGTCTCACCTGCTCTAGGTTTAGTCTGGTCTTACCCATTTCAAGTTTCATTGGTCTCACCTGGTCCCATGTTTCACTTGCTCCAGGTCTGGTATGGTCTCACCTGTTTCAAGCTTCGTTGGTCTCACGTCTCACTAGTCTCCCTATCATACGGTGGTTGCCCCAAAAGAGATAAGTCTTAGTTTATATACTCCCTTCTACGAAAACCCTAGTAAGGGGCTTATTGTAGCTACGACAGATTTCCTTTCTTGCCCCTCCATATGGCTTCATATTACCATTCCATTCAAAATTCAGCATTATCCTCCTTCTTAATTTATTTTCCTTGCTCTTTTCTTTCTACTGAAATCTCATCCCTTGACTACTTGAATGAACGGCCAGGATTGCCCATGAATAGTTATAACTCTATCATACTGTCACACTAAGACTTAAGCAATACTAAACTCCCTCTACAAGTTCACTCCAAAGAGATCACTTTGCGAGGTTATTTGACATGCTTGTCTTATCCTGTAATTCCTAAGATATGAGCCACTTCTGTTTGCACACTTAAATCTGGTTGACAATAATTACAAACCATACAAGGCCGTAGGAACAACAATCTCCCCCTTTGTAATTGTTGGCAATACTCACAACAAAAGCCATTATACAACAGTCCTTTATAATCTTCTTAGAGTAATAATCTAGAAGCAAATGGATTACAACTCCCCCTAAATATGCACTCCCCCTTCCTCAACAGCTCCCCCTGCACTGTTGCTTCTGTCCCCCTTTGCAACCAATTACAAATTTGAAAAACTCACAAAGTAGAGATGAGGGATTCACCTGAACTTCAGGCTTGAGGAGGCATTTGCACAAACAGACTCATTCTATGCTTTTCAAACAGCTCTATGGACAGAGGTTTAGTTAGAATATCTGAGATTTGATCTTTAGTGTTGACATACTCCAACTGAATCATGCCCTCTTCCACTTGATCCTTGATAAAGTGATACCGGATGTCAATATGCTTGCTCCTTGAATGTTAAATTGGATTCTTGCTGAGATCAATTGCACTTTGATTATCACAAAGTACACTCACAGGTAACTTCACTTCAACACCCAAATCTACCAATTGTCTTTGCATCCATATCACCTAAATACATTTGTACAAGTAGCCATATACTCAACCTCAGCTGTGCTCAAAGCAGCACTGTTTTGCTTTTTACTTAACCATGCAACACACTTTCAACCCAAGTAGAAGCTACAGCCACTGGTTGATTTTCTGTCACCTGTACTTCCTGCCCAGTCTACATCAGTTTATACTTGTAGTTTTACAGAATCCATGGCAGGATACCACAAACCCATTTCCAGTGTCCCTTTCACTGCCAACACATGAGATTCTTTATGATCAGCTTGGAATCTGCTAGCGATGCACACAGCTTGCATAAGTTAGGCCTTGATGCTATAAGGTACAGAAGGCTCCCTATCATCTTCCTATATTCTATGAGGCTTGTACTCCTTCCTTCCTGATCTTTTGTTAACTTGCAGCCCACTATCATAGGAGTACTGACAGGTCTGCTATCCTTCATGCCAAACTTTTTCAGCATCTCTTTGGCATATTTTTTCTGAAAAATAAAAATACCCTCTTCACACTGCTTTATCTATAATCCATGAAAATAAGTCATTTCTCCAATCAATGACATCTCTAATTCCTCACTCATCTTCTGTGCAAATTCTTGGCATAGCTCAGAGTGATCCCCTCTAAAGATGATGTCATCTACATATACTATGGTTATCATTTGGTCTTTCTCTGAGTTAAACACATATATGTTATTATCAATTGTTCCTCTTTTGAAGTTCAACCTCCTCAAATACGTATCCAACCTGTTATACCATGCTCTTGGGGCTTGTTTAAGGCCATACAAGGCTTTCTTCAGCTTGCACACGTGTGTCTCAGCCTCACTGATTTGTACTCCATCAGGTTGTTTTATATACACTTCTTCTTTCAGGAGCCTATTCAGAAAGGCTGATTTCATATCCATCTGGTAAAATTTATACCTCTTATGTGCTGCCAAAGCTAAAAACATTCTAATAGTTTCCAACCTTGCTACTGGTGCAAAAGTTTCATCAACATCTACTCCTTCTATCTAAGTGTAGCCTTTAAAAACCAACCTAGCCTTATTCCTCACCACTTTGCCATCTTTATTGTGTTTATTTCTAAATAGCCATTTTGTTCCTATTACATTCTTGTTAGTGGGTCTTGGAACCAGCTCCCATGTTTCATTCTTCTTAATTTGATACAACTCCTTATTGATAGCTTTAACCCAAGCTTTGTCTTGTGTAGCCTCTTCAACAGATTTAGGTTTAACTTGTGAGAGTAAAGCAGTGGCTCCCACAATTCTTCTTCTTGTTGTAACTCCTGCTAATGAGCCACCTATAATCTGATTTCCTTGATGAGCACTAGTCCATGTTTTCTTTATCTTTCTCTCTTGCACAGTCTTAGTTGCAAGAGAATCTCTTTCTTCATCTTCAGATTCTTCATCTATCTTGAAGTCATCTTCTTCACTGTCCTTAGCTTCTCCCTTATGCATTTTTTTCCAGTTTTCATCTATTCTCACATTACTGGAAGTGACCACTTTTCCCAGTTTATGCAAAAAAACTTTGTAACCTTTTGTCTTTACTAAGTATCCCACAAAGATGCCTTCATCTAACCTAGCATGGAATTTTCCTAAGTTTTGCTCCTTGTTCTTCACAAAACATGGGCTACCAAAGATTTTAAGATACTTGGCTGTTGTCTTCTTCCCACTTTATAGCTCATATGGAGTCTTCTAAGTATTGGGCCTTAGTAAAACTCTGTTTAGTAGGTGCACAGTTGTAAATGTTGCTTTTGTCCAAAATCTTGTGTGTAGCTTAGATTCCACTAGTCGAGTTCTTTCAATTTCAACCACAACTCTATTTTTCCTCTCTACCACTAATTCTGTTGAGGTGTTTTTGCTACTGTCATCTGATGGTGAATTCCATGCTTCTCAAGGTAATCTTCAAAAGCTTCATTTGTGAATTCAGTGCCTCGATCTGACCTCAATACTTTGATCTTCTTTCCACTCTCATTCTCAGTCAATCTTTCGTATCTCTTGAAGCATTTCAAAACTTTTGACTTATGTTTGAGGTGCATGATACAGGTCCTTCTGGAATAATCATCAACAAACAAGATGAATTACCTCTCACCATTCAACCCTTTTGTTCTCATCAGCCCACACAAATTAGTATGTACAATGTCAAGCACTACTTCAAAACTGAACTCTTTGGTCTGGTATACTTTCTGACATGTTTTCCTTTAGAGCATGCTGAGCAGATGTACTCCTTCTCTCTCTTGAGGTCTGGAATGTCTTTGATTGCATGAGTAGTGGTCAACTTCCTCATGTTCTTTTGTGTTAAGTGTCCCAGCCTCCTATGCTAGATTTATTTTCTTCTTCTTTTGTAAGTAAACAACTATTTGTCTTGTCCTCATCAATCACATATAAATTTCCAACTGTTCTCTTCCCAGCTACAACAATATTGCCTTCTTTACTCTTTACTTGGCAACTTATTTTTGTGAATATCACTTTATGGTCTTCATTGCATAGTTGGCTGATAGATGCTAGATTACATATAAGTCCTTCAACGTGCAAAACATCTTTCAGCTTTTCTTTTCCAATATTTACTGACCCCTGACCACTGATGTTGAGTGAATCATCATTACCAAACTTGACTCTACCTTCTCTTGACTTGTTCAGCTTTGATAATTTACTCTTGTCTCCAATCATATGTGAAGTGCATCCACTATCAAGGATCCACTGCTTATCCTTGTAGTCAACCTTTAGTGAAATTTCAGCTATATTAGCCTCTTCCCTTTTAGCTTTATATTCCTTTTTTTGAACTGGCTTAAAGATAGCTTTCTCCTTTTTCTCAGCTTTAATTGTACCAGTTAATTTTACTTTGCCATTGAGTGCCTTCTCTTGCTCAGGGAGAAGTGTCATGCATCTCTTGGCATTATGGTCATCCTGCCTGCACCTTTTACACTGTTCCAAGTCTGCCAATGTAGCAAACTTGTTCTTTGAAACTACTTGTTTGGGTTTTCACTAACAAACCTTGTTAGTATGTCCTTGCTTTTTACAATATGTGCAAGAACTCATGACAGGTGTTCTCCTCTGAATTTTGTATTGTCTCCCCCTATATGCAGCATCAGATCTTCTTAAGTTGGAGACATATACTGGCCTTCTCCACCAGCATTTATTTGCCTTATGACCCTAAACTTCACTATAAAGACAGTAACCTTGAAACTGCCTCTTCTTAGGTCTAATCCCAACTTGTTTTCTTTTGTTTATTACTTGTTATGTAGGCAAGGTTACTAGTTTCTTTGCTTGTGTGGCTTTCATTTCAGTCACGTTCTTCTCCTTCTTCTGTTCAGTCGTAGCCCTTTGCTGGCTAACTTTCTTTTCTTCATTTTTGTTTGCAACCCTAGGTTGCTTCTTCAAATCTTCTTTATTTTCAGCCTTCACTATTCCTAACTGATCAGTCTTTTCTTTCTAAGACTTAGCCTTTTCTTTCAATTTTTATGGCAAATTCTCATTATCTTTAGGCAATGCAACCTCAAATTGCTACACTTTCTCTTCATTCTTCTTTTCTCTTGCAAAGCTTGTTTCTCCTACCACTTCAAGCTTCTGCAAGTTCTCTTCACTCTTTTTGAGTTGATGCTGAAGTCTCAGCAACTCTATCATTTCTTCAATTGTTGAAGTCTTTGAGCCAAGCTCCATAATAAGGTCTTTACATATTTTGATCTATTCTTCAAATCTTCTCTTCAAGTCAATATGTTCAACCCTTATTTCATCCTTTTGACTTTCTGCTTCCTCAATCTTTGCTTCAACTTGTTTTATATGAGCCTCCAACCTTCTTATGGTTCTACCCCTTCTAATTATCTCCTTTGAAGCTACTTCTAATTCAACTTCAAGATCTGGTTCTTTTTAATCAACATCCTTTTTCTCTTCAGAGGTTGAACTACCACATTAAGCTGATGCCATAAAGGCATGCTCATCTAATGAGTCTACATCTTCCTCCTCATCAACCTCTTTTGTCTAGCTCACATAACTCTTGAATGAGCCTCTCTTCTTCTTCTGTAGGTTGGCAGTCTTCTTGCTAAACTTCTTTAATTTGGATGATAGTCTTCTCTATTTAAAATTCTGGTCATCATCACCATCCTCATCTTCATCATCAAGTTTCACTTTGCACTAGGAAGCAAAGTGTCCAGTTTACCCACAATGATAACATCTTAA
This sequence comes from Ceriops decandra, assembly GCA_020615895.1. Taxonomy (NCBI): domain Eukaryota; kingdom Viridiplantae; phylum Streptophyta; class Magnoliopsida; order Malpighiales; family Rhizophoraceae; genus Ceriops; species Ceriops decandra. The sequence continues at coordinate 6,864,696 of JAHLGO010021107.1, forward strand.
GGACAACTGTCCTTTTCCCCTCTTAGACACCTTTTTGAATTTCCTTATGAAGTAAGCCAACACTTCACCTTCACTTTCTTCCTGATCATTATCATCATCCTTACTGGATAATTCTTCCTCTTCTCTTCTCTTTAAGTGTCTCATAGCTTTGAAAGTTGCCTTTTTTGATATCTTTGATGTTGAGGAGCTTTTAGTTGTCTTTATTCTCATCTCATATGCAATGAGATTGCACTAGAGATCATGCAGTGACATAGAATTGAGATCTCTACTCTCCTCTATGGCTGCCACCTTTGAGGCAAATCTCTCAAGTAGAATTCTCAGAATTTTCTTTACAATATATGAGTCCTTGTTCTTCCCATGACTTCTAAGGTCATTTACATCAATAACCCTAGTGAAGAACTCTTAGACTATCTCATTCATCTGTATTATGAGGGATTCATATCTCTCCTTGAAAACTTGAAGCTTGGCCTCGTTCATTCTACCATCACCTTTATAGACCTTCTGCAATCTGTCCCATATCTCCTTAGCAGATTTGTAGTCCATAACTTTAGCATATTCAACATCTGTTAATGTTGAAATGATGACATTTGAGGCCTTCCCATTAATCTCAAACTACCTTAATTCCTCTGGGTTTAGATCTTTACCTTCTTTTGGAGGCTCAAAACCCTCCTATATAGATTTCACCATGTTCATGCCCATGGTTGCAAATACCACCTACATTCTCACTCTCCACATATGGTAGTTGGTTCTATTAAAGATTGGAACCTTCTTGCTGTAAGTAGTGCTGGTGCTAGTACTGGCATCCATTTCTCAGTATGCTGAACAAGTTAAAACTTTTGAAACCATTCAAACTAGTACACCAAGCTGTTAAGCTTCAAACTAGTGAACCTATGCTCTAATACCAATTGAAGTTCCCAACTTCACCCAAGGATCTACTAGTCTATGATACTGAGAGGGGGGTGAATCAATATCACACCCTTTAAACAAACTCTGATAATTTAAACCAAAGTAATCTACTTCTTTAATACATTAGCTCTTGTCAATATGCAGGAGGGTGAACAACTTCAAACTATTCTCAACAATGAACTCTTTCTCAGATTCAACTAAGTTAGATCTATTGTTACCTACTAATCACAATAGTCCCCATAATTACCTTTCAGACACCTTGCTTATAAGACGAATTGGTTGTTCTTGACTAGGTCTTCTTTTAGGTTATGGGTTTGATGATTCTTTAGCTGTGTTCATAACTCAATTCAAAACACAAAATGTAAATTCAAAGCAAGGACACAAGAGATTTATGTGGTTTCGTCAATGTGACATACTCCACGGTGGTAGAGTTTCTTCCTCTACTGAGACAATCCACTATACTTGAGAATACCAATGTGGTATTCCCTATGATTGCAATGTAGTTACAATGGATGTCTTAATCTTTTGCTCCTTTCACTATTGCAAATACGAAGCAAATATAATACAAAAAGTGTCACCTGTTGTGTCTACCCTTCTTCTAGCTTGTCTTGCCTCTGTTTGATTTGAATAGGCTGCTTCACTATTGCTTGGAAGATTACCAAAACACTCTTTAACCTCTCTTGAAGAAATCTGAAAACTCGTTAAGTTCTCCCAAATGCTTCACTAAATTTCTTCTTGAGGTTGTCTCACACAGCTCTTAGTCTCACCCGTCTTCTGGTCTCAACATCTTAACGTCTCACTGTCTCACGGTCTCACCGTTTCACCGTTCTGGTCTGGTCTCACGTCTCACCCTCTCCAGGTCTCACGTCTTCTCTAGTTTTGGTCTCACCTGGTCTCACGTCTCACTTGGTCTGGTCTCACATCTCACCTTCTCTAGGTCTCACATCTTCTCTGGTTTTGGTCTCACCAGATCTCACATCTCACCTAGTTTGGTCTCACATCCTCTTTTTCTGGTCTCACCAGATCTCACGTCTCACCTGGTCTGATGTTTCACTAGTCTCTTGTCTCACCTGCTCCAGGTCTGGTCTAGTCTCACCCGTTTCAAGCTTCGTTGGTCTCACCTGGTCTCACGTTTCACCTGCTCTAGGTCTAGTCTGGTCTCACCCATTTCAAGCTTCGCTGGTCTCACCTAGTCTCATATTTCACTTGGTCTCACATCTCACTAGTCTCCCTATCATACGGTGGTTGCCCCAAAAGAGATAAGTCTTGGTTTATATACTCCCTTATATGAAACCCCTAATAGGGCTCACTGTAGTTGCGGTGGATTTCCTTTCTTGCCCCTTTATGTGGCTTCATATTACCGTTCCATTCAAAATTCAGCATTATCCTCCTTCTTAATTTATTTTCCTTGCTCTTTTCTATCTACTGAAATCTCATCCCTTGATTGCTTGAATGAACGACCAAGATTGCCATGAATAGTTACAACCCTGTCACACTAAGACTTAAGCAATACTAAACTCCCTCTACAAGTTCACTCCAAGGAGATCACTTTGTGGGGTTATTTGACATGCTCGTCTTATCCTGTAATTCTTGAGATATGAGCCACTTCTGCTTGCACACTTAAATCTAGTTGACAACAATTACAACTCATACAAGGCTGTGGGAACAACACTAACTTGTAACATCATTTTAGCTGTTAGTAGCATTTATCATTTCATTTGTTGCCACAATGGTTGTTTTTTGATCCCATGGCTTTCTCCCTATTAGTTTTGGCACCCCTGGGCTAGTACAATCTTCACTCTCATATTCACCTCCAACTTGTTCCTAATGTGTTTTAGTTCTAAATCAAAAGACAAGCTTACTAACAAGCTTATGTAACTTTTACTTATTTTAAGATCAATCATGTAGCTTAACCCTAAATATTTTTTTACAGGTAGGTTTGACACCCACTTACACTACTCTAATTATGTCCTTGTTAGCAAGTTTCCTAACAAGTTTCACTGAAATAAAGAAGGAAATGGTATCTATTGAGAGAGCTTTACCTTACTAAGGGATTTCACTAAACAATGCATTTAGATGAATGTTTGTGTGTAGTATGGTGAGAGAGTAGATTACACCTATCATGCATTCTCAGCTACTTTGTTTGGATGAATGCACTGCAAGTATTGATATAAACAACTTTAGTACTATAAAATGCAATATTTATTAAGTGCAAAGGAATCACAATTGCTCATTGCATTTCTACTATTTTAAATGGTGTTTTTTTATAGGACTAAGTTCTTGTACGATCATGTCTTAATGAAACTGAGAAATAATTTGACCTCATTAGGCTTATTTTTAGCCAAATGAGTGGTTATCAACATTTTTTTTCCAAATTACATTCATTTTTGCATAATAGGTAGACTAGGTGAGTATAGCTAATGTGTTTTAACAGCCCCCCAACTATCTTGATTTGCACTCCCAATAAAGAACAGTTTCAACTAGCCCAGGTTCTTTCTAAGGGTTCCTTTGGACAAGAAATTATCTTTAAATAAGCTAGACCATTTAGTTACATCATTAGTTATGCTTGCTTGACAAAGTGTGTAATTTAATGTCTTAGACTTGTTTAATTGATAGTCTTTAAGGGGCTACTATTCAAAGTATCTTGAAGTTGCATGAAAAGCCAAAACTTATTTTGTGTTTATGTAAGTAGTGCAAGGTAATCCACAAGCTCTTCTAATTGATGAATTCTCATGATTTTCAACTTTTGCTAGAGCTTTTACAATGTGATTATGTAACCATGTGTATTTACATTAGCTATTTTAGTATTTAAATTATTATTATTATTTTGATAAATAAGACTAACAACATATTTTATGACATAACACTTAGGAAATTGCAAATTATTTTGAAGTTAGCATATTTGTTACAACCCTTTGATTTGACTGTGACCCTCTAATTAATCACACATGGAACTTTAAAACAATTAATGACAACTCAGGAATAGTTTAGGACTTGCTAAAGTCATTAGATCTTTAGTGACATCACCCATTAGTCTTTGCATGGCTTGAAGCTTTATGCAATAAACTCTAATGCCCTCACACAAGCAAGTCCATGGATTCGAATCTATCGATCAATTTTAATAGAATTCCTTAATTTATATAATAGGATTCATTAATTTACATAATAAGGTTCCTTAAATTATGTAATCAGATTCCTTAATTTATGTTATAAGATTAATTCCATATTCACAAACAATTAAGCACTATATATACATGTAAAGCTGATAGTTTATGGATTCAAGCAATAAAATCTATTTAACCTTTGCTAGATATTTAGAGACCAATCCCCTCGAAGCGATCATTAGAGGCTAATCCCTACAAAGTAGTCAATTCCTTTTCCCTTATTTCTACAATTTTCTTTTTCCTAAAACCCTAGTTTCTCATCATTTGGTATCAAAGCAGTGTTTCTAAAGGCCTCGTTTCTATTCCAAATCCACACAACCAAAAAAAAAAATTGTTTATTTTATGCCTCTTACCCGATAATAAAAGAAAAATCTTAGGATTATTGATTTGCAGTCTTACGCCATGTCTTTACAAAAACTTAATGGATTTTAATGCTAAAATATCTTTTCTTGAAGAATTAATGTCTCTCGTGAAAGAGTATTTTAAAAGGCTCGAATAAGCAATCCTAATTATAACAAATAATCAATTATATTTGGGTCTTCCAATAAATAGAAAGAATAATGTGAATCCTCTGAAGGCATTGATTACAACCGTACATAACCATATCTAAGGGTGAAATTTCCTCGTTGGGATGAAAGTGATCCTACAGGTTGGGTTTCCAAGGTAGAAAAATACTTCCATTTCCACTATACAGCAGAGCAATCTAAGGTAGAAATTGCTTCTATCTGGTTAGAAGGTGATATTATCCAATGGTATGATTGATATGAAACATGTGTTGGAGTTCCACCATTGGCTAACTTCACCAAAAGCCTTTTTGTGCATTTTGGGCCTTCATAATATCACAATGTTGATGGAAAGCTCGTAAAAATTTATCAAACATCAACTATCTTGGAGTATCAAAGTCATTTTAAGCAGCTTGCCAATTGACCTAAAGATTGGTCAAAAAGATAATTGTTGGGCACCTTTATTAAAGGACTTATTCCTAACATCCAATGAGAAGTTAAAGCCCGTAAACCTTGAATAATGGTAGCAACTATCTCTTTTGCTCGCCTATAGGAGGAGAAGTTGGTTATTGAAAATTGTCGTCCCATTGCTAAGAGTTGTTAGCAAACCAACAAATGGAAACCATAGTTCATCCTCTTCACATCGTCCCATTAACCCTAAACATTTGACTCAAGAGCATTTGAAAGAGTATATGGCAAAGGGACTATGCTGGCATTACGATGAGAAGTGGCATAAGGAGCATTGATGTAAACAAAGGAGACTTTTAATGAGTGAGCTAGTTGAGGAAGTTGATAAGGCTAATAATGATCACACTTATTCCGAGTGTGATAACATTCATGTTAAGTACACAGATGAGCTTACAATTCATGGTTTGGCATGGTATTCTAATCCATAAACTATGAAAATTAATGGGCTTCTTAAAAGATGACTAATAATGGTACTAATTGATTCAGGAAGTACCAATAATTTTATCGATGAAAGAATTGCCAAAAAACTTGCTTTTCCAATCAAAAATTGTGACAAGTTTGTTATGAAGGTTGCTAATGGTAGGAATTTGACATGCTAGGGTAAGTGCAAAAAGGTAAAACTTTTGTTGTAAGGTCAAATTATTTACATTGACCTTTTTTTGTTACCTTTAGACAATTATGAGATTGTTTTTAGCATTGATTGGTTGAGAACTTTAAGGAATATTACTTGGAATTTTTCCAAACTAGTAATGAAATTTTAATTAAATGGACACATGGCAGAGTCACAAAGAAGGTAAGGCAGTAAAATTACAACTTTTACTAATCATCAAATAGAGAAAGTTCTTTGTAAGGCGGGATAGGGATTCTTTGTGTAGCTATACAATGTAGAAGCAACAAAATCTTATTCCACAAATGAAAAAGACATTAATATATTATTGACCGAGTTCACTGATTTATTCATGGAGCCTATGAAGTTACCTCTATGGAGGGCACATGATCACCATATTCCCTTATTGCCTAAGAGTACACCAATTAATGTTAGACCATATCGCTACCCATATTTCTAGAAGAGAGAGATTAAGAGGATTGTGAAGGAGATGTTGGAAGCAAGCATCATTAGACCTAGTTATAGTCCTTACTCCTCCCCTATTCTCCTAGTGAAAAAGAAAGATGGGATCCTAAAGGATGTACGTGAACTATCGAGCACTTAATAGCATTATTGTCAAGGATAAATATCTTATTCCAGTTGTTGATGAGCTATTAGATGAATTGAGGGGTGCCCAGCTATTTACTAAACTTAATTTATGATCGGGTTATCATCATATTTGAGTTTATGAGAAAGACACTCAGAAGACGGCTTTTAAAACACATGATGGCCATTACAAGTTCTTGATTATGCCTTTTAGGCTTATCAATGCTCTATCCACATGTCAAAGCTTAATGAATGATATATTTTGGCCATATTTGCATAAGTTCGTTTTAATATTTTTTTGATGATATTTTGGTGTACAGCTCATCTCTAAATGCTCATTTATCAAATTTATGCATTGTGTTCACTACTCCTTGAGAGCATTTATTGTTTATCAAGAAATCAAAGTGTAATTTTGCTAGCCAAATAGTGGAATATCTTAGCCATATTGTTTCCAAGGAAGGTGTGGCTGTTAATCCTTCTAAAGTGCAAATGATGCTAGATTGGCCAGTTCCAAAAACTATTAAGGCCTTACGTGGATTTTTAGGATTGACTGACTATTATCACAAGTTTTTCTGCAATTATAGCAAGATTAGTGCCAACTTAACAGCTCTTTTGAAGAAGGATTCATTCAAATGGAGTGTTGAAATGGAGGAAGCATTTGCACACCTTAAGCAAGCCATGACTGCTACACTAATTCTTGCCTTAGTTGATTTTAGTAAGGTATTTATTATTGAATCCGATGCTTCTAGAGTTAGAATTGGTGCAATATTAATGCAGGAACGTTGTCCTATAGCCTTTACCAATAAGGCTCTATTACCAAAACATCCTAGTACATTTATTTATGACAAGGAGATATTAGTTGTAGTTCATACAATTACAAAGTGGCGCCCTTACTTGATTGGGAAACATTTTCAAATTTGAATTAATCACAAAAGTTTGAAATATTTATTGGAGCAGCGGATCTATTCCATAAAGCAACAGAAATGGATCTCCAAACTATTAGGATATGACTATGAGATTAGCTATAAGAAAGGACATGAGAACCTTGTTATTGGTGCATTATCTCTCATTCCAGAAAATGCAATGGTAGCAATCTTTATCTCTACTTGTAATATCCTCGCACTAATTAAAAAGAAGTGGTGGAATAGTCCTGAAACTTGGGAAATCATTGAAAATTGCAAAAAAGATCTTGGTTTAATTATCCATTACTCTTGGGATTCTACAAACTTGCACTGCGAAGACAAGATAGTACTTGTTGCTAATTTTACTTATAAGGGCGTGCTCTTACAAGAGTTTCATGCTTGCCTAGTCACTTGACATTTGGGATTTCTTTGTACCTATAAGCATCTTTGCCATAAGTTTGATTAGAATAGTATAAAGAATGAAATTAAAAGGTTTGTAGTTGAATGTGACATTTGTTAATGTTACAAAAAGTGAATTTGTGGTGTATTCTAGTCTTCTCCAACCCTTGCTTGTTCCTAAAGAAGCTTAGACTAATATCTTTATAGACTTTATTGAGGGACTTCTATTGTCCCAAGGTAAAGCAACTATTTTTGTTGTTATAGATCGATTGACTAAATACACTCATTTTTATGCCATCAGTCATCCTTATATTGCTACTACTGTTGCTTGAGTTTTTATTAAAAATATTGTGAAGCTACACAATGTTCCTAAATCTATTATTAGTAATTGAAATAAAGTCTTCACTAGTAATTTTTGGAAAAAGCTATTTTGTTTATAAGGAACACAGTTGAATATGAGCACTGCTTACTACCCACAAATTGATAGGCAGACTGAAGTCATTAATAAGTGCTTAGAGAATTACCTTTATGGTTTTGTAAGTGACAAGCCAAAGGACTAGGTGAAATGGCTTCCTTGGGTAGAGTGGTGGTACAATACCACATATCATTCCTCAACCAAAATGTCCCCATTTGAGGTTGTTTGTGGTCAAGCTCCACTAACCCTTACAAGGTATACAACTGGGTCTTCTCATGTAAACCAAGTAGATAAAGACTTACAGGGTCAAGACAAGTTGCTTTGACATCTCAAAGACAATCTTGTCATAGCCCATGCCCAAATGAAGAAACACAGTGATACACATCACATTGAATGTGAGTTTTCCATAAGAGATTGGGTCTATCTCAAACTTTAACCATATCAATAATTATCTAATACTATTCGCTCATCAATAAAACTATCTGCTTGCTTCTTTGGGCCATTCAAAGTCCTTAAACACATTGGTCCTATTGCTTATTGTTTGAACTTACCACCAAAGTCCAAAATACATCGTCATTCATCTCTCTTGTCTAAAGAGGAAGTTAGGAGAGCATGTGATTCCATAAAGTTAACTACCTAACATGACTCCTATAAGAGAGGATAAGTTTAGCCATAAGTCATCTTAAACCAATGAATCATCAAACATGGAAATGGAGTTATCACTTAAATTCTTATTTAATGGTCTACTCTTCTTATTAAGGAAGCAACTTTAGAGTTCTATCACTCTTTTACGAAGCAATTTTTAGAATTCATTACTACTCATCCTTAAAGACAAAGCTACTTTGAAAGGTGGGGGAATAATAGGATTCCTTAATTTATATAATAGGATTCCTTAATTTATATAATAGGATTCCTCAAATTATGTAATAAGATTCCTTAATTTATGTAATAAGATTAATTACATATTCATAAACAATTAAGCATTATATATATTAGGTAAAGCCTATAGCTTATGGATTCAAGTAATAAAATTTCTTCAAACTTTTCTAGCTATTTAATATCGATCCCCTCAAAGCGATCATTGGAGGCTAATCCCCTCAAAGTGATTAATCACTTTTCCCTTATTTCCATAATTTTCTTTTTCCCAAAGCCCTAGTTTCTCATCAAATTTCAATCCCTATGTTGATATTTACAATTTAATTAGAAAAATTAGGGTAAATTATATCTAGGTGCCACTTATTTTGAGTATTATTGACTGAATATTAGTGTTGTCCTCTCTTGTTCCAAAAAAAAAAAGAAAAGAATGATATTACTCAAATTTTATGGCCAAGAAAACTATTTGATGCCATAATATAAATGCCTATTTTTTATGCTTTCACACTTCCTTTCCCACCACTTTCTCCTTTTGTGAGGCAACATCTCTATTAATTTGTCCCTAACTACTTTTTCCCAACAATAAATCATTCATGAATCATAATCGCATCTACCCCTCAGTTCAACTATGTCTTAATGACTCTTTTATTTTTTTTTCTTTTCCATTTTCAATTATCTATTCATTTAATTATCATGACAATTGGAATAATTACTATAATTTAGTTATGGGTAAATTGTGTGCTAAGTTAACTCAAAATGTTTCAGTCATATATCTTAAAAACAATTAGTAATCTAAATGAAATATATGAGTTGATATATGGGATTTTCCTAGTAATTTTATAACTATCCCTATACTTTTCTTTTACATTTTGGTCACTTTGCTCTATTATGCGCTTTTTTTTTTCTTAATTTCCAATTTATTTTACATTATATTATATATATAAATATATATATATATATATATATATCCCTAGGTGGGGAGGAGTGAGTTGCATCAAGTACTTGTTCTTCATCTAAACTGGTATTTTAGATTTTCTTAAGGTGTTAAACATTGTCATATTGTTTTCAAGTGTTCTTAAGTGGCCTTATAGCACTTTGGGCCATGTGTTGAAGATGTTATGTTCCTTGTTTTGCTCGTGGGATTGTAGGAAGCAATATTGCAACCATTTTCAATCTTTTAAAAAAATAAATCTAGTCTTTTACAGGATGACTTCCTATTCATCTTCTTCTACCTCTTAAAAACCTTGTCTTTCTTTCTTCTTCTTCTTCCTCTTCAAACATCAATAATGAAGAAGTCACTATTGAAAATTTTCAAAAGGGGATTGATGTTTAGGAGATTCCTAAGATCCACAAAAACCATATCTATGAAAAATCAAAACTTGATTTTATGAAAACTAATTTTACCATCAAAACAAAAGAAAGAGATGTTTAACTTTCAAAACCTTTTGAAACCATCTCTTTTCTCTCTTCAAAAACTCTTCAAAATCATCAGGAGAAATGATACAAATACATTCATATTGGACTGGTCCAAGTTTGAAGAAAACCATTTAACAAAGAAGGTTTGAATACTTCCATACTTGTCGTCCTCAAGGAGGCCAGGTTTCTCAAATATGAAGATTCACTATTAAGCACTGTAGAGTCAAGTCTCTGTAGTGGTCTGGCATCCTTCAACTGTTTTCGAAACCTCATAATTTCTTTGAAAGACAAAGATGTTTTACAAAGTATTGTGACATAAATCAAAACTCATAATTACAAAATGCTAGAAGGATCAATTCCAAAAGCCTTAATCTACAAAATTTGCTATAAGGTCATGGCATTTGCATTTGCATCAAAAAGCAAGGTATGCTCTCTAAAGGGAGAAACTCTTTTTTTGCAATGGTCTCGTGGTTTCCCAATCAAAAATCTCCTTATTCCAAACAAAAATCTATTTTCTTGGTCATCATATCACCCAAGGAACCATTACTCCCATTAAAAGGTCTTTAGCCTTTTTTTAAAAATTCCCAAATAAAATCATAAACAAACTAATCTTCAACGATTCCTTGGAAATATGAACTATGTCCTTGATTTTATCCCAAATATTCAAAATATTATCAAATCCCTACATGATAGGCTTAGAAAAAATCCTTGTCCTTAGATAGAAAATCATTCTACTATTGTTCAATAGGTGAAATCCTTGGTCAAAGAAATTCCTTATCTTCATATTGCAAACCCCTCTCTTCAGAAAATTGTCAAAACCAATGCCTCTGAGATCAGTTATTGTGGCATTCTAAAGCAGGTACAAAAGGACAAAGAAAGAATTATCCAGTGTACTTCTAGACATTGAAATGGTTCCCAAAAGAATTATTTCACAATCAAAAAGGAAATTCTTTCTATTGTCATGTGTATTCAAAAATTCCAAAGCAATTTTCTCAATAAGAAGTTCATACTTCGAATTGATTGTAAATCCACAAAAGAAGTCCTTCAGAAGGATGTTTAAAACTTTCGCATCTGAACAAATTTTTGCTAGATGACATGCAATCTTATTAGTCTTTGACTTTGATATAGAATTCATAAAGGGAGTGAAACTTAATTCCAAATTTTCTAACCAGGGAATTTTTGCAGGAAAACCAAACATCATGCCCCAAAAAAACAAAGGAAAAGCCATCCTAAAAGAAAAAGCATAGTTTTCTCTAAAACCTAAAACCCAACCTTCTTCAAAACTAGAACCAATAACCCTGAGCTAAATAACCTTAGCCAAACCCATAAAAACTTGGGCTGACATGGTATAAGAAGAGGAAACAACCCAACAACTCCAAAAATGGTTAGAAAACCTTGATTCAAACCCAAATTTGTGCAAAGTCGCCTAGTAAATTTACATAGAGGTTAAAAACCTCAAAGGTAAAGCTCGAGAACTTATTTCAAAAAAGGAGATAGATTCTTCCTTAAAACCCCTATCTCAAAATGATTTTGAAAATCCTTCTTTAAAAATAGTTTCGACACAAATACATACAAAACACTCAAAATATTTTTAAAAAAGTGATTTTTAAAATGTTTTACCTATGGAAGAAGGCTTCTTCCATGAAAATCCATCAAAGGCCATATCAAATGCCTTCCCCACTAGATGGCATTATAAGCCTATTGATAGCACAAAACCCCAAATGTAATATATGGTCATCCTTGAATATACCAAGTCTACAAAATTTAAACATTTCCCATAAGAAGAAAACCTTACAGAACTTGGATATTCAACCTACCAAATCCAAAAAATCCTTAATCCATCATATTGGGGACAAACCCTTACCAAACCCAAACTGTTCCCAACTAATTTCAAAACAAAGTATAACTATTGCTTATTTTCAATTATTGGGATTACCAGTAAGTATGGTTCAATACTTTTATTATCCAAAATGAAAAGAATAGACATTCGTGGCTATTTTATTTCAATATAAAAATGACTACTCCAAAACACCAAACTGGTTTAAACAGTGGTAGCCATACTTCAGGTCTGCTCCAAACCTTTTTATTGAACGAGTAAGAGAAGGGTATGAACTATTTAAAACCAATTATGAACCAACAAAAGACAAATCTCGATTCTCTCATTTATTTCAATTTTATGTTAAGTTCTTTTTACCATAGGTATTGGCTTAGTATTATGAATTCCAGATCCAAAAAGATATCCCTGTTGTAATTAGAAAGTTCAAAGTAAAATGGTGGGATGCCTTTAAGAATTTAAAAAATCTCACCAAAGAGGCTGTACAAAAATGGTTGGAGAAGAACCAAAAAGGCCTCTAACTAGACCCAATTCTTACAATAGCCAATACACTTTTCCTGGTTCAAAAGTCTTATGCAACAACAAGGCTAGCCCTAGACAAAACTGAAGAGGAATATTTTGCAATAATGAAACAAATATTGCAATCCAAAATCTCTTCAGAAAGAACTTCGACCTAAATATCATAAACTTAAAACTCATATAAAGATGAAGATTCAACAGACTTCCTCTAAGACAACAAAGATGACTGTTTCATGATATTTTCTCCATTAAAACCAAAAAAGTAAAAAAACTCCTTGGACTCCCATCAAGGAGCACTACCACAAAAAGACAAAATGCTTAAGTAGAAAGCAAATTCTCCATCAACTCAAAACTTCTTTCAAAGAAGTCATCATCACAAAAGGACAAAATGCTTAGATGGAAAACAGATTCTCCATTAACTCAAAATCTCCTTTTGTTAAAATGGATTCCACTTGTTTGCCACTTCACCAAATGAAAACAAAAGAGTTATGATGATTCCCACTCAATTGAAGCTCCCTAACCATCTATAAAAGGAGACATCTAAGAACAAGGAAGGCATCTGGCTAGAAACCCCTTACTATCAATCTAGTTCAAAACCCTTAGTTATGTCTCTTTAGATCTAGAAAAAAAAAACTATCCCTTAGTGTTCTCTACTTATGTTTCTCTCCTTGTGTTTCTCTTTCTAAATTTGTGTGCTTTCTCTCTCTATGTAAACAACCCTTGTAAAACATCCTCCATCAGTGAAATACTACATCTTTCTTCACTACTTGATCTTCCCATCTAAGTGTTTATCTCTCCTACTTGTTTCTTGAGTCTTTGTGTGTTCTCACTCTCTCTCTCGTTCCGTCCTACATGCAACAATTAGTAGTCTCACTAGTATATATATATATGCTCACTTTATTAGAAATATGATTTTTATCATTGACTAGAAATATGCTCATTATATATGCACTTACATATGTTTATAATGTAAATGGATATGATGTCAACAATGCTTGAAAAAATTATACAAAAGGTGTTATTTAGTTCAATAAAGTATTTTTTTTTTTTTTGATAGTTATGTCATCATTTAATTCACCATATCACTTGAGCAACACATAATCACATTATGTAGCAAAACTAAGACAATCTAGTATGACATATTAAAATATTTTCAATTCATAGCGTCAAAATATTTTAGAATAATATTCTTATAAAAAATCAATTATAATGTGGCTCAATTAGTAAAAATTAATTTTGTATGTTATTATACTATTAAGGACTATAATCTCAAGTTTAATTTGAATATTGATTGATATGCTTAATTTAAAAGATACAATTTTATGTGTGTGTGTATAACCAATTATCTTTCTTTTAAATACATATGAAACTTTATCTAAATATGTATAATTATAGCAAACATCAAGAGAAAGAAATCAATTATTAAGTTAAGACAAGTTCTTTGGTTACGTCAATAGTTTTGGCTTCTTCTAAGTATATATCATATTGTATTATTTGTATAAAAATAATCAATTTCAAGATTTAAAATTAATATTTAATAATGATATTTTAAATAAACACAATTGAATATTTTCTATATAAGAATAAGTAAACATATACTTGATTTATGATTATTCTTTAATTGAAAGAAAATAATAATATTTAATGTTTGATCTTGAAGACTAATTTGCTTTGGTACTATATAAAATAATGAGATTTTACATGTTTAATTTGTATTTATGTTAATTGATTTACTCATGACTTAATTGAAATATTGGATTATGTGTGTTTAATTGATTCTCTTGACTTTTGTCCTTGGAAACTCTTAATTGATTTTGTGGATTTGTTTTAATGATGTTATTAAAAAAAAAGTTTACAACCGTAAGGGATATAAAATTCCTTCCAAATACTTTTCAAGTTTTAATTGGAAAACTATTTAATTATAAAACAGTGTACACAAAGTATCTTCAATTTCTCTAAAATTTATTTTAACTTACAAATCATAAAAAAAATTGTAATAATTGATCATTAACAGGATATTGGCTTTAAAACTATTTTATTAACCTTAAATTATGTGCTAATTCTTACTTAATCTGATTATTTCAAAGAATGCTTATAGAATTATGGACTTGTATTTTCCATATTTATTGCATTTACATCTCTATAATAAAGCATGATTATTATTTATGAAAAGGAAAACATTGTTATTATTATATTAATTAATTGTAAAGGGAAATCTTGAAGATATTAGGGGTGAAATTGAGTCAAAGATGCAAAAATTATGTTATTCTCTTCAATCGATTCATTGATGTTTATTATAGAGAGTTAGAAAATTCAAGAAACTTATTCCATATCCAACAATGGGATCTGCATTTGCAAAACATTTTGTGTTCTTTTTTTTTCTTTTTTCAAAATTGAGATTTCTTTACTTTAGTGTTTAAATATTGTTCCAACTGACATGATTTTATTTGGATTCCAAATTTAGTCCACTCTTACTTACCAAATTATTAATTAATAACTGTTTGCTTTCTAATTTATTATAGCTGTTATTTGCATTTGGTTTTGTGCAATTTTTATGTATTGAAATCCAATTTTTATCTTTGATAATAATCTAACAATTAAATATTTATAGGTAATTAGCTCATAATAAATGTAAAATCTCACAAAATGAGTATTTAGCTTCTGTAATATAAAAATTTTCAATTCAAACAAATCAAAGTAAAAAATAATTCACAATTTATAATTAACATCTCAATTAAGTAATTATAAATTTATATGATCTAGATGAAAGAGTTAAAATAGACTTCGTAGGCTTTAACTATAAATTCTTTCATCATCTTCTTCTTAAAATAAAAGAAATTAAGCATAAGTTTTATCAATTAAAGATGAATCCAATTAATGATAAATGGAATAAACAACTATAAATAGGAAAAAACCTAGAACAATTAGAATAGTTGTTAATAGAGACTTTGCCTTAGTACAATGGAAAGGCATTACTTTAATTATACTAGTATAGTTATTTTGTTGTTTTTTATAAATAAAAAAAATAATGCCTTAGCTTTTTCAAGCCTAAATTGTAATTTCATTTCTTAGTCAAAACACAAATTAGAGCATCTTCCAAATTCAAAATGTACATAAATATTATAAGGGATATCATTCATCTTTATTTGCAACAAATCAAAATCCTATAATTCAACATGATGCATAATGCCAAGTAATTTTTTTTTCTCAACCTAAATTGATTTGAAAAAAAAAAATAAAAAGATCTTAAGAGATATTATCATAATGCAATAACTTACATAAGAGCATAAGTGTATTGATAATTAAAATAAAAAACCATAGATAGGAAAAGAAATAAAGCACTTAAAATAGCTGTGAATAGATGTTATGGTTTTATTTTTCTAATCGTTACAAAAATTACCTCTATAATGGTTTTAGAAAAAAGAGTTACATTTGATGTTGCTATAGGAGAAAATATTTTGTATTTACTTCAAGGCTACTACCCATTTCCTAACTGTTATTAAAGAGGCAAGGTGTTTGAAGTTCCCAACTTCTCCCTAGGATCTACTAGTTTGTGATACTGAGAGGGGGAGTAAATTAGTATCACCACAATTCACAATTCGTAGGTAAGTGAACAACTTCAACCTCTTCTTAAAAGCGAACTCTTTCTTAGACTCGACTAAAGTAGATCTATTTCTACCTATTAATCACAATAGTCCTCAAAGTCACCTTTCAGACACCTTACCTAATAGACAATTCGGATGTTCTTGTTTAGGTCTTCATTAGGTTATGGGTTAGCTGATACTTTAACTCCGTTCACAACTCAATTCAAAACATAGAAAATTACTTGAGACTCTCCCTTACCAAGGCTATCCACTATACTTGAGAATTCCAATTACAATGGATGTCTTAATCCTCTGCTCCTTACACTATTGTAATTACTAAGCAAGTACAATACAAAGAGTGTCACTTACTGTATCTACCCTTCTTCTACCTTGTCTTGCCTCTATTGAATTGAAAGGCTGCTCCACTGCTACTTAGAAGTTCACCACAACACTCTCTAACCTCTCTTGAAAAAATCTAGAAATACGTTGAATTCTTTTTTATGTTTCGCCGAATTTCTTCTCTAGTTTGTCTCACACAGCTCTTGCTTTCACCATCTCACGGTCTCACCCGTCTCCTTGTCTCATGGCTCGCCTCATGTTTCTGGTTTGCTGTTCCACATCTTATGGCTTGCCTCACATTTCTGGTTTAGTGTTACACTTCTCACGCACGTTTCTAGTTTGCACCCTTTGCTGGTTTCACACCTCACGCACATTTCTGGTTTGCACACCTTGCTGGTCACACGCCTCACCCACGTTTCTAGTTTGCATGCCTTGCTGGTCACACGCCTCACCCACGTTTTTGGTTTGCCCTTGTCCGTTTAACACCTCCAGACAACTTGGTCTGCTCTCCTGGTGGTCTCCTCTTTCACAGTTTCTCCTCTCTTCCCTTATGGACGGTGTGCTATCTCCTCTCTTACATGAGTCACATAGTTTTCTCCAGCCGTCACACGGTTTCCCTTGCTGTCCAAGGTATCCCTTGGTGTTATCTTCTTTTGCCATGTGTTGTTTGTCTCACCAAGGTCTCTCTTGTCGTTGGTGTGTTGTGGTCGTGCTCTCCTTATTGCCATTCACCTTACTTTGGCTGTCCACTCTTGGTTGGCCATTCTCCTCCTTGCTGTCCACTCCTATTTGGCCGTTCACCTCTTTGCTTGGCCATGTACGTTGGTTGGACGTCCTCTCTCTTTCAGCTGGTGGTGATTTTGCCGTTCACTCTTTGGTTTTGCTATGTTTTCTGTCGTGCTCTCTTATGTTTGCTGGTGGTGTGTGTTGTGATTTGTCTCTTTGCCGCGCCACCCGTTCACCTCTCTCACCGTCCACTCTATTTTGTCGTCGACTCGTTTTGCCATCCACCTCTTTGTCGTGTTGTCTCCTTGCCGTCCATTCTTCGTTCTACCATCTAGCTCCCTTTTCCTTTACCGACCCCCTGTTTTTGGTCGTCTTCCATTTTCTCTCTTTCTATCGTCCAGCCATTCACTCTTCTTTGTTCATTCACCTTTGTTCTGTTGTCCAATCATCTCTGATTTTAGCCGTGTTTTCTTTTTCTCTCTTTCCCGTCGACTCCGATTTGGCTGTTCTTGTGTTTCTGTCAGTTGTCTCTTTTTCTCTCTCTTCCAATGACTGTCTCAATTTTTCTCTCTTTCCTCATGTTTTGCCGACGGTGATGTATTTGCCGTTTTGCTTACTTTCTGGCAGTCACTTGACTCGTTCAGCCCCCCTTCGATCGTCTCCTCTTTCTCTCTCTCTTGACGGTATGTATTTCTTTGTTGCCGTCAGTATGTATTTTTTTTGTCCACCACAATTTTCTTTCAATTTAGGTCTTACTTACGTTGAATTTACTGTCTTGCCCTTCCATGTGACTTTTACGATCTTACCCCTCCACATGACTTTTACCTTTTTGCCCTTCCATGTAGATTTACTTTCTTGCACACTTAAACTTAGTTGATAATAATTACAATCCATACAAGGCTATAGGAACAATAGTATTTTATTACAATATTTATGTATTTCATTGCAATATTTATTGCTAATGTATATTTGGATATAAATGCACTATTTATTTGTTGTTTATTGCTTATGTATATATATCGTTTTGGGTGCAACAAGAAACTTAATGCCCATTTAGTTTAATATATATCAAATTTAATCTACATCTAACTAATTTTTTATTTGGAAATCCAATATTCATAGAAACATGATATGTGACACAATATGAAGATAGTAAGTATATTCAACAACATATCCAATACTACTATATAAAGTATTATTGCCTACATAAATACATAATTTAGCAAATAATCAGGCAAAATACAATGCCTTAACTACTTTAGAAAAAAATTTGGGAATAGCATAAAAAACCATGAAATGACATCCGTCCATAAAATTTTCAATGAACATGAAACACCTTCTACGCCAATAAGGGTTGACATAGAGAACAACCACAAGTGTCAACATGTATACAAGATAGGTTGCCACAAAACTTGCTAAAAATGACACAGGATCAATAATGTCATGCCATTTTCCATTAGCATCAGAAGATGATGGCAATTTTGGTAAGTCAGTATTGCAACTCATATCTAATGGAGGTCCACAAAGTAATGGATTTCCTTCATAACTTGTGTTATCAAATGTGGCAAATTGTCCCTTCTCTGGAAGCCTACCTGATAGGTTGTTGTAGGCCACGCTGAAAACTTCTAGAAAGTGCAAATGAATCAATTCCAATGGAATATTTCCACTCAACTTGTTATGGGAAAAGTCTAGACTCTCTATTTGCTCAAAATTTTCCAAAGTTCTTGGAATTAAGCCAGTCAATTGATTATAAGATAAGTTCAATGCTCGTATCAAGCTTAAATTTCCAAGTTCTATTGGTATTTCCCCTGTTAGCTGGTTACATGACAAATCCAATCCAAACATTAATCCTAGATGCCAACCTTTGTATATATTGGTTCTAGCTTTTGTCACAAAATCAACTTGAACTTACTGCATTGAGGACATATCTATGACTTCCATCGAACGTAGTTTACCACTCAATTTACCCTAAAAATTGTAAAAGAACCATAGATATCCCCCCAAAAACTCAATAGGTCTAACTTGTGCAAAATCAAATGTGCTTTCCTTTCCAAAAGAGATTCGACTAAAGCAACTAGGTATTGTTCCAGAAAATGAGTTATGTGAGAGATCCAATATGCCTAGTTCATTTAACCCACAGAGTACTTTTGGTATCAAACCACTCAAATTATTCCCTCCTAGATGTAAAACTCTTAAATATGACAAATTCCCAATTGATGTTGGAATTTCACTAGACAAAAAATTATTTCCAATATTCAATGTCTCTAGAAAAGAAAAGTCAAATAATGCTTCTGGAATTGTACCAGTGAATTTGTTGCCTTCCAAATTCAAATGCATTAAATATGATGGCCATTTTGAACAAGAAGAAAGAGTGCTCGAAAGATTGTTATGAGAAATATCAAGAAAGTATAATGAGGATGCAAATAATTCACACGGAATTGTTCCTTCTAGCTTATTATTTGCCATGTTCAAGTACTCTAAACTCAAATTCCCAATGAAGCCTGAAATTTCTCCTGATATAAAGTTGTCACTTATATCCAAATAACTTAGGCTTGGGTAATAAGAGATCCAATTTGACAAAGTGCCACTAAATTGATTTCCACCTAGTTGCAAGGATATCAATGAACTTTGATTGGACATTGTCTTTGGCACTTGACCACTTAATCTATTGTTTGAGAGAATCAAAATTGCCAAATCAGTGGAATTTGTTAGCAAAGTGTTTGGAACTTCTCCTAAAAACTTGTTGTTGGATAGATCTAAACAAAACAAATAGGGCATACTTCCAATGGAGAGTGGAATGGCACCATCAAAAGTATTTGATGAAAGATTAACTATTTTTACATCTCCAATAATACCACCAATATTTTGTTGAATCTTTTCATGGAAGTGATTATTTGAGATATCCATACTCCTTATGCCAAAGCTAGAATTGGAGGATAAATGGAATGAACCCACAAAAGAGTTATTTCTAAGACTTAAAAGCTCCAATTGGGTATTGTTTTCAAGCAACCAGTTGGGGAAGGTTCCTGTGAGGTTATTGTGGGAAAGATCAATGATTCTTAGGTCAGTTTGGTGAGTAAAAAATTGAGGAATATTATTAAGTCTACAATTTGGCATCATAATAACCTTAAGCTGAATTGTAGGTAGCCAATCATGTGGATACTGTGTTTGGACCTCTAGCTTGGGGTTATTGCTTGATAACATCAGCACTTCAAGGTTTGTATGATTGACAATTGAGTAAAAAGAGAATTGACCCCAAAAGAGATTATTTCTAAGATCAAGATACTCAAGGGATCTAAGAGCAACAATTGGAAATAATGAAATGTCCCCTTCTAGTTTGTTTGATGACAAGTCTAAGAATCTAAGAGATGTCAATTTGCTAAGACAAGATGGAACAATTCCAGTTAAATTATTGTTGCTAAGATCCAACTCTTGAAGGTCCTTTGGTGCACACAAACCTGAAATTGAAAATGATACAATATCTAGGATATTCCATAAAAAAAGAAAGGTCATTGCTACTTTTGAGTATTAGTAAAGTATTTATAACTACCTTTTAGAGCTAAAGGTCCATTCAAATTGTTGCTAGCTACGGATAAAACTTTGAGTGAAGT
>JAHLGO010021107.1:6886806-6898581 GCA_020615895.1 Ceriops decandra
TTTTTTTTTTTTTTTAATTTAACTGGTATCGACTGAAACTCGAACTTAATTAAAAATCTTTAGTTTTGTAAATAACTCTAGTGTCACTGAATCAAAATTCATTGACAGTAACTGCACTCTTGATTTAACAAAAAGTATTCGAATCTTGATACCTGTAACAACTAATGCACAATTGATGGCCCATTTTGAAGAAACATGAACTGTGTCCATTAATTTGTTTTAAGTCCATTTTGTAGAGGCCCACTTATGCCCAAAACATTTGGAAAGTGCGAGTCTGACCATGATGGACCCTTTCATGTCGTCCGCTCGTTGTGGGGGCACGGCTTGTTGCAGCACGCTTTCAAGAGTCTCGAGCTATCATCTTCGATACATTCATTGCTGTGTCTGCAGTGTGTCTGAGTAAGGTTGCCTATGACCCATAACTTTATCATAGCTTCGACAAAAGTGAGAAACCTTGTAAATTGGGGCTGACATTTTTCCTTTTTTGGGCAATATAGAGAAATACTTAGTTTATATTGTATTTTAATTGAAATTTATTAAGAGATTAGAACAACTATTTCGATAAATAGATTAAATTATTGTACAACTTACAGTCCATTGGTTTGTGCAGGAACAAAATTTTTAACCAAAAAAACAAAAACAACAACAACAAGGTGGTTATCATACCACATAATTCGAAAACGACTCCTATGGAGCCATTAGAAAATCATTTACAAAAATCGTTGGTCACATGCGTGTTCACAGCAAATTTTTAGAGTTCACATGCTGCAGCAAAACAGTGATACGAAATGAATGCAAGGATCTCAAGGTAAGCCTGGCTGGCTGAAAATCTGTCCAGATGTTCATTTCGGAAAGATTTGCAATATTGAATTTATGGTCGGTTGGTTATTTCCATTAAGAGGATTTATTGGTTAAGAATTATATGGCTTGTTTCCTTTTTAAGACAATTTCATTTAGTGTGTTTGTGATTATTTTAGCAAAAGAAAATCAATGAAAATATCTTTCTTGTTCATATTTATGTGTTCTGTGTGTGGCATCCTCGCTTTCTCCCTTTTGTTTTGTTTTTTTTTTTTTTTTTTTGAGTCTTTCATTGGTGACATGAAAGATTAATTAAATGATTATTTATAAATGTGGGAATTTGAAAAATGCGAATGATTATTGATTTGCCAAAAAAAAAAAGTCATTTGCTCCAACAAGCTGAAGTCTCTTAATATTTTTCTTTTGCATGATATGTATTTGAAATAGTGCCACTCCGTCCGCGGCTTCCGTCACCGGGGCTAAATGGGTAACAGCATAGCTAAAGCTAATCTCCAACTCTCCGTACATAACTCAAGTCATAAAACAGCAATCTCTTAAAAACCAAAATTTTAGATAAAGCAACTCCAATATATCCATAAGAATATCATTTGTATTTACCTAATATAATGGCCTAGTGATAAGAATAATGTTCATTTTAGGCAATATATATGATATTTGATTTAATTTGTTTCTCTGGTAGATTTAGTACAGGGACCATCCCATCAAAGTACAATTTTTGTTAAGATAACTCTAGACTATCATCTTTGTTTTTATTTTTATTTTTTTTTCACTTGTGGTATGGTAATATTAAATTTTTTGGTTAGTACTTATCAATTTTATTATGAAAGTAAATTTGAAATTGTAACATATATTATTTTCTTTACTTTCTCTTTTTACTTTATTTTCAAATAAAAAATTTTTATTTTTCCTTTCTCCCACTTTTTTTTTTCAAATATAAAAGATAAAAAATTAATTTTCCTTTTACTTTTCATTCATCTGATTATCTTTCTTCTCATTTTTCTCTTCCTTTATTTTCTTACCCAAACATATGGTTGAAAGAGAAGGTTGTGACTCAGATGAAGATGACTGAAAAAGAGAAAACAGTTATCAAACCAAAGCTAGGGTTGAAAAGGATGTATGTGGTTAAAGAGCAACAGCCCATAGCTGCTACGTCTCAGGAAGAAAAGAAAGTTAGTTAACCAAGGGCAATGGCTAAACAGAAGAAGGAGAAAAATGTGGCTGAAATGAAAGCTATACAAGCTAAGAAGCCAACAACTTTACCTACATAGTAAGTAATAAACATAAGAAAATAAGTTATGAGTAGACCTAAGAAGAGGCAGTTTCAAGGTCACTGTCTTTATTGCGGAGTTTGGGGTCATAAGGTAAGTAACTACTGGTGGAGAAGGCCAGTATATGTTTCCAACTTGAGAAGATACGATGCTGCATATAAGGGGAGACAATACAAAATTCAGAGAAGAACACTTGTCATGAGTTCTTGCATATATTGTAAAAGGCAAGGACACACTGATAAGCAGTGTTAGTGGAAGCCCAAACCAGTAGTTTCAAAGAACAAGTTTGTTGTATTGGTAGACTTTGAGCATTATGAAAGGTATGGGCAAGATAGCCATAATGCCAAGAGATGTGCATGACACTTCTCCCTGAGCAGGAGAAGGCACTAAATGGCACAGTAAAAACAAGCGGTGCAATCGAAGCTAAGAAAAAGGAGAAAGTTATCTTCCAGCCAATTCAAAAGAAAGAATATAAAGTTAAAAGGGTGGTGGCTAATATAGCTGAAATTACACTCAAAGCTGACTATAAGGATAAGCAGTGGATCCTTGACAGTGGATGCACTTCACATATGATGAGAGACAAGAGTAAATTGTTAAAGCTGAACAAGTCAAGAGAAGGCAGAGTCAAATTTGGCAATGATGATTCACTCAACATTAGTAGTCAGGGGTTAGTAAATATTAGAAAAGGAAAGCTGAAAGATGTTTTGTATGTTGAAGGACTCAAATATAATCCAGCATCTGTTAGCCAACTATGGAACGATGACCACAAAGTGATATTCACAAAAACAGGTTGCCAAGTAAAGAGTAAAAAAGGTAATATTGTTGTAGCTGAGAAGAGAACTGGAAATTTGTAGGTGATTGATGAAAATTAGATAAACAATTGTCTACTTACAAAGAAAGAAGAAAATCAGCTCTAACATAGGAGGCTGGGACACTTATCACAAAAGAACATAAGGAAGCTGACCACTACTCATGCAATCAGAGACATTCTTGACCTCAGGAGAGAGAGAGAGAGAAAGAGAGAGAGTATGTTTGCTCAGCATGCTCTAAAGGAAAACATGCCAAAAAGCAGTATAAGACCAAAGAGTTCAGTTCTGAAGCAGTGCTTGACATTGTGCATCCTAATTTGTATGAACTAATGAGGATAAAAGGGTTGAATGGTGAGAGGTATTTCATCTTGTTTGTTAATGATTATTCGAGAAGGACCTGCATCATGCACCTCAAACACAAGTCAAAATTTTTGAATTGCTTCAAGAGATATAGAAAATTGGCTGAAAATGAAAGTGGAAGGAAGATCAAAGTATTGAGATCAGATCAAGGCACTAAATTTACAAATGAAGCTTTTGAAGATCAAAGTATTGAGGTTAGATCAAGGCACTGAGAAGCATAGTATTCACCATTAGATGGCAGCAGCAAGAACACCTTAACAGAACAGGGTGGTAGAGAAAAAAATAGAGATGTGGTTGAAATGGCAAGAACTTTACTGCTGGAATTCAAGCTTCACATAAGATTTTGGATAAAAGCAACATTTATAGCTGTACATCTACTAAATAAAGTCTTACTAAAGCCCAATACTAATAAGACTCCAACAGCCAAGTATCTTAAAATCTTTGGCAGCCTATGTTTTGTGAAGAACAAGGAGAAAAACTTGGAAAAATTCAATGCTAGGTCTGATGAAGGCATCTTTGTGGGATACTCAACAAAGACAAAAGGTTACAGAGTTTTCCTGCATAAGTTGGGGAAAGTGATCACGTCCAATGATGTGAGAATAAATGAGAACTGGAAAATAATGCAAAATGGAAAAGCTGAGAATAATGAAGAAAATGACTTCAATGTAGATGAAGAATTAGACTAACCTGAAGAAAAGAAACAAATAGTAAGTTTAGACTTATAGAAGAATGAGTTTGAAGATGAAGAAAGAGATCTTCTTGCAACTAAGACTGTATAAAAAAGAAAGCCAAAGAAAACGTGAATTAGTGCTCACTAAGAAAATTAGATCATAAGGACCCATCAGTAGGAGTTAGAACAAGAAGAAGAATTATGAGAGCTACTACTATACTCTCACAAATTGAACCTAAATTTGTTGAAGAAGCTATATAGAATCTAACTAAATCTCTATCCACAAAGCTATTTGAAAAGCACAGAATGAGTTTGTCTGTGCGAATGTCTCCTTAAGCCTGAAAATCAGGTGAATCTTCCATCTCTACTTTGTAAGTTTTTCAGATTTGTAATTGGTTGGCAAAGAAGGAGAGAAACAACAGTGCTGGGAGAGCTGTTAAAAAAGGGAGAGTGCATATTTAAGAGGAGTTGAAACTGCTGTATAATGACTTTTGTTGGGAGTGTTGCCAACAATTACAACGGGGGAGATTGTTGTTCCCACAGCCTTGTATAGGTTGTAATTGTTGTCAACTAGGTTTAAGTGTACAAGAAAGTAAAGCCATATGGAAGTGTAAGAAGATAAAAGTCATATGAAGTGGCAATAACGTAAAAGCTATATGAAAAGGCAAGACAATAAATTTGCTGCAAGTAAGCTCTATTAAGGTTCCATGGAGGAGTCTATAAAGACCTTGGAAGATAAAACTAGAAAAAGGCCAACACAATTAAATACACAGAAAAACACAAAAGTGGGTGGACGGCCAAATAAAGAAAATAGAAAAACACAATACACGGCCCAAGCACACCGACGGCAAGAGAACAGCAAAACAAGGGTTTGCAAAGGAGAAGAAATGGTCGGCAAAAATAGAGAAAAAAGGAGACGACTGAAGGGGTTGGATGATTGGACAACAGACTGGAAGAGCGAAACGGCAAAATCCTATTCGGCTAACCAAGTGAGCCAACGGAACAGGGGAAGGAGAGAAAATCCAATACGACCAAAGAATAATGACCGGGAAAAAGGAGAGAGAAATCCAGTTGGATGGTGAGAGAGATCTAGCTGGATGGGAAAGGAGAAAAAACTTGGGAACAACCAAAAAAGGGTGGACGGGAAAAACAGAGTGACCGGCTGAAAGAGAGAAAATGACATACTACCAAAGAAGAGTGACGATAGAATAAGGGTTGGACAACGGGATGAAGAAAAGCAAACCACCTGCAGAAAAGGGAGGAAATCCGTGACAGCCAAGTGGGTGAACAAAAAAGAGACGATACAGCCAAAATCAGATCGGGGCTGGATGGTAGAATAAGGGTTGCAAAAGAGAAAAATCAAAGACCGCCAAAACAAAGGTGTGGCGGCTAACCAAGGGAGACCTTAGATAGCAAAGGAACGACATATTACTGGTACACTAGTGGTCAGTAAGGAGACAGCACGACAAAACTAGCACAGTAGAACACTAACACGACAAAATAGAGGAACCGAATAAAATGGTACACGACAAAAAAAAGAGCAGTACGACAAAACAACACACAATGTGAGACCACCAGACAGGTGAGGCGTGAGACAGTGAGATCGTTGGGCAAAGAGATGGGTGAGACCATAAGAAAGTGAAAGCAGAAGTTATGTGAGACAACGTAGAAAAGAAATTCAGTATCGAAAAGAACTTAACGTATGTCCTTATTTCTTCAAGAGAAGTTAGAGAGCGTTGCGGTGAACTTCTAAGTGGTAGTGAAGCAGCCTTTCAATTCAACAGAGGCAATACGAGCTAGAAAAAAGGTAGACATAGTAAGTGATACTCTTTAGATTATGCTTGTTTAGTAATTACAATATTGAAAGGAGCAGATGATTAAGACATCCATTATAACTGGAATTCTCAAATATAGTGGATAGTCTCGGTAAGAGAGAGTCCCTATCATTATGGATGTACGTCACGTTGACGAAACCACGTAAATCTCGTGTGTCCTTAATTTGCTTTACATTTTATGTTTTGAATTGAGTTGTGAATACAGCTAAAGTATCAGCCAACTCATAACTTAACGAAAACCTAAACAAGAACATCCAAATTATTTATTAGGTAAGGTGTCTGAAAGATGACTTTGAGGACTATTGTGATTAGTAGGTAGCAATATACCTTTGTTGAGTTTGAGAAAGAGTTCACTTTTAAGAAGAGGTTAAAGTTGTTCACTTACCTGTAAATTGCGAATTGTGGTGATACTGATTCACCTATCCTCTTAGTATCACAAACTAGTATATCTTAGGGTGAAGTCGAGAACTTTAAAAGGATGCACATTTTATTACATAGTTACCCTTGAATTTTATGGACATTAACATATAAGGGAACTTTTAGGTTACAATACGTTGTAAGAGACTTGAGTGATCGAGGAATCTCTTGAGCTTGCTAGTTGCCTACAAGGGCATTAGAGTTGCATGGTTAGATCAATGAGACTTAAGGCCATTCTTTTTCCTTTTCTCCAAAGATCAAGTGAATCATTAGGATGTTGAATTTAACATTTAATTTGATTAATGCATCATAATTTTCATGGGTTTGATTAATGAATCCTGCACTTTTGAAATGGTGAGTTAGGGGTCGTATAAGCTTAGTCACCTTATTTTTCAAGTATCCTTGAACGATATTGCCCTAGTTAGGTTGTTGTCCGATTATAAAATGGTCTTAATGTCTATTAAGCTATATTGGAGCAGTAATGCCTTGAAGATGTTTCCTAATTCCTTTATTATGATGACGACCACTTTTTATCATTATTTTTGTGACTTTTAATAATACTTTGGTTGATAGGGGTAACATTTTAAAGAATGAATCCTTTAACCAAAGAGTCTTATTAGCCACATCAAATGAGTGAAATACATATTTATGAATGGAACATAGATGCATGTCTAAATACAACATTCTCAGTCTCTTGTAACAAATGATTATAGTTGCGAATTTTTATAAAATATGATATCAAACCTCTAACAAAGCTATTGCTAAACTCTTAATATTAGGTTTGTTAGGATAGTCGAAAGGATGGTAGGATTATTACCTTACACACGAACATTGATAAAAAATTATGGAATCCATCAAGATTATAGATTACAAAGTTTTTACCATTTATTCCTTAGGAAACCCTATTAAGACTATTGTCTCATGCCTCATTTTAATAGTCTCTTTATATTTCATAAGAGATCCTTCACACCTTAAGGATAAGAACATTGAATTACTTAATGACATCATCTCATGATACATGTAAGTCCAGTGAACTAATAATTGAATTCCAAAATAAAAAATAAGAATGACTGATTTAGTGTCTTCTCTTCAATTAAGTAACAAAAAAAAAAAGTCACATAAAATGATAAACTTACTTTCGGTGACTAATATGTTGAGCCCATCTTTGATAGTTAATGTTGGATTTGTTGTCAACACCATCTTACACAGTTATATGTGTTGATTTGATATTATAAATGCTGTTGAAATGTAATGAGATCATTAGGAGAAACTAGTGATGATAGGTCAACCTTGACATTAAGGAGTCAACATTGATCATGACCTTAAATTTTAGAAAGTCAATGTTAACCATTGACCCTAAATTTTAATAATCAAATCCGGTCATTAATTGTAGGACAACATGTGGGAATTAATGATGACTGTTGATAATCGTGTAACCCTAATCACAAGGTTCTATAAACACCCTTAGATGTCTTGTAAGAAAAAAATGTATTGTAGAAAATTGAGAGAGCTAGCCAAAGAGAGAGGTAAGCAGCAAACCTAACGATAAAAAGAGGTGAATGGCAAAAAGGAGGCAGCCTCTAAGCAAGGTGCAATCGGCCAAGGAGAGGAAGGAAGAAGGCAAGGCGGCTGTCCAATGAAAGAAAGAAAGCAAGCAAGGGGCAGCTTGCCAATGAGAGTGAAGTAGCCACTAAGGAAAGAAGGCAAGGCAACTTACCAATAAGAGAGCAGTAGCACGTCCAAGAGGCTTTCCTGCACCAACAGCACATCCAGGAGGCTTGTTAGCAATAGTAGCACGTCCAAAAGACTTCCCAACAATAGCAACAGGTCTAAAAGGGTATCCTAACACTAGCAACACATCCCTGCAAATCCAAGAGGGTATACCAGTAGTAGTAGACATCCTTGTAGGTCCAAGAAGGTATACTAGTACCAGTAGCACAATCCTACATATCTAGGAGGGTATACTAGTAGTAGCAGATGTCCCTGCAGATCCAGGAGGGTATACCAACAGTAGCAGCAAGTCCCTACACGTCCAAAAGGGTATATCAACACCAGTAGAACCTCAAGAGGCTTCCTAGCAGTAGAAGCACGCTAAAGAATCAAGCAAAAAAGAAAAAAAAAAAAAAAAAGAACGTGCAACAGTGAATCAACAACCACCTGCAGAAAGTGTAACTACAGGTCTAGGGTTTAATCAACAAACCAACAACGATGCGAGAAATCTACTACAACACATGAGGAGAGCAGCAGCGGCATGAGAAAATAGCTACAGCGCGCGGGGAGAGCAGCAGTGACGTGAGAAAAATTGTTGCAGTGTGTTGGGAAAGTAGTAGGGGCACAAGAAAGTAGTAATAGCGTGCATAGATAGCAACAATAGCAGGAGTAGCACACACGGACAATAGGAATAGAATGTGTAGACAACAGCAGTAGCTTGTGTAGACAATAAGCACAGTTTGTGTGTGGACAACAGGCACACAGCGCATGTGTATAAGAGGCACAGAGAGCATGGACAGTAAGCACACAGTACGCGCGTACAACAGGTGCAAAAAGTGCAAACAGCAGAAGTGCGAACAACGGGCACAAACAGCAGGCATAAACCATGCGGACAGTTGGTGCAAAGAGTGCAAATAGCGAGCATAACATGCATAGACGCAAGGTGCAGAGAGCGCTAATAGTTGGTGCGAATAGCAACAACAATGCGTTTAGACAGTAAGTGTAGAGAGTGTGAACAGCAGGCATAGGGAGCATAGATGGCAAGCACAGCATGTATGGATAGTGGACAGCAGCCATAGCGCGCGTGAAGAGCAGGTGCACAAGGCATGTGGACAGTAGGCATAGCTTCTGTAAATGGTAAGCACAATGTGTGTGAACAATAGGTACAGTGCATGTAGACAGTAGGTACAGCATAAACGTACAGTAGGAGCACAAACAGCAAGCATAGCACACATAAACAGCAAGTGCAGAGAGGGCGGACAGTGGGTGCACAATGCGCTCTTACAGTAAGCATGAGCTCGCGGACAGCAGGCACAACGCGTGTGAATAGCAAGTGCAGTGTGCGCGGATAGCAAGCACAGCAAATATAGATAACATTAAGTGTGCACGCGAATAGATAATAACGAACAAATGCGATAGTGCATACGGACAACATTAATAATGCATGCAAACAGTAGCAGACAGATGTGGTGGCATGTTTAGACAGCATTAACAGTGCACGCAAGTAGTAGTGGCACTGTGTATGGATAACATTAGTAGAGTGTGCGAACAGCTGCAGCAGTGCGTGTGGATAGTAACTACAGCACCAACAATGATTGAGATAACATCAACAACGAAGAAAAAAGAAGATCCATATTATACTTTAGCAGATTGTACATATCAAGAGATTGTTCTCTATGAAAGGTTTTTCCGTAAACTCTTTATATATTTGTTGAAAAATAGTGTGGGATAACCTTAGAGTGGTTAGGAAATCATTATGAGTGGTTAAAGAGTAGTCCTTCCATAAGTGGTTTAGGAGTGATCCTTCTAGACCATAACTGTATTCCTTGATAACAAAAGTGAATTGTGTGATTTAAGAGTAATTCTATCACACCATGGATGTAGTTCACACATTGTGAGTGAACCACTTAAAAATTGTCGTGTGTTGTTGGATGTTTACGCATTAATTTTTATTCATACGATTGTGCTTACATAAAGGAGAAAATTAAAAATTGGATCATTGGTTCTAACAAATCACAGAGGTTAAATTCAGATTGATTTATAAAAAGAAAATACCTTACACTGATTTACCCCTTCTTTCAATATGAGAACTACAACGATCATCATCATAATAACTTTACTACAAGACAAAATCACTTTTCAAAGATTCTCGACTTATGAATAGTTATAAACCACTTTTCAAAAATTCTTGACAACTAGTTACTTTTTAGAGAATCCTAACTTATGACTAATTGCTATTCAGGGATTCCATACCTGTGACTAACTATAGGAGGAAACCTTCAACCATAAATGCAAGTAGTAGAATCAGAAGCGAGCATTAAATAAAAACTCCTCATTCCCTCATTCTCTCAGAAAAAAAAAAACCCTTTCTTTTAAATATATGATACCCTTTCCTTACAAAAACCTCTTTTGTATCTCCCCAATGTCCTCTTCTTCTTTAAACATCTTATGTATCTTTTACAAATCTTTATAAGTATTTTAGCTTTAGATTAATAAAAATTCTTTATTACACTACTAATTTCCATGTTTTCATTTTTTTTCTTTTATATATATATATATATTGAATAAGGATGAAAAAGGTCATTCATAATACTTTAACAGTCAAAATAAGTATTTTTCAAAACAAATAGCATTACATTCCATTCATATTATCCAAATGGAACAATAAATGTACTTTTGTAATGGACTTTTAAATGAATATGATTTTACCAAAATTCAACTTCGTGGTAAATTTTAAAAAATAAATGCAAAATGTAATTTTTGTAATAAATCTTTTTTGTTAGGTATATGATACTTAATCCATTTTAGAGTTTTTAATAAGGTATTTGCAGTGGATGAATAATTTTGGTGTGCAACTTTCAGTTTAAGAATTTTTGTTAATATAAAATGCTACACAAAACTAAGGGGACCAAGACTTTCAGATTAAGTGTTTGGATTTTAAATCTCTAATTTTATTTCTACAATGTTGTCTAAATTTTACAGTTATTTGAATAAGGCGAGTTTTTGTAAGAATTTATTTTTTGTCAAAATTAAGTTTTAATAAGGACTTTCTTAGATTTTACATTGAGAGAGAAAGGGAGTGAATCAATGTAAGATACTTATTTTGTACAAATCTATTCGAATTAAATTTTTGTGACTTTTTAAAGTCTATTATCCAATTTTATCTTGCTTTTTTACGTGAGAATGACTGTCTAAATATCAAGCAAATATAGCACTCGTGAACATACAAAATTTTTATATAGTTTACCCATAATATGTTAGTTATATCTTTGTTATAATAAGATCAATCTTAGATCACACAATTTAGTGTAACGAAGAAAATTTTGCTTCCTCATCATCATTTCCATGAATCCATTCATTGAATGACCTTATTCATTCGTCTTGCCCGCAGCCCGCGTACATGTGAGTGAGCTTTGTAGTTTATTGCAGTATCCTTAGATTAACGGCCTATCCTTCTAATGTCTTTGGAGGGTCGATGGCTGGACCCTTTGGGATTAATCATTTTTTTTTATTCTTTTCTTTTTCCAGATTTGTTGGTTTCTTCAATTTTCCTTTACGTGGCACCAAACTACTAAGTTGCGGGGTGGCCGGGGCTGCCAGAGCAACATTAATTCGAATTGTAAAAACTCTTTTTCGCTGAGAAAATAAAAAATAACAGTAACGAACAAAAGAACACTAAATGCAGTCGTGCTCGGAATGCGTCTAATTCATTGCGTTCTGATTGCAGTAGCTTTTCCAGTACCTTTTTACTTTTGACCGCCCTGAAACATTACATCAAGGACGTCACGAACTTTTAAATTTTGCAATTAAAAGGATAAATAAATAAAATTAAAGGAATATTTAAAACGTGAGAAAAGGACCCTCCCTTTTTCTCTCTCGCCCTTCAG
>JAHLGO010021107.1:6898681-6941436 GCA_020615895.1 Ceriops decandra
AGATATAATACCCATGGGCTGCTGCTCTTTAACCACATACATCATTTTTGGCCCTAGCTTTGGTTTGATAACTGTCTTCTCTTCTTTAGTTATCTTCACTTGAGTCATAGCCTTCTCTTTCAACTTTTGTGGCAAAGTCTCATTCTTCTTTTCTCTTACAGAGCTTATTTCTTCTACTACTTCCAACTTCTGCAATTTCTCCTCACTCTTTTTGAGTTGTTGCTGAAGTCTCAGCAACTCTATCTCTATTTCTTTAATTGTTGAAGTCCTTGAGCCAAGCTTTATTGTAAGGTCTTCACATATTTTGATTTGTTCTTTAAATCTTCTCTTCAAGTCAATATTTTCAGCCTTCTTTATTGTAAGGTCAAGTTTCATTATTTTGACTTTCAACGTCCTCAGATTTTGCTTTGACTTGTTTTATATGGGCCTCCAACCTTCATATGGTTCTGCCCCTTCTGATTATCTCCTTTGAAGCTGCTTTTAGCTTAACTTCAAGATCTGGCTCTTCTTCATCAACCTCCTCTTCCTCTTTAGAGGTTGAACTACCACCTTTAGCTAATACCATAAAGGCATGCTCATCTGATGATTCTTCATCTTCCTTCTCATCAGGTTCTTTTATCTGACTCATATAACTCTTGAATGAACCTCATTTCTTCTTCTGTGGGTTGGCAGTCTTTTTATTGGACTTCTTTGATTTGAATGATCCTCTTCTTCATTTTGAATTTGGCTTATCATCACCATCCTCATCTTTATCATCAAGTTTCACTTTGCACTAAGAAGCAAAGTGTCCAATCTGCCCACAATGATACATCTCAAGGACAATTATCCTTTTCCCTTTTTAAACCCCTTTTCGAATTTTCCTGTGAAGTAAGCCAATACTTTACCTTCACTTTCTTCTTCCTCCTCATCATCATCATCCTTACTGGATGATTCTTCCTCTTCTTTTATCTTCAGGTGCTTTATAGCTTTGAAAGCTGCCTCCTTTGATACCTTTGTTGTTGCAGAGCTTTCAGATGACTTTATCCACATCTCATATGCAATGAGATTGCACTGGAGATCATGCAGAGACATAGAATTGAGATATCTACTCTCCTCTATGGCTGCTACCTGTGGGGCAAACCTCTCAGGTAGAATTCTCGAAATTTTCTTCACAATCAATGAGTCCTTCTTGTTCTTCCCATGACTTCTAAGGTCGTTTGCAGCATCAATAACCTTGGTGAAAAACTCTTAGACTGTCTCAATTCTCTATATTCTAAGAGATTCATATCTCTCCTTGAACACTTAAAGCTTAGCCTCCTTCATTCTGCCATCACCTTCATAGATTTTCTGCAATCTGTCTCATATCTCCTTGGTAGATTTGCAGTCCATAACTGTAGCATACTAAGCATCTGTCAATGCTGAAATGATGACGTTTGAGGCCTTCCCATTTATCTCAAACTACCTTAACTCCTTTGGGGTTGGGTCTTTACTTTCTTCTAGAGCCACAAAACCCTTCAATACACATTTCACCATGTTCATGCCCATGGTTGCAAATACCACTTGCATTCTTGCTTTCCACATATGGTAGTTAGTTTCGTTAAAGATTGGAACCTTCTTGTTGTATGTGGTGTTAGTGTTGGTACTGGCCTCCATTTCTTAATATGCCAAACAAGTCAAATTTCTGGATCCCTTTAAACTAGTACACCAAGCTATTAGGCCTCAAACTGTGCTTTAATAACTGTGCTCTGATACCAACTGAAGTTCTCAACTTCTCCCTAGGATTTACTAGTTTATGATACTGAGAGGGGAGGGAATCAGTATCACCACAATTTGCAATTCGCAGGTAAGTGAACAACTTCAAATTTTTCTTAAAAGCGAACTCTTTCTCAAACTCAACTAAGGTAGATCTATTGCTACCTACTAATCACAATAGTCCCCAAAGTCACCTTTCAGACACCTTACCTAATAGACAATTCGGATGTTCTTGTTTAGCTCTTTGTTAGGTTATGGGTTGGCTAGTACTTTAACTGCGTTTACAACTTGCCTAATAGACAATTCGGTTGTTCTTGTTTAGCTCTTTGTTAGGTTATGGGTTGGCTAGTACTTTAATTGCATTTACAACTCAATTCAAAACACAGAACGTAAACTAAGGAAACACGAGATTTACATGGTTCCATGAACGTGACGTACATCTATGGTGGTAGGGACTCTCCCTTACCGAGACTATCTACTATATTTAAGAATTCCAGTTACAATGGATATCTTAATTCTCTCCTCCTTTCAATATTGCAATTACTAAGCAAGTATAATACAAAGAGTGGCACTTACTGTTTCTACCCTCCTTCTATCTTGTCTTCCCTCTGTTGAATTGAAAGGCTGCTCCACTGCCGCTTAGAAGTTCACCGCAGTGCTCTCTAACCTCTCTTAAAGCAATCTGGAAAGAAGTTGAGTTCTTTACGTGCTTCGCCCAATTTCTTCTCTACGTTTTGTCACACAACTCCTGCTTTCACTGTCTCACTGTCTCCCCCGTCTTCTTGTCTCACGGCTTTACTGTTCCATGCCTACCCTCACCTATCCATTTCACACCTCCTTTGGCCGTATCAAATTTTCTCCCTTTACTACTGGTCATTGTTCATCGGTCGTCGGGTTTCTCTCTCCTTCCACCGGTGGTGAGTTTCTCTTCGTCCGTTTCATGGTTCTCTCCTTGACGTGTTGTTTGTTTGTCTCATGTCATCGCAAATCTGCTGTCTGCTCTTCCGATGGTGTCTCTCTCTTTTGTTGTCCCCCCGAATTTCTCTCTCTTACCGTCCAGCCGTTCACTCTTGTTTGGCAATTCACCTTTATTCTACTGTCAAGTTTCCTTTTCATTCCTTCCCGTTGACTCCTCTGGTATGGCCATCAAGTTTCTCTCTCTTCCAACGACTATGTTTTCTCTCTTGTGTTTTGGCTAATGATCTCTCTCTTCATTCAGCCCAGCCGTCGACCGTCTCTCTCTCGATAGTTGTTCTTCATTTAGCCCCCCAATCTTTTTTTTTTCACTTGATGCTATTGTACACGACTATTGTTCACTTGACGACTGCTTCTTTTCTATTTTGCCATCCCTTGTTCTGTCATTCGCTTACCGTCAGTGTGCTTTGACCGTATGTTGTGTTTTTCTATTTTCTCTATTTGGTCATCCACACACTTTTGTATTTTGATGTATAGTCAATTATGTTGGCCTTACCCTAATTTTGTCTTCCAAGGTCTTTATATATTATCTTTCATAAAACCTTAATAGGGCTTACTTGCGACAAATTTACTATCTTGCCCCTCCATGTAGCTTTTATGTTCTTGCCCCTCCATGTGCTTTTACCTTCTCGCCCTTTTATGTAGCTTTACTTTTTTGCACACTTAAATCTAGCTGACAACAATTACAACGCATACAAGGCTGTAGGAACAACAGAAGGCCTCAAACGTCATCATTTCAGCATTGATAGATGCCGAATATGCTAAAGTTATGGACTGCAAATCTACTAAGGAAATATAGGACAGATTGCAGAAGCTCTATGAAGTTAATGGCAGAGTGAATGAGGCCAAGCTTCAAGTTTTCAAGAAGAGATATGAATCCTTTAGTATGCAGAAGAATAAGACAGTCTAAAAGTTCTTCACCAAGGTTATTAATGCTGTAAACGACCTTAGAATTCTTGGGAAGAAAAAAAGGACTTATCTATTGTGAAGAAAATTTTAAGAATTCTGCCTGAGATGTTTACCTTAAAGATGACAACCATAGAGAAGAGTAGAAATCTCAATTCTATGTCACTACATGATCTTTAGTGCAATCTCATTGCATATGAGATGAGAATACTCAAAGCTCCTCAACATCAAAGCTATCAAAGGAGGCAGTTTTCAAAGCTATGAGACACTTGAAGATAAGAGAAGAGGAAGAATCATCCAATGAGGATGATGATGATGATGAGGAAGAAAGTGAAGGTAAAGTGTTGGCTTACTTCCTAAGGAAATTCAAAAAGGGGTCTAAGAAGGGGAAAGGATAGTTGTCCTTAAGATGTTATCATTGTGGGCAGATTGGACACTTTGCTTCTCAATGCAAAGTGAAACTTGATGATGAAGATGAGGATGGTGAAGTTGAGCAGAATTCAAAATGGAGAAGACCATCATTCAAATCAAAGAAGTCCAGTAAGAAAATTGTTAACCTATAGAAGAAGAAGAGAGGTTCAAGAATTATGTGAACCAAACAAAAGAAGTCGATGAGGAGGAAGATGTAGACTCATCAAATGAGCATGCTTTTATAGCATCAGCTCAATGTGGTAGTTCAACCTCTGAAGAGGAAAAGGAGATTGATGAAAAAGAACTAGATCTTGAAGCTGAGTTAGAAGCAACTTCAAAGGAGATAATCAGAACGGGTAGAACCATAAGAAGGTTAGAGGCCCATATAAAATAAGTTGAAGTAAAGATTGAGGAAGCAGAAAGTCAAAAGGATGAAATAAAGGTTGAATATATTGACTTGAAGAGAAGATTTAAAGAACAAATCAAAATATGTGAAGATCTTACTATATAGCTTGGCTCAAGGACTTCAACAATTGAAGAAGTAGAGATAGAGTTGCTGAGACTCCAGCAACAACTCAAAAAGAGTGAAGAGAACTTGTAAAAGCTTGAAATGATAAGAGAAAGGGGCTCTACAAGAGAAAAAAAGAATGAAGAGAAAGTGCAGCAATCTGAGGTTGCATTATCTAAAGATGATGAGGCTTTGCCACAGAAGTTGAAAGAGAAGGCTATGACTCAGGAGAAGATAGCTGAAAATAAAGAAGATTTGAAGAAGCAACCTAGGGTTACAAACAAAAGTGAAGAAAAGAAAGTCAGCCAGCAAAAGGCTACGACTGAATAGAAAAAGGAGAAGAAGGTGATTGAAATAAAAGCAACATAAGCAAAGAAGCTAGCAACCTTGACTACACAGTAAGTAATGAACAAAAGAA
Source organism: Ceriops decandra (assembly GCA_020615895.1). Classification (NCBI taxonomy): domain Eukaryota; kingdom Viridiplantae; phylum Streptophyta; class Magnoliopsida; order Malpighiales; family Rhizophoraceae; genus Ceriops; species Ceriops decandra. The sequence continues at coordinate 6,903,631 of JAHLGO010021107.1, forward strand.
AACAAGCTATGATTAGACCCAAGGAGACAGTTTTAAGGTTACTGTCTTTATTGTGAAGTTTAGGGTCATAAGGCAAGTAAATGCTGGTGGAGAAGGCCAACATATATCTCCAACTTGAGAAGATATGATGCTGCATACAGGGGGAAGATAATACAATATTCAAAGGAGAACACCTGTCATGAGTTCTTGCACATACTACAAAAAGCAACGACACACTAACAAGGATTATTAGTGGAAGCTCATACCAGTGGTTTCAAAGAACAAGTTTGTTGTATTGGCAAACTTGGAACAGTGTGAAAGGTGTGAGCAAGATGACCATAATGCCAAGAGTTGCATGACACTTCTCCTTGAATAAGAGAAGGCACTCAATGGCACAGTGAAAGTAATTGGTACAGTTAAAGCTGAGAAAAAGGACAAAGCTATCATCAAGCCAGTTCAAAAGAAGGAATATAAAGTTAAAAAGAGGTGGCTGACATAGCTAAAATTGCACTAAAGGCTGACTAAAAGTATAAGCAGTGGATCCTTAATAGTGGATGCACTTCACACATGATGAGAGACAAGAGTAAATTATCAAAGCTGAACAAGTCAAGAGAAGGTAGAGTCAAATTTGGCAATGATAATTCACTCAATATTAGTGTTCAGGGGTCAGTAAATATTGGAAAAGGAAAGTTGAAAGATGTTTTACATGTTGAAGGATTTAAATATAATCTAGCATCTGTTAGCCAACTATGCAATGATGACCATAAAGTGATATTCACAAAAACAGGTTACCAAGTAAAGAGTAAAAAAGGCAATATTGTTGTAGTCAAGAAGAGAACAATTGGAAATTTATATGTGATTGATGAGGACAAGACAAATAGCTATTTACTTACAAAAGAAGAAGAAAACTAACTCTGGCATAGGAGGCTGGTACACTTAACATAGAAGAACATGAGGAAGCTAACCACTACTCATGCAATCAAAGATATTCTTAACCTCAAGAGAGAGAGAGGTTAAGAATATGCCTGCTCAGCATGCATTAAAGGAAAACATGCCAGAAAGCAATATAAGACCGAAGAGTTTAGTTCTGAAGCAGTGCTTGACATTGTACATACTGATTTGTGTGGGTTGATGTGAACAAAAGGGTTGAATGGTGAGAGGTACTTCATCTTGTTTGTTGATGATTATTCCAGAAGGACCTGCATCATGCATCTCAAATACAAGTCAGAAGTTTTGAAATGTTTCAAGAGATACAAAAGATTGGCTATAAATGAGAGTGGAAAGAAAATCAAAGTATTCAGGTCAGATCAAGACATTGAATTCACAAATGGAGCTTTTGAAGATTACCTTGAGAAGCATGGAATTGACCATTAGATGGCAGTAGCAAGAACACCTCAACAAAATGGGGTGGTAGAGAGGAAAAATAAAGCTATGGTTGAAATGGCAAGAACTCTACTATTGGAATCCAAGCTTCACATAAGATTTTGGACAAAAGCAACATTTACAACCGTGCACCTACTAAATAGAATTTTACTAAGGCCCAATACTGATAAGACTCCATATGAGTTATAGAATGGGAAGAAGACAATAGCCAAGTATCTTAGAATTTTTGGTAGCCCATGTTTTATGAAGAACAAGGAGCAAAACTTGGGAAAATTCCATGCTAGGTCAGATGAAGGCATCTTTGTGAGATACTCAGCAAAGACAAAAGGTTACAAAGTTTTCTGCATAAACTAGGAAAAGTGGTCACTTCCAGTGATGTGAGAATAGATGAAAATTGGAAAACAATGCATAATAGAGAAGCTGAGGACAGTGAAGAAGATGACTTCAAGATAGATGAAGAATCAAACCAACATGAAGAAGAGGGAAAAGAAGTAAGTTTAGACTTAGAGAAGAGTGAGTTTAAAGATGAAGAGAGAGATTTTCTTGTAACTAAGACTGTGCAAGAGAGAAAGACAAAGAAAACATGGACTAATGCTCATTAAGGAAATCAAATCATAGGTGACCCATCAACAGGAGTTACAACAAGAAGAAGAATTGTAGGAGCTAATGCTTTACTCTCATAAGTTGAACCTAAATCTGTTGAAGAGGCTGCACAAGACAAAGCCTAGGTCAAAGCTATCAATGAGGAGCTAGATCAAATCGAGAAGAATGAAACATGGAAGCTGGTTCCAAGACCCACTAACAAAAATGTCATAGGGACAAAAGACAATTGTCAGTGAAGAATGGCTGCTTGTGCAGCATGTACTCAGGTGATATGGATGTAAAGACAATTGGCAGAGTTGGGTGTTGAAGTGAAGTTACCAATAAGTGTACATTATGATAATCAATGTGCAATTAATCTTAGCAAGAATCTAGTTCAACATTCAAGGAGCAAGAATATTGACATCCGATATCACTTTATCAAGGATCAAGTGGAACAAAACAAAATTCAATTGGAGTATGTTAGTACTAAAGATCAAATTTCAGATATTCTAACCAAACCTCTATTCATAAAGCTGTTTGAAAAGCACGGAATGGGTCTGTTTGTGCAAATGCTCCCTCAAGCCTGAAGCTCAGGTGAATTCTCCATCTTTACTTTGTAGGTTATTCAGATTTGTAATTGGTTAGTAAAAGGGGAGAGAAGCAACAGGGCAAGGAGAGCTGATAAGGAAGAGAGAGTGCATATTTAGGGGGAGTAATTGTTGCATAATGGCTTTTGTTATGAGTGTTGTCAACAATTATGAAGGGGGAGATTGTTGTTCCCACAACCTTGTATGGGTTGTAATTGTTGTCAACTAGATTTAATGCAAGAATGGAATAATAATGTGAAGTCACATGGAGGGGCAAGAAAGGAAATCCACTATAGCTCAAGTAAGCCCTACTAGGGTTTTCATATGAAGTCACATAGAGGGGCAAGAAAGGAAATCCATTGTAGCTTAAGTAAGCCCTACTAGAGTTTTCATAGAAGGCAATATATAAACTAAGGCTTATCTCTTTTAAGGGCAGCACACACACACACTAAAAAAAGGGGACACAAATACAGACTAGAAAAGGGAGAAACGAGCCATTGGTGACACCGGAAACGTTGGGGATACAGACCAGAATCCGTGAGACCAGAAAAGGGTAGCCACCATAAGATAGTGAGACCTAGAGAAGGTAAGATGTTAGAGCAAACCAGACCTAGAGAAAGAGAGGACGTGAGACTTGGAGAAGGTGAGACATTAGAGCAGACCAGACCTGGAAATCGTGAGACGTGAGAGTAGATCAGGACCAGAGAAGACATGAGACCAGCAAAGCATGCAATGGGTGAGACCAGACCAGAACATGAGACCAGGTGAGACTAGACCTGACTAGAACAGTGAGACCTAGAAATGTGAGATTAGGTGAGACGAGACCGGACCAAACCTGGAATAGGTGAGACCAGATCAGACATGGAATGGGTGAGACCAGATCAGAAATGGAGCAATTGAGAGCAGAACAGAAATGTCCTTACTTTGAATTTACATTTTGTGTTGAGTTGTAAATACAACTAAAGAATCATTAAACCTATAACCTAAAGAAGACCTAATCAAGAACAACCAATCTATCTAATAGACAAGGTGTCTGAAAGGTAACTTTGGGGACTATTGTGATTAGTAGGTAATAATAGATCTACTTTAGTTGAATCTAAGAAGGAGTTCGCTTTTGAGAAGAGTTTGAAGTTGTTCACATACCTACATATTGACGAGAGCTAAAGTATTAAAGAAGTAGAATACTTTGGCATAAATTATTAGAATTTTTTTAAGTGGTGTGATATTGATTCACCCCCCTGTCAGTATCACAAACTAGTAGATTTTAGGGTGAAGTTGGGAACTTCACTTTATATCTCCTTCATTTCATCTAAATTAGCTTTATTAGTAGGTCGGTTTGGTACGCTAGCACTAGGTATGAAGTTTATTTTGTGCTCATTCCCTTTTAAAGGAGCTAATCCCTTCGGAATCTCTTTAGGAAATAAATCTTCAAATGCCTATAATAATGGAACAACCATGCTAGGCAAAGAGGAATTAGAGTCATTAGATACAAAATAAACATCCTTGTATATAGGTACAAGTAATTATTGCTTGCGATCATAGCACTCTTATTTGGACATTGACAAGCAATATGTCTTTGTCCATGACTCCTAAAGCACTTAACATCATGAGATTTAGAAGAATTCATTTCATTTTTACCTTTAGAAATAGCAACTAATTCCTTTGGCCTCACACTTTTTTTTGACTTTGAGGCTATTTGGCATTTTTCCAAGTTCCCTTACATATAGAAGTAGAAGTTTACCCAAATTTAGATCCTTTGAACTTGATTTGTTTCTCTACTTTGATTGCCTTATATAACAACTCCTCTATCTCCAAATAGTGTTGAAAATCCACTACATTTACAATTTCCTTGTCTAAGCCACCAATAAACCTTGCCATCGTAGCCTCTCAATGTTCCTCTACATTAGCCCTAATCATGGCTATCTTCATCTCCTTGTAATAGTCCTCCACACTCATGGACCCATGCTCTAATCCCTACAACTTTTTATATAGGTCTCTATAGTAGTGGCTAGGTGTAAATATTTTACACATTACTGATTTCATCACTTCCCATGACTAAATTGGCCTCTCACTATTCCTCCTTCTACTTATCATCAATTGGTCCCACTTAATACTTGCATAATCAGTGAATTCTATAGTTTCCAATTTTACTTTTTTTCTCTTCAAAATAATTATGGCAATCAAATACATACTTAACCTTTCTCTCCCACTCCAAATAATGTTCAAGATAATTCTTCCCTTGAAATTATGCAATTTTCATCTTTATGTTACCCAAATTGCTATCTCTTTTGGAAATAACCTTCCTATGTTTTTTCAAGCTTGATTCTTCATAGTGTGACTCTTCTTCTTTCTTCTTCATCAATCACATGCCTTCAAGAAGATTTAGATTTGCTAGGTGATTGTAACTCATCTAGCCTTGCATTTATTGTCTTAAATTGCTTGGTCACCTTCATCCAAATCTTTACATCTATATCATGCACATCTCCTTCATTACTCATGTTTACAACCTACAGAAACACGTTAATAATTAAAAGAAATTTGTTCCTCACACACTCCCTTACATGTTTGCCCTCAAATTAGATTGTTATCACTCGTGTTTCACTCTATTTTGACTTTTCTTAATGTTGCCTTTTTCCACTCAAGTCAAACCCCTTTATGTTCTTAAAAGACTTAAGATCAATAAATCACAAGGAGCAATATGTTAGTTGGTGGTAAATCTCATAATCAAAACTTTTAAAAGAAAATGTAGATATCCTTTTTAGGCTTGGAAAGAAAAAAAGATTTGCAACCTTATACACAAGAAGTTGAATCAATTTGTTATACACACCCTAGAAAGTTAAGAAACAAGTTAGGTTGATCAAATCAGAATCCTAAGGAAACTAAGACCTAAAAGCCCCAATCTAGAGACATCATAAAGGTTGATCACTTCTATGATAAGTCAAGCCAATTTATTCTTTCAAGAACACAAGAAAGCAAAGCAAAGCTTGCTAAAAAATACCTCAATCTTGTTCATTCTATTTTACATAGTTATAACCTTTACATAAGCATGTAAATATTATAATCTTATAAGGAAAAGGTGTTTCTTAACATACCCATATCAAAAAACCTTAATTACAGGTGATCCCTCTAATTAAGGAATACAATTTTACCTGATTAGGAATCCTAAATTTGCCTTGATAAAGAACCCACTAGGTGACCTACCCTAAGAACCCTTGAATCAATTTGTTATACAGACCTCAAAAAGCTTGGAAACAAGTTGGGCTCATCATAATAGAACCCTAAGTAAACCAAATACAAAAGGCCCTATTCTTAAGACGCCATAAAGGTTGATGATAAAGAACTTGCTAGGCGATATGTGCTTGAAACCTTTGAATCAATTTGTTATGCACACACCCCAGAAAGTTAGGAAAGAAGTTGGGTTGATTAAATCAAAACCCTAAGGAAACCATGTTAAAACCAATCTTAAGATATCACAAAGGTTGATCACTCCCTTGATAAGTCAAAACAATGTTTTCTTTCAAGAACACAAGAAAGCAAATCAAAGCTTGTTGAAAAATACCTTAATCTTCATTGATTCTATTTTACATAGTAGTAGCCTTTATATAGGCATATAAATATTACAATCCTATAAGGAAATTCTGTTTCTTAACATACCTATATGAGAAACCCTTAATTACAAATGATCCCTCTAATTAAGAAATAGAATTCTACGTTGATTAGGAATTCTTAAAAATGACTACCACTAAAGATATAAAGTTAAAGTAAAACCCTAACTAATGTATCAAGTTTTAACTAAACCTTTAAGTCCAAACAAACCAAACAAACCAAACTTAACTTCAAATCTAACAACCCAAAACAAAATCAGTTTCATTAATACAACATAGCATGCAATTGAGCCTTTTTATAACTTGGTCACACAGGTTGAACTTATATCATGGGTTCAAAGTTTTGTTCTTCATGTTCTAAGCCTTGTCCATCATCTTGCATATAAAGATAAGTGATTATCCTTGGTGTAGCATTGAAAACTTTTAGAACAACCTTGGAATCATTTATAGCACCCTTTTTGTCATGTAGCTTCATGATTAAGCTTTGTAAAGCCTCTTTCATTCTCTTTGGCCTTATCCTAGTCATTTGACCACCAATTCCTTCAAAAGGATCTAGGGAATACTTCCTATGTTGCACTTAAATAGCACCTTGTTCTCCATCATTCCTCCCTTCCTCAAAAGGATTCGTCCTTGAATCACCTGCATCAAACAAAGATAAGTCAGCAACATTAAAAGTAGCACTAACAATAAATATAGCTTGTAGGCATCGTCATTAATCCTTTCCAAGACTTAAAAAGGTCCATCTCTTCAAGGCTACAATTTGGACTTTCTTTGTCGGGGAAATTGTTCCTTTCTCACATGTACCTACACCTAATCATCAGGTTCAAAGACAACCTTCACACACCCCTTATTAACTTGCTTAGCATATTGCTCATTTTTTCTTTCAATGTTAAGTCGAGCCTTGGCATGTAAATCCTTCACAAATTTAGCCTTTTTCATACCATCAATGTTAGCATGCTCTTTAGTAGGTAAAGATAAAATCTCCAATGGAGTTAAAGGATTAAAACCCTAAGCAACTTCAAAAGGTGAGAAGGAAGTAGTAGAATCAACACATCTATTATAGGTAAACTTAACATGTGGTAAACAACATTCCCATTGCTTCAAGTTCTTTCAAATGATAGCACGTAACAAAGTAGTATGTGTTCTATTAACTATCTCAGTTTGTCCATCTGTTTGAGGATGTGTAATAGTAGAAAATAAGAGTTTAGTTCCCAATTTATTCCATAAAGTGTGCCAAAAATGAAATAAGAACTTAACATCGTTATCGCTAACAATAGTTCTTAGTAATCCATGCAAATTCACCACATCCTTAAAGAATAACTCAATAATATTTGTTGTATCATTGGTTTTAGAACATGCAACAAAATGAGCCATTTTGCTAAACCTATCAACAATGAAAATATGTTGCCCTTACCACTTTAGGACCTTGGTAATCCTAAGACAAAATTTATAGAAATATCAGTCCAAAGTTGGTTAGGCATAAGTAAAGGTGTATATAAGCCATAGGGTTTAACTCTATCCTTTGCTTGCCTACATGTGAAGTTTCCAACTTCACCCTAGGATCTACTAGTCTATAATACTGAGAGGGGGGGTGAATCAGTATTACCCCCTTTAAATGGTTGGTGAACAACTTCAAACTTTTCTCAAAAATAAACTCTTTTTCATATTCAACTAAGGTAAATCTATTGTTACTTACTAGTCACAATAGTCCCCAAAGTTACCTTTCAGATACCTTGCCTATTACACAGATTGGTTATTCTTGATTAGGTCTTCTTTAGGTTATGGATATGATGATTCTTTAGCTATGTTCACAACTCAATTCAAAACACAAAATGTAAATTCAAAGTAAGGACACAAAAGATTTAGGTGATTCCATCAATGTGACATACTCCACGGTGGTAGGGATTCTTCCTCTATCGAGACAATCCACTATACTTGAGAACACAGTATGATATCTCCTATGATTACAATAGATGTCTTAATCTTCTATTTTTTCACTATTACAAATACAAAGCAATCACAATACAAAGAATGTCACTTACTATGTCTACCCTTCTTCTAACTAGTCTTGCCTTTGTTTGATTTAAATAGGCTACTTCACTACTGCTTGGAAGATCACCAAGACACTCTCTAACCACTCTTAAAGAAATCTAAAAATTCGTTGAGTTATCTCAAATGCTTCACCAAATTTCTTCTCTATGTTGTCTTACCCAACTCCTGGTCTCACGGTCTCACCTGTCTTCTGGTCTCATCATCTAACCGTCTTACCATCTCACAGTCTCACCCATTTTCTGATCTTACTGTGTCACCGTCTCACTTGTTTCACCTTTTCTGGTCTCACCTGTCTCACCTGGTCTCATGTCTTACTTGGTCTTGTCTCACGTCTCACTGTTTCCAAGTTTGGTCTTACATTTCATCATTTCCAAGTCTGGTCTCACCGTTTCACCATTTCTAGTTTGGTCTCACCCATTTCACACTTCGCTAGTCTCACCCATTGTACGCTTCACTGGTCTCACTTCTCTGGTTTTAATTTGATCTCATGTCTCATGATTTCCAAGTTTGGTTTACTCTCACGTCTCACCTTCTCTAGGTCTCACGTCCTCTCTTTTTGGTATGCTCTCACACATTTTACGGTTTCTAAGTCTAGTCTACTCTCACGTCTCACTTTCTCCAGGTCTCATGTCCTCTCTTTCTGGTCTACTCTCACGTGTTTTACAGTTTCTAAGTCTGGTCTGCTCTCACGTCTCACCTTCTCCAGGTCTCACATCCTCTCTTTCTGATCTGCTCTCATGTGTTTCATGGTTTTAGGTCTAGTCTACTCTCATGTCTCACCTTCTCCAGGTCTCACGTCCTCTCTTTCTGCTCTTTCGTGTTTCACAATTTCCAGGTCTAGTCTACTCTCACGTCTCACCTTCTCCAGGTCTCACTATCTTATGGTGGTTGCCCCAAAAGAGATAAGTCTTAGTTTATATACTCCCTTATATGAAAACCCTAGTAGGACTTACTATAACTGTGGCAGATTTCCTTTCTAGCCCCTCCATGTGGCTTCATATTACCATTCCATTCAAAACTCAGCATTATCCTCCTTCTTAATTTATTTTCCTTGCTCTTTACTTTTCTACTAAAATCTCATCCTTTGACTGCTTGAATGAACGACTAGGATTGCCCATGAACAGTTACAACCCTATCACACTGTCACACTAAGACATAAGAAATACAAAACTCCCTTTACAAGTTCACTCTAAGGAGATCACTTTGTGAGGTTATTTGACATGCTAGTCTTATCCTATAATTCTTGAGATATGAGCCACTTCTGCTTGCACACTTAAATCTGGTTGACAACAATTACAACTGATACAAGGCTGTGGGAACAATGGATAACATAGCCAAGAAACACAATGGATTCCATATAAAATGTACACTTTTTGAGATTAGTATATTGTTGGTTCTCTCTTATTATACAAAACACAAAATACAAGTGTTTTACATGTTCATCCAAATTTTTGCTATAAACTGATGAGGACCATTTTAGGTCTCACACTATAAAGAGGGTGAATTAGTGTGAGATATCCTTTTTGTACAAATCAATCTGGATTTAACCTCTACAACTTGTTAAAGTCGATGATCCAATTTTTTCTTTTTCTTCTTTATGGTAGTGACACCATACAAATATAAATTAATGTGTAAGCACCTAAGCACATACAACAATTTTTATGTGGTTCACCCACAATGTGTGAGCTACATCCATAGTGTGATAGGACCCCTCTTAAATCACATAATCCGCTCTTGCTATTAAGGGATACAATAATGTTGTGGAAGGATCACTCATTTACCACTTGTTGAAGGAATACACCTTAACCACTTACAACGATCCCCTGATCACTTCAAGGGTATCCCACCCTATTTTTCAATAAATTTATCAAAAGTTTATGGTAAAACCTTTCCTTGAGAATGATCACTTAATATGTACAAATTGCTAGAGTAGAATATGGATCTTCTCTTTTCTTTGTTGTTGGTGTTGTCTCACCCATTGCTAGTGCTACCTACACGTGATGCTAATGTAGTTCGTACGCATTGTCGTTGCTTTCTGCATGCGCTGCCGCTGCTATTCATGTGCATTGCTCCTATTATCTGTGTGTGGTTTTGTTAGCATTCCGCATGCGCCGTTCCTACTATCTTAGCATCCTGCTGCTGTCTACTCGCACCACTACTGCTATTTGCCCGTGCTGCTATTATCTACTTGCCTCACTACTGCTATTAGCTTGCACTGCTACTATTTGCTTGCAACGTTGCTTCTATCCATGCATGCTGCAGTTGTCTTCTCACACCATTGCTACTATCGCTACATGCCGCAACTGTTTTCTCGTGTTGCTGATGCTATCCTCATACACTATAACTGTCTTCTCACATCATTATTGCTCTTTGCGCTTGCTATAGCTATCTTCTTGCACTGGTATTGCTATCCACTAGTCCCAGTTTCCTATGCTATAACAAATTCTCAACTTTAGTGCTCATGTAGCATGTGTTCTTGCTTATGGAAACTTGGTATAAGTTTCCATTTGTTCTTTCACCCTTAGTAAGGATAGCACCATCCCTTAGTCTCTTTACTGTGCAACCACTCTTATTGAAAGTAACTTTATGTCCATCATCACAAAGTTAGCTAACACTGATGAGATTGTGTTCTAACCCTTCAACATAAAGTATTTTCTTTGATTTCAACTTTTTTGCACTAATTTTAGCAGCACCAATACCTTTAATTTTTAAGGCACCATCATTGCCAAATTTGACTGGATCCTCTATCATATTTTACTACTTCTTTGAATATTTTAGAGTCTCCTATCATATGTGAAGAGTAGATGCTATCTAAGATCCATGGCTTTTCTTTCTTGGAAGCTTTTAAGGCTACTTCCACAACCATAGACGTTTCTCTTCCTTTTCTTCTTCTTTGGCCAAATGTGGGAGCATGTGTAGGTGTTCTCCTTTGCATTCCTTGACCGGGCAGCAATGTTTGGCCAAATATATGAGCATGTGTGGGTGTTCTCCTTTGCACTCATTGATGAGGTAGTAATGTCAAGCAATCCTCAATAATGTGTCCAACCTTTTCATATCTTTCATAGATTTCTTCCAACACATCAAATCTGTTCCTCAATGGAATATGATTTCTTTCCATTTGAGACTATCTCCTTTCTTGATAGAGTCTCCTCCTAGACTCTTGCCTCACATTTCTTAGAGGAATTAGTCATTAGATAAAAAAAATAAACATCCTTGTACATAAGTACAAGTAGTTGTTGCCTTGTGATCATAGCACTCTTAACCTTACTTTTCCTAGTAAACACACTTACCTTCTTACTTTTCTTTCCTTTTTGCACACGTTTCTCTCCAACTTTCTCTTTTCCTCTTCCTTTTCACTTGAATTTTTCCCCTTAACCTTACTTTCTCTCTTTTCCTTTGACTTCTCAATTTCTTTCTTTTTCTTTTCCCCTTGTACTTTTATTTGTTCTTCTCTCATTTTGCACTCTCTTGTTATTTTAATCTGATCTTTATATGCTTGAATAGGTTTGAGAGGAGTTAATACAACATTCCAATGATTAATTACAAAGAGTATCTATTCTTATGGCCATTGTGAGTAACCTTCCTATCAAATTGTCATGGTCACCCAAGAAGTATATGACCAACATACATTGGTGCCATATTATAGAGAACCTTGTCCTTATAATTGCCAATAGAAAAGGCAACTAAAACATGCTTGGTTACTCTAATTTCTCCACAATCATTTAACCATTGTAACTTATAAGGTTGAGGATGCTTGAAGGTATCTAGATTTAACTTTTCTACTAATAAAGTATTAGCAACATTAGTACAACTTTCACTATCAATTATCATGCTACATACCTTGTCTTTAACATCACATCTTATATAGAAAATGTGCTCACATTGCTCCTTATTAATATCATCTTTAGTTTGAATACTTAGTTCATGCCTTGTAACTAGTATATTTCCATAAACAAGTTCTTCAACATTAACATCAAAACAATCCTCCAATGGTAGCATGTCATTATCACTTGAACTAATGCTTTCTATGTCACTATTCTCCAACATGATCATAGCTCTTTTATTTGGAAATTAAGAAGCAATATGTTCATATCCTTGACACTTAAGGCAAATAACATCACAGATTTAGTAGATTTCATTTTGGGTTTACCTTTAGAAATAACAGCTATTTCCTTTGGCCATGCATCTTCTATTCACTTTGAGGCCACTTTAGCATCTTTCTAAGTTGCCTTCCATGTAAACTAAAAGTTGATCCAAATTTGGATCTTGTGGACTTGATTTGGTAGAAATCTCTTGCACATTACCGATTTCATCACTTCCTATAATTGAATTGGCCTCTCACTATTCCTCCTACTTATCAGCAGTTAGTCCCACCAAATACTAACATAGTCCATAAATTTTATAGCTACCAATTTTACTTTCTTCATCTTGGAATAATTACGACAAACAAATATATGCTTAACCTTTCTCTCCCACTCCAAATAATGTTTAAGATCATTCTTACCTTGAAAGGCTAGAATCTTTATCTTTATCTTTATGCTACCCAAATTTTCATCTCTTTTGGAAACAGCCTTCCTTCCTTTTCTTGAGGTTGATTCTTCACAGTTTAACTCTTCCTCATATTTTTCCTCAATCTCATGCCTTTTAGTAGATTTGGATTTGCTAGGTAAATAGAACTCATCTAGCCTTGCATTTATTAACATAAATTGCTTGGTGACAACCTTAATCCAAATCTTCATATCTATGTCATGCACTTCTCCTTTATTACTCATGTTTACAACCCAAAGAAACACATTAGTAATTAAAAGAAATTTGTTCCTCACACACTCCCTCATATGTTTACCCTCAAATCAGATTATTATCACTCATGTTTCACTCTATTTTGGCTTTTCTCAATGATTATCCCACCACTTTTTCCTTTTTCCACTCAATCCAACCCCTTTTGTGTTCTTGAAAGACTTAGATTAACAAATCACAATGAGCAATCTATTCATAGTGGCAAATCTCAAACTTAGACCTTTTAAAAATAGATTCAGGATATCATTTCTTTGAGGCTTGAAAAAAAAAATTTGCAACCTTATACACAATAGGTTCAAAGAATCAAGATGCACTAGTCAGCTCAAACATAACATCTTCTTCTCCTTTTTTATTTTTTGTTTTTCCTTCTTCTTCTTTTTTTTCTTAACCTGTTTTTTTAATCAAATCAAACACCCATGAAATTAACACGACTTCAAGAGTAATAAGCTAATCAAAACAACCCATAAGGACTAATTAAAGAAACACAAGGAATGAATAAAGAACAAAGAAAAGTATTTTTAGAACCAAAGCTCTAATACCAACTGATAAAGAATGAGCTAGGCAACCTACCCTAGGAACCTTTGAATCAATTTGTTATTCACATCCCAAAAAGCTAGGAAACAAGTTCGGTTGATTAGATTAGAACCCTAAGGAAACCAAGTTTGAAACGCCCCAATCTTAAGATGCCACAAAGGTTGATCACTCCCTTGATAAGTCAAAACTATGTATTCTTCCAAGAACACAAGAAAGCAAAGCAAAGCTTGCTAGAAAATACCTCAATCTTCATTATTTCGTTTTACATAGTCATAAGCTTTATATAGGCATGTAAATATTACAATCCTAGCAAGAAAAGGTGTTTTTTAACATACCTATATAGGAAAACTTTAATTATAGGTGATCCCTATAATTAAGGCATAGAATTCTACCTTTATTAGGAATCCTAAATTTGACTTGATTAGGAATCCTAAATCTACCTTAATTAGGAATCCTAAATCTACTTTCATTAAGAATCCTGAATCGGCCTTGATTAGGAATCTTTAAAAAGACTACCACTAATGATATAAAATTCAAAGTAAGAATCTAACTAATGTATCACGACTCAACTGAACCTACAAGCCTAAATAAACCCAAGAGGTTAAGCCTTTTTTTACATGAAATTCAGCATTAACTTCAAATCTAACAACCTAACAAAAAATTAGGACCATTAATACAGCTTAGCATGCAATTGAGCCTTTTTTCAGCTTGTTTATGTAGCTTGGACTTATATCATGGGCTCCAAGTTTTGTTTTTCAAGTTTTAAGTCTTGTTAGTCATCTTGCACATAAAGATAAGTGATTATCTTGGGTGTAGCATTGAAAACTTTTAGAATAGCCTTGGAATCGTTTGGAGCACCCTCTTTGTCTTGCAGCTTCATGATTAAACCTTGTAAAGCCTATTTCATTCTCTTGTTCCTTACCTTAGTCATTGGACCACTAATTCCTTCCAAAGGATCTAGGGAATGATTGCTATGTTGCACTTGAAAAGCACTTTATTCTCCATCATGTCTTGATTAGGAATTCTTAAAAAGGCTACCAGTAATGACATAAGTCAAAGTAAAGGCCTAACTAATGTATCAACACTCAGCTGAACATACAAGCCAAAATAAACCCAAAAGTTGAGCCTTTTCTACATGTAATTCAAACTTAATTTTAAATCCAGCAACCCAACACAAAATCAAGCCATTAATAAAACTTAGCATGCAATTGAGCCTTTCCTTAGCTTAGTCATGTAGCTTAGACTTATATCATGGGCTACAAGTTTTGTTCTTTAAGTCTTAAGCCTTGTCCATCATCTTACACATAAAGATAAGTGATAATTCTTGGTGTAGCAATGAAAACTTTTAGAACAACCTTGAAATCTTCTGGAGCACCTTCTTTGTCACGCAGCTCCATGATTAAGCCTTGTAAAGCCTCTTTCATCCTCTTTGTTCTTGCCTTAGTCATTAAACCAATAATTCCTTAGAAAGGATCTAGAGAATACTTTGTTTGTTGCATTTAAAGAAAGATATTTCTTCATTAACAGAAAATTTAATTGCTTAAAGCCTTAAACATTCAATTAAATCCTTACTAATAATGCCTCACCTTTCATTAAAAGTAATTATTTACCCAAAATGATTATGCAACTAACATCCATGACTACACCAAACATTAGTTTCATCATGACAAGCACATCAATAAATGATGGGTAGCTTTAATCCATTGAATTCCATCAAATAAAGGAATTATTCAACTTGATTAGTTATTTTTATGTAGTTAAAAAGGTTTATTGTCTAATGGATGGGATTGTTGTTGTTCCCACAACCTTGTACGGGTTGTAATTGTTGTCAATTAGATTTCAGTGTGCAAGAAGAAGTGGCTCATATCTCAGGAATTACAAGATAAGATTAGCATGTCAAATAACCTCGTAAAGTGATCTCCTTCGAGTGAACTCGTAGAGGGAGTTTAGCATTGCTTGAGAAAAATAAATTAAAAAAGGAGGATAATTATGAATTTTGAATGCAACAGTAATATGAAGCCACATGGAGGGGCAATAAAGAAAATTTGTCGTAGTTACAGTAACCCTACTAGTGTTTTTATAAAAGGGAGTATAAAAACCAAGACTTATCTCTTTTGGGGCAGCCATCGGAAGATAGAGCAGACCAAACCTGAAAACATGAGACCTAGAGAAGGGGAGACGTGAGAACAGACCACCCAAAAAATAGTGAAACAAAGCAGACCAAAATTTGGGAGAGCAAACTAAAATTGGTGAAACCACTGTAAGATAGAGAAACACGTTAAAGTAGACCAAAAATAGAGGACATGAGACCTGGAGAAGGTGAGATGTTAAAGCAGACCAGACCTGGAAACTGTGAGACATGAGAGCAGATCAGGACCAGAGAAGACGTCAAACCAGCAAAGCATGCAATGGGTGAGACCAGACCAGAACATGAGACTAGTGAAGTGTGCAATGGGTGAGACTAGACCAAAACGTGAGACCAGACCAGACCAAAATGTGAGACCGAGTGAGACCAAACTAGACTAGAACATGAGACCAGGTGAGACCTAGAAACGTGAGACCAGACCAAACTAGAATGTGAGACCAAACCTGACCAGAATGGTGAGACCAGGTAAGACCTGGAAATGTGAGATTAGGTGAGACTAGACCAGACCTAGAATGGGTTAGACCAAATCAGACCTAGTGCAAGGGGAGACCAGGTGAGACCAGAACAGAAACATGCGATGGTATGAGCAAACTAGAAATATGTGATGGTGAAAGCAGATTAGAAACGTTTGATGGTCAAAGCAGACTAGAAACATGCGACGATGTGAGCAGACTAGAAATGTGCAATGGTGAAAAACAGACCAGTAATGTGGGAGATAAGAAAAGGGTGAAACACCGTGAGACTAGGTGAGGCATGAGACGAAAAAAGGGTGAAACGGGTGACACCAGAACACACCAAAAGACCAGAATTTGTGAGACCCAAAAAGGGTGAAACAGGTAACACCACAACACACTAGAAGACTAGAATTGGTGAGCCCAAAAAAGGGTAAAATGTATGATATCAGAACACATCGTGAGACCCAGAATAAGCTAGACTAGAAAAGGGTGAAATAATGAGATAGTAAGACAGTGAGATGGTGAGACCAGTAGACAGGTGACACTAGGAGAATTTTTCAGATTTCTTTAAGAGAAATTAGAGAGTATTTTTGTGATCTTCCATGTTGAATTTTGAATAGAACACTAATATGAAGTCACATGGAGGGACAAGAAAGGAAATTCATCATAGCTACAGTAACCCCACTAGGGTTTTCATAGAAGGGAGTATATAAACTAAGACTCATCTCTTTTGGGACAGCAACCAGAAGATAGAGCAGAGCAGACCTGAAAACGTGAGACCTGGAGAAGGGGAGATGTGAGAGCAGACCACCTGAAAAATAGTGAAACAAAGCAAACCATAATCTGGGAAAGCAAACCAAAATTGGTGAAACCACCGTAAAATAGAGAAACACATTAAAGCAGACCAGAAACAGAGGATGTGAGACCTAGAGAAGGTGAGATGTTAGAGCAGACCAGACTTGGAAACCGTGAGACATGAGAGCAGATCAGGACTAGAGAAGATGTCAGACTAGCGAAGCGTGCAATGGGTAAGACTAGACCAAAAAATGAGACTAGCAAAGCGTGCAATGGGTGAGACAAGACCAAAACGTGAGACCAGACCAGACCAAAATGTGAGACCAAGTGAGGCCAAACCAGACTAGAACATGAGACTAGGTGAGACCTAGAAACGTAAGACCAGACCAGACCAGAATGTGAGACCACGTGAGACCAAATCTAACCAGAATGGTGAGACCAGGTAAGACCTAGAAATGTGAGATCAGGTGAGACCAGACCAGACCTAGAACGGGTTAGACCAAATCAGACCTGGAGCAAGTGAGACCAGGTGAGACCAGAACAGAAATGTGTGATGGAATGAGCTGAGCAGACCAGAAATATGCGATGGTGAAAGCAGATCATAAACGTTTGACGGTGAAAGCAGACCAGAAAGATGCGATGGTGAAAAACAGACTAGTAATGTGGGAGATGAGAAGAGGGTGAAACACCGTGAGTCCAGGTGAGGCGTGAGACCAAAAAAGGGTGAAACAGGTGACACCAGAACACACCGAAAGACCAGAATTGGTGAGACCCAAAAAGGGTGAAACAGATGACACCATAACACAATGGAAGACTAGAATTGGTGAGATGAAAAAAGGGTAAAATGTGTGACATCAGAACACACCGTGAGACCAATAATTAGCTAGACCAGAAAAGGGTGGAATGATGTGACAGTGAGACAGTGAGACAGTGAGACTAGTAGATGGGTGACACTAGGAGAATTTTTCAGATTTCTTCAAGAGAAGTTAGAGAGTGTTTTGGTGATCTTCCATGCTGAATTTTGAATAGAACAGTAATATGAAGTCACATGAAGGGGCAAGAAAGGAAATTCACCACAACTACAGTAGCCCTACTAGGGTTTTCATAGAAGGGAGTATATAAACTAAGACTTATCTCTTTTGGGGCAGCCACCGGAAGATAGAGCAGACTAGACCTGAAAACGTGAGACCTGGAGAAGGGGAGATATGAGAGCAGACCACCTGAAAAATAGTGAAACAAAGCAGACCAAAATCAGGGAGAGCAAACCAGAATTGGTGGAACCACCATAAGAAAGAGAAACATGTTAGAGCAAACCAAAAAGAGAGGACGTGAGACCTAGAAAAGGTGAGATGTTAGAGTAGACCAAACCTGGAAACCATGAGACCAGGTGAGACTTGGAAACGTGAGACTAGGTGAGATTAGACCAGACCAGAACATGAGACCAAGTGAGACCTAGAAATGTGAGACTAGGTGAGACTAGACCTGACCAGAATGGTGAGACCTGGAAACATGAGATCAGGTGAGACTAGACCAGACCTGGAACAGGTGAGACCAGACTAAACCTGGAATGGGTGAGACCAGATCAGACCTGGAACGAGTGAGACCAGATCAGACCTGAAGGAGGTGAGACCAGAACAGAAATGTGCGATGGTGTGAGCAGACCAGAAACATGCAATGGTGAAATCAGACCGGAAACGTGGGAGATGAGAAAATGGTGAAACACTGTGAGACCAGGTGAGGCATGAAACTAGAAAATGGTGAAACGGGTGACACCAGAACACACCAAAAGTCCAGAAATGTATGACATCAAAACACACCATGAGACCAAGAATCGGTGAGACTAGAAAAGGGTGAAACGGTGAAATAGTGAGATGGTGAGACCAAGAGATGGGTGAGACTATGAGACAGTGAGACCAAGTGTCATGTGAGACAACTTAGAGTAGAAATTCGGTGAACCATTTGAGAGAACTCAACGAATTTTTCAGATTTCTTCAAGAGAGGTTAGAGAGTGTTTTGGTGATCTTTCATGCTAAATTTTGAATGGAACAATAATATGAAGACACATGGAGGGGCAAGAAAGAAAATTCACCTCAGCTACATTAATCCTACTAGGGTTTTCATAGAAGGGAGTATATAAACCAAGACCTATCTTTTTTGGGGCAGCCACCAGAAGATAGAGCAGGCCAGACCTGAAAATGTGAGACCTGAAGAAGGGGAGACGTGAAGGCAAACCACCCGAAAAATAGTGAAACAAAGCAGACCAGAATCAGGGATAGTAAACCAGAACTAGTGGAACCACTGTAAGATAGAGAAACACTTTAGAGCAAACCAAAAAGAAAGGACATGAGACATGGAGAAGGTGAGATGTTAGAGTAGACCAGACCTAGAAACTGTGAGACATGAGAGCAGATCAAGACCAGAGAAGACGTGAGACCAGCAAAATGTGCAACGGGTTAGACCAGACCAGAACATGAGATCATGTGAGACCAGACCAAACCAGAACATGAGACCATGTGAGACAAGGTATGACCAGACCAGACTAGAACGTGAGACTAAGTGAGACCAGACCTGACCAGAATGGTGAGAACAGGTAAGGCCTGGAATCGTGAGATCAGGTGAGACTAGACCAGACCTGGAACAGGTGAGGCCAGACCAGACCTGGAACGGATGAGACCAGAACAGACCCGGAACAGGTGAGACCAGAACAGATATGTACGATGGTGAGAGCAAACCAGAAACTTGCGATGGTGAAAGCAGATTACAAACGTGTGATGGTGAAAGCAGACCAGAAATGTTCGATGGTGAAAAATAGACCAGAAACGTGGTAGATGAGAAAAGGTGAAACACCATGAGACTAGGTGAGACATGAGACCAGAAAAGGGTGAAATGGGTCACACTAGAACACACTGAAAGACCAGAATTAGTGAGACCAAAAAAAGGGTGAAACGGGTGACACCAAAATCCACCTGAAGACCAGAATTAGTGAGACCAAAAAAGGGTGAAACGGGTGACACCAAAATCCACCTGAAAACCAGAATTGGTGGGACCAAAAAAGGGTGAAACGGTGAGACAGTGAGACAATAAGACTAGGAGATAGGTGACACTGTGAGATGGTGAGACCAAGATTCGTGTGAGGCAACCTAAAGAAGAAATTTGATGAAGCATTTGAGAGAACTCAACGAATTTGTCAAATTTCTTCAAGAAAGGTTAGAGAGTGTTTTGGTGATCTTCCATGCTGAATTTTGAATGAAACAGTAATATGAAGCTACATGGAGGGGCAAGAAAGGATATTTGCCATAGCTATAGTAATCCTACTAGGGTTTTCATAGAAGGGGAGTATATAAACCAAGACTTATCTCTTTGGGGCAACCACCAGAAGATAGAGCAGACCAGACCTGAAAGCATAAGACTTGGAGAAGGGGAGACGTAAGAGTAAACCACCCCAAAAATAGTGAAACAAAGTAGACCAGAATTGGGGAGAGCAAACTAGAATTGGTGGAACCACCGCAAGAAAGAGAAACATGTTAGAGCAGACCAGAAAGAGAGGACATGAGACCTGGAGAAGGTGAGACATTAGAGAAGACCAGACCTAAAAACCATGAGACGTGAGAGCAAATCAGGACCAGAGAAGACATGAGACCAGCGAAGCATGCAATGGGTGAGACCAGACCAGAATGTGAGACCAGGTGAGACCAGACTAGACCCGACTAGAACATGAGACGAGGTGAGACGTGGAAACATGAAACCAAGTGACACCAGACCAGACCAGAACGTGAGACAAGGTGAGGCTTGGAAACATGAGACCAGGTGAGACCAAACCAGACCAGAACTTGAGACCAGGTGAGACCTGGAGACCAGGTGAGACCAGACAATACAAGAATGGCGAGACCAGGTGAGACCTGGAAACGTGAGACCAGACCTGACCAGAATGGTGAGACCAGGTGAGACTTGGAAATGTGAGATCAGGTGAGACCAGACCGGACCTGGAACGGGTGAGACCAGACCAGACCTGGAACGTGTGAGACCAGATCACACCTGGAGCAGGTAAGACCAGAACAGAAATGTGCAATGGTGTGAGCAGACCAGAAATTTGTGATGGTGAAAAACAAACCAGAAACGTGGGAGACAAGAAAAGGGTGAAACACCATGAGACCAGGTGAGGCATGAGACCAGAAAAGGGTGAAACGGGTGACACCAAAACACACTGCAAGACCAGAATTGGTGAGACTAGAAAAGGGTGAAACGTGTGTCATCAGAACACACCATGAGACCTAGAATCGGTGAGACCAGAAAAGGGTGAAACGGTGAGACAGCGAGGCGGTGAGACCAAGAGACGAGTGAAACGGTGAGACAGTGAGGCGGTGAGACCAAGAGACGAGTGAAACGGTGAGACGGTGAGATGGTGAGAGCAGGAGTTGTGTGAGACAACCTAGAGAAGAAATTCGGTGAAGCATTTGAGAGAACTCAATGAATTTTTCAAATTTCTTTAAGAGAGGTTAGAGAGTGTTTTGGTGATCTTTCATACGATGGTGAAAGCAGATCAGAAACGTGTAATGGTGAAAGCAAACCAGAAACGTGCAGTGGTGTGAGCAGAGCAGAAACGTGTGATGGTGAAAAACAGATCAGAATCGTGCGATGGTGAACAACAGACCAGAAATGTGGGAGACTAGAAAAGGGTGAAACACCGTGAGACCAGGTGAGGTGTGAGACTAGAAAAGGGTGAAATGGGTGACACCAGAACACACCGAAAGAATAAAATTGGTGAGAACAGAAAAGGGTGACACCAGAACACACCGTGAGACCCAGAATCAATGAGACTAGAAAAGGGTGAAACGGTGAGACAGTGAGATAGTAAGACTAGGAGTCGTGTGAGATAACCTAGAAAAGAAATCCGGTGAAGCATTTGAGAGAACTCAACAAATTTTTCAGATTTCTTCAAGAGAGGTTAGGGAGTGTTTTGATGATCTTCCAAGTGGCAGTGAAGCAACCTATTAAAATCAAATAAAGGCAATCAAGCTAAAGAAGGCATCAACAAATTCATCATTCCAAATTTGTAGCTTGGTTTCCTTCATAATCTTGTCTCCTTCATAAATATTCTTTAATTTCTATCAAATTTGTTTGGTTATGTTACACCCTATCACTTTAGTGAATTTTTTGTTTGATAAAGAAGCATATAAGGCATTTCTAGCCTTTCCATCATACTTTAAATTTTTCTTATCAGTAGGTATCATAGCAGCACCTTTAGTAGTAGGAGTACAGATTCAAACACATTTAGACCTAGTGAAAATAGATACATAAGCATTCAATTCTTCCATAATTGATAATTTTGTCAATCAAAAGTTGGAATGCCCTTGCTATACATTTCCATTGTTTATGCTCTTCATGATATTAACTAGTAGTAGATGTAAAGATTCATAAGAGCAAAAAAATTTCAGATCTAAGCAAAATGGATCAACAAAGGAACCTAAGGCTTTAATACAAATTGATATGGACCTTCTTGGGTCTTATATTGAGAGGGAGAGGGGGAGAATCAATGTGAGATGTTTACTTTTACAAATTTGTCTAGATTAAATCTTTGTGGTCTATTAAAGTTTATGATCTATTTTT
Source organism: Ceriops decandra (assembly GCA_020615895.1). Lineage (NCBI taxonomy): Eukaryota > Viridiplantae > Streptophyta > Magnoliopsida > Malpighiales > Rhizophoraceae > Ceriops > Ceriops decandra. Next base: position 6,926,153 of record JAHLGO010021107.1, read on the forward strand.
GTCTTGCTTCTTTATGTGAGAATGGCCGTATGAATATCAAGCAAGCACAAGCACCTGAAACCACACATAATGTTTACATGGTTCACTCATAATGCTTGAGCTACATCCACGGTGTGATAGGATGTCTCCTAGATCATATGGTTCACTTTTGCTATCAAGGGATATAGATGATATAGTGGAAGGATCACTCCTTAACCACTTATAATGATCTCTTGATCACTCTAATGTTTCCCACCATTTTTCAATGAAGTACATAAAATGATTATGACAAAAACTCCCCTAAGAAAGATCTCTCCATGTGCATAGGCTGTTATGGCAAAAAATTGATCTTCTCCTTTCTTTCTATTGTTCTCTATTCTCGTTCTGATGTTCTTTCCTCTCTTTCTATTGTTCTCTGCACTCTTTTCTAGTATTCTCTCTATGCTTTTTTCTGTTCTCTCTACACACTCTTTTCTATTGTTCTCTATATGCTCTTTTATGTTGTTCTCTACACCTTCTTTTGGTGGCTACATCGGTATTTATATGCCTTGAATTTAGGATTGCCTTGCCATCAATGATCAGCATTAATTCCTTAAATTTAGGATTGCCCTATCATCAACGGTCAGCATTGACTCCCATACAAAATGACCTATCAAGATACTTCCACCAGGCACCCTTTTCATAGCCATCTTACCACGTGTCCTTCTCTTTTAAGATGAGTCATGTGTTCTAGCCTAGCTCCTTTCAGGGTAAGTAGTAGTAGTTCCATTGCGGTATGTCAATTTATACTTCAAAATCATCAGCTTTTCCAAGGGTACAATGGACAATAGCCCAACAAAACTCACAATAAAGAAAGATGCCATCATCCATCCGAGAAAGAGAGTTTTCAAGTTTGATGGGGTGTTTCCTCCCTATGATTAAGTAGCTATCCTCGGACTCATACCCAACAAATGCCTTGCAATGCCACTACTAAATGCAATGCCAAAGGAAGCAATGACACTTATCTGGATGATGGTATTCTCTTACCTAGCAAAAGGCTACTTTAAGAAGTCAAGCTTTTGAAGCAAGACAGATTGGAATAAAGTTGAACCCTATGCTAGTTGGTGGCCATATTGAGAGAAGGAATAATGTTAGTTGTAAGATTAAGCTTGTATACAATAAAGTTGAACCCTATGCTCAAGAAAAGCTTGGTTGTTATTGCCTTAAACATTATCTACTTGTTCCAAGGCAGCACCTCTATTGTCTTGAATGCTTCCTCCACCATCAGCTTTTCTTCAACGTCAACCATTACTAGGCTATTCTATCCCACTGCTTCTCTCCTTCTCTCTATCGATACGTCATCTTCCTTAACCCTTAAATAAATCAATTGCCAACACTTTGTAAATGTAGCAAACACATCTTAAAGGCATTTATAACATCAAATCAATAAGGAAAAATATAAGAGATGTTGTTGACAATAAATCCAACATTAGTCATCAAAGATGGACTTAACATTCTATCCTAGCAAGTCAATCACATCAATTGCATTATGAACAACTAAAGAATTGATGCTTTACATAATCTTAAGGGTCTAATAACAAGGGCAAGATCACAGAAGTTTTGAAAAGTGCTTAATAGTTTAACTTGTCAAGTCTAAGAGCAAGAAGTTGCTTGGAATGATTGGTTTAGGATAGAAGCATCCCAAAGGCCTTTTAACATGTTTTATGTAAGGAATGAGCAAGACAAAGGTTGGGATCTTGGAGTAGGGGAAGCTATAGGGCTATAGAACAAGTTTTAGAACAAAGTGTACAAGCATTAAGTGTTATAATTGCAGCAGCCTTGATAATAGAGGAAGTCCAACCGCTATACACCAATAGGCATTGGGATAAATTGATTCTTTCATCCTTTTTGTTCTTGTCCATCAATTCTCGGCAAAGGATTTTGGGAATACTTGCTTTGTTGCACTTGATTAGCATCTTGTAGTTCATCACTTTCTGATGCAACTTCTTCATCATTTTGGTCTTGTGTTCATTAGCATACCCATCAACAAGTAAAGACATCAAATGTAAAGCAATCAAAGTTTTAAAACCCCACACAATTTCAAATGGATAGTAACCAATAGTAAAATGAACACTTATATTATATGTAAACTCTACATGTGGTAAACAATCTTTCTAGGTTTTTAAATTCATTTAAATAATAACCTGCAATCAAGTAGAAAGAGTTCAATTAACCACCTTGATCTATTTATTAGTTAATGGATAATGAGTTGTTATGAACAACAATTTCATCAACGGTCTCTACCTTCTGCACTGTCGATCATAGCTTCCTGCTATTGTCTCTTTTTCTTTTGTTTCGACTACTCATAGCTTCCTACTATTTTCTATTTTCTACTCCACTGCCTCTTATTTTCTGCTATGCTACTACTTGTTGGTTTCTGCTATGTCATTACCTGTGTTAAGCCCATCTTTGATGGTTAAATGTTGGATTTGTTGTCAACATCTCACACAATTATATGTATTAATTTGATGTTATAAATGTTGTTGAGATATGATGAGGTCATTGGGAGAAATTGGTGATGATAGGTCAACCTTAGTGTTGAGGAGTCAATGTTGACTGTGACCTTCAATTTTAGGGGTCAAGATTGATCGTTGACTGTTGACCATTCACCCTAAATTTTATGACTCAAATCTAGCTATTAATTATAAGGCAACATATAGGAATTAATGATGACCGTTGATAATGGTGTAGCCTTAATCCCAAGGCTTTATAAATACCCCTAGGTGTCTTGCAAAAATTAAAAAAAGGAGCTGTAGAAAATTGAGTGAACAACAAAGGCAAGACACCAACTAAAAAGATAAATAAAGAGGGCAAGGTAGTGCAGCAACCACCACAGAGAGGTAGCAAGGCAATTGGGTGAGGAGAGTGCAATAGCCATTAAGGAGAAGCATTAAGGTGTAGCCGGCCAAGGAGGAAAGAAATAGAGCAAGGTAGCCAGCCACCTACACTACCAAACCCTTACCAAGATAGCCACTACACTAATAAGCCCTCACAAAGGTGACAGCAATAGCCAACCACCACACCAGCACATCTAGAAGGCTTTCTAGTAGACCACTAGCACATCCTTGCATGTGCAAAAGGGTATACCAACACTAGTAGCACATCCTTACACATCTAAGAGGGTATACTAGTAATAGCAACACATCTTAACATGTTTAGGAGACTTACTAGTAGCAGCAGCAAGTCTAGAAGGGTATACCAGTAGCAATAACAGATGTCCCTGCAGATCTAAGAGGGTATACCAGCACCAGCAGCACGTTCCTACACATCTAAGAGGGTATACCACCAACAGCAGCATGTCCCTACACGTCTAGGAGGGTATACCAACACCAATAGCACCTTAGAAGGCTTCCTAGCAACAGAAGCACACTAGGAAATCAAGAAAAAAAATCAAAACGTGCAGCAATAGCTCTGGGAATCAAGAGCCACCTGCAAAAAGTGTAGCAACAAGTCCAAGAATCAACTAGCAAACCAACAACGGTGCAAGAAGATGGTTGTAATACATAGGGATAGCAGCAATGACATGAGAAAACAATTGCAACGCACGGGGATAGCAACAATGGTATGAGCAGACAGCAGCAATGTGGGCGAATATCAGCAGTGGTGCAAATAGATAGCAGTAGCACACGTAGATAGCAGGAACAATGAGTGTGGACAGTAGCCACAGTGTATGCAGAAAGTGAAGTGTGTGTAGACAGTAGAAGCAGCATAAGTGGATAGCAGTAGGTATACATGTGAACAACAAGAGCAATGCATGCGAAGTGCATAGTAATAGCGCCTGCAGATGGCCATAGCAGCAGCATGCATAAATAGCAGTAGCAGTGCACGCAGACGGTGGTAGTACCACGTGCAGACAGCTAGAGTAGCACACACAAATAGCAATGACAACATGTAAAAATTGTCGTGTATCCTTGGGTGCTTGGGCATTAATTTTTTAGTCGTATGGTCACGTAGGATCATTAATTCTAATAAGCCATAAAGGTTAAATCTGGATTAATTTTTAAAAAGTGCATATCGCACATTGATTTACACCTTTTTCAGTGTAAGACCTAAAACGGTCCTCATCAACCTATTATTTTCTGCTGAGCCACTTTCTCATTTTGTAGGTTCTCTCTTTTGTAGGTTTCGCTTAAGCTTTTATGCTACTGTCTTTTATTTTTTGTTGTGTCGTTGCCTATTGTTTTTTACTGTGCTGCTTTCTCTTTCTGCAGGTTCTCTCCTTTGCAAGTTCTCTCCTATATAGGTTCTGCTCAAGCTTTTCTGCTGTTATGTCTCTTTTCTTTCTGGTTTGTTTTTGCCACTTACACCTTCCTGTTGTTGGTCCTTACATTTGTAGGTTCTCTCTTTTACAAATTCCTCCTTCTACAAGTTCTCTCCTCCTGCCTTTCCAACTTCATCCTTTTACCTTTGTTGGTTTCTCATTCTTTAAGTTCTCTCTTCTATAGGTTCTCTCCTCTATAAGTTCTCTCTTTTATAAGCTCTCCCTTTTTCTTTCTATTACTAAAGCCTTTTTCTTTTCTGTTGTTGGAAGCTCTATCTTTTCTGCTATTTGTTTTCTCTGCACTTTTTCTGTCTCTCTTTGTCATGCCCTAGCTTTCTTTAGGATTGCCTTACAATCAATAGTTAGCTTTGATTCCTTGAATTTAGGGTCAATGATCAGCATTAATTCCTTAAATTTAAGGTTAATGGCCAGTATTGACTCCCAAAATTTAGGGTCAATGGTTAGTAATACCAATTTGGTATGCATCTGCACAGCCACCTTATGGTCAATATTCTGGCCATCTCTAGACAGTGCAATGCCACTGACTTAGTGCTTTCTTTGCTTTCTTTTCATCCATTGTTTTCTTGATCCTTTCCTTAATTTCTTGGAGAGCATCTTTTTTGGTAGCATCATGAACTTCTAGCTTTTTAGTTCTCCTCTTCTAGATAACCTCTAAGTTGGCACCCACAATGGACTTAGACTATGGCTTCTCGGCAGTAGATTGCCTCTTCCTTGCAGCCTCTTGAGCAATCCTTCTTATGTTGCTTCCTATACATAGCCATTCATGTAAGCTTTGATGTCTTTAACTTGCTATGGAAGACCTCTTGCATTTTGAAGTAGCAAAGAGGAACAATTGAGAATCTGAATGAATGAATTTGATGCCTTTCCCAAGATAAATCTTAGACCCATTAAAACAGCAAAGCTCGATCTTGAGAACCATGGTTGTTGCTCTAATGCAATTGTTGTTGGAGTTGCCGTAGTTTTCTTTACTAGGATTACATCTCTTGAGTCGTCTAAGCAACCATTCCTACTAATACCATCCCTTGAATGAATCAGCTACCAACACTTTGTAAATGTAGCAAACACATCTCAACAATACTCATAACATCAAATCAATAAGGATAAATATGTGAGATGCTGTGGACAACAAATCCAACATTAGCTATCAAAGATGGACTCAACACTTTGTAATTTCTTTAAGCAGCTATGGCCATGACTATTTTAATTGCTTTAAGTTTGGTCACAGGAGCAAATATCTTTTTAAATTCAACACCTTCTACTTGTGAGTAGCCTTTACAAACAAGTCTTGCCTTGTTTCATACAACCTCACCATTTTCATTGAGCTTATTTCTAAACACCCACTTGGTTCCAATGATGTTTTTCCCTTTAGGTCTAGGAAGTAAACACCAAATGTTGATCTTTTCAATTTGATTAAGCTCTTCATTCATAACATATACCCATTCCTTGTTCTTTAATGCTTCTTCTACTAACTTGAGTTCAACTTCAGAGATCAGTGAGGTTTGTATAACACCTTTTAGCCTTCTTCTAGTCTACATAAAATCATCTTTGGTACCAATAATGTTTTTAGCCTTAACTTCAGTTTTGACTTTTCTATAAGTTTAGGAACATCTTGATTCATCTTCTTTATCACTTGTAATTTGAGAATCAATGTCTTTCTCATGTTGAATAGCCTTTGATTTATCACTTTCAAATTCCTTTTCAATATCACACATGGCATCTTCAACTTCCTTATGTTGTGATTGCATTATGAAACCATCTTCAATCACTTTAACATCAAAGTTGTCAACAATTTTCTGTAGCCTTTTGTTATAATATCTAAAACCTCTTTCGTTTGGTATATAGCCCAAGAATATCCCTTCATTATCCTTCTCATCAAAATTTCCAAGATTCTTGCCTTTGATAAGGCATGGGTTTTCAAATACTTTAAAATGTTTTACACTTGGCTTCTTTCCATTCCACAGCTTATAGGGTGTCTTCTTTGTATGTGGCCTCATCAAGCATCTATTTTGAATATAAGTGATAGTAGTGATAGTCTTTCCCCAGTAGCCATGTGAGGTACCATGCTCAGCCAACATGATCCTTACCATATCCATTAGGCTTATATTCTTTCTTTTAGCCACTCCATTTTGTTGAGGTGTATAGGGACTAGCATATTCATGCTTCACCCCATGCTTCTCCAAATAATTTTCAAATTCACTGTAAATGTATTCTGTCCTACTGTCTAGCCTTTTGTAACTCTTAAATTATTGAGAGAATTTGATTTATGTTTCAAGAACATAATACAAGTTATTCTTGTAAAATCAGCAATAAAAGAAATGAAATACCTATCACCCTTTGATCATTTTTGTCTCATAGGCCAACAGATAACCAAATAAATGAGCTTTAATAGCTTCTTTATTTGAATCTCTACATTTTTATGGGTAGCATTCACCATCTTCTCTTTTTGACACATGCTGCAAATTGCATTTCTTTTTCTTTTTAGCTTGGGTACATTTTTCACAACTTTATTTTTGGACAATTTGTTTAGCCCCTTTTATCCAAGATGTCCTAATCTCTTATGCCATAACAAATTCTCATCTTTTGTGCTCATATAATGTTTTTGCTGCTGGAAACTTGGTATAAGTTTTCATTTGTTCTTTCTCTCTTCGTAAGAATAGCACCATTACTTAATCTTTTTATTATGTAGCTACTCTTGCTTAAAGTAACTTCATGCCCATCATCACAAAGTTGGTTAATATTGATTGGATTCTATTTTAGCTATTCAACATAAAGCACTTCACTTGATTTTAGCTTTTTGTACCAATTTCAGTAGCACCAACACCTTTAATTTTCAAAGCACCATCATTGCCAAATGTGACTAACCTTCCGTTATATTTTTCTACTTCCTCTAGTAACTTAGAGTCTCTTATCATGTGTAAAGAGTAGCCACTATCTAGGATCCATGGCTTTTCTTTCTTGGAAGCTTTTAAGGCTACTTACATAACTATAGTCATTTCCCTTCCTTTTCTTCTTCTTTGGCCAAATATAGGAGCATATATGGGTGTTCTCCTTTGCATTTTTTGATTGGATAGCAATGTCAAGCATTCCTCAGTAGCATGTCTAACCTTTTCACATCTTCTACAAATTTCTTCCAACATATCAAATCTGTTTCTTAGTGGAATTTGGCTTTTTTTCACTTAAGGTTGTCTCCTTTTTTGATAAAGTCTCACCCTAGACTCTTACCTCACATTCCTATTTATTAAAGGCCCATTACTCCATCACACACTAGCCTTGTGACCATACATACCACAACTCCAGTAAAATCCTTGAAATCTGAATTTTCTTCTTTCACCAAGTTCATATCCCCTATCTTCAACACTTGTTGTGACAACCTTTATTTTGACTTTGACAACTTATTCCTTTTGATAGGAGTTTTCATCACATCTTTTCTAACCCATTTTAGCTTGGGTTGGTTTCTCTTCCCCATAACATCATTATGTTTGCTTTCAAGCACAAACACAATTTTCTTCTTCTCTTTTACCCTCTTATTTGGCTTTTCAATATAGTTAAGTCTTTTCTTCCCCATGGAATGAGGTCTTTGTTTGCTTCAACACTCATCCAATTTTTTGGTAGCATCCTTCTAAATAGCATTTGTTGAAGAGGACTCTCCTCTCACTTCCATGACCTACATAAAGCTTTCTTCATACTTTTTTAATTCACATTTAGCCTTATGAAACTTGGCTTTCAAATTCAGCACTTCTTGCTCTTGTACAATCACTTTAGCACCAAGATCTTCATGTATCTTGTCTTACTTTGCATCAATTACCTTTAGCTCCTTAATTCTTTTCAAATACTCCTTCTTTTTTGCTTCAAACTCCTTTTCTTTCATTGGAGATTAGATTTATCAAAATAGAATTTTTATTTAGCTTCTTAAGATTCCTTACCTCCTTTTCCAACATCCTATTTTTATGCAAACAAGCACTCAATTCATTCTCAATTTATTGCATGACGTCATTCTCTTCCTCTTCAGCTGATTCCTCATCACTTAATTATTCTTTTTCATTATTTACCTATACAACCAACATATTTTCTACAGCATCATCATCAAAATCATCATCAGCTTCTTTTTCAGAGTCTTCTTCATCCAACTTGCTTAAGAAATTTCTTCTTTTGGATTTGAAGAATTTCTTTTTCCCTTTGGCACTTGAATTCCCAACTTTAGAATAACTAGATTTCTTTGTTCTCCTTCTTAGGGCTAGTATATCATCATCATCACTGTCTATTTCTTTTCTTTTTTGGTAGTTCATGAAAAAGTACCCAATGCCTCTACAACTAAAGCACTTCAAGGGTAATTTTCCCTTGTACTTCCCTTTTCATTTCCTTATATTTTTGGTGATATTTGCCATGATGTTATCAAGTTAGTATCACCATCTTCAACTTTAGAATTACTCTCAGATTCTTCTTGTTCTTTAATCTTTAATTTATTCATTGCTTTTAAGGCCAACTCCTTCTCTGCCTTAGGCTTTTTTTCTTTCTTCATTGAGGCTATTCTCATTTCATAAGCCACTAATATGTTATATAAATCATATAGGGGCAACCTATCCAAATTTCTATCTTCTATGGAGGAAGGTTCCAAGTATTTAGTAAGGTTATAAGTATCTCCCTTACCATAGTAGCATCGTTGATCTCCTCTTTATAGCCTCTAATGGAGCATATAATTTCATTTATTCTTGTAAAGAAGGCATCCACCAATTCATGATTTAGCATTTTTATATCTTCAAATTTGCTCCTTCAAATTTGTAGCTTAATTTCCTTCACAACCTTGTCTCCTTTATAAATATTTTTTAATTTGTCCCAAATTTGTTTAGTTGTATTGCACCTCATCACTTTAATGAACTCGTTGTCTGATAAGGAGGCATATAAGGCATTTCTAGCTTTTCCATCATACTCTAAATTCTTCTTATTAGTAGGCGTCATAGTTGCCCCTTCAGCAACAAGAGTGAAACCATTAACAGTAGATTCAAACATATTTGGACCAAGTGACAGCAAATACAGCAGCATTCTATTATTTTATAATTAATAATTTTGTCCATCAAACATAGGAATGCCCTTATTGTTAACACTGTTCGTGTTCTCCATAATATTAACCAGCAGTAGATATAAAGATTCACAGCAACAACAAAACTTTCAAATCTAAGTAGAATGGATCAACAAATAAATCATGCTTTGATACCAATTAATAAGGACCTTCTTGGGTCTCAAATTAAGAAGGGTAAAGGGTGAATCAGTGTGAGAAGTTTACTTTTTACAAATCTATCCAAATTAAATCTTTATGACTTTTTAAAGTCTATGATTCGATTTTATCTTACTTCTTTATATGAGAATGGCTATATGGATATCAAGGTAGTACAAGCACCCAAGAACACAATAAATTTTTACATGGTTCACCTACAATGTGTGACCTATATCTATAGTGTGATAGGATCACTCGTAGATCACATGATCCATTATTGTTATCAAGGAATACAACTGATGTTGTAGAAGAATCTCTCCTTAACCACTATGGAAAGATCACTCCTTAACCACTTACAATGATCTCCCAATCACTCTAAGGGTTTCCCACCCTTTTCAAGAAGTACATAAAAAGGTTATAACAAAAACTTCCCTGAGAAAATCTCTCAATATGCATAGGTTGCTGTTGCAGAAAACTAATCTTCTCCTTGCTTACTATCAGTCTTTGCTCAAGCTTTTTGCCATTCTCTCCTTCTTCATTGCTAGTCTCTACTCAAGATTTGCTGGTCCCTATCTTCTACACTACTAGTCTCTACCTTCTACATTGCTGGTCTTTGCTTTTCGCATTGTAAGTCTTTACCTTTTACATTACAGGTCTTTACCTTTGGCACTACTTATCTCTACCTTCTGCATTGCTGATCACAACTTCCTACTGCTGTCTCCTTTGTTTCTACCACTCACAGCTTCTTACTGCTTGTTGTTTTCTACTATGCTATTTACTCCTTCTATAGACATTTCTCACACATCCTTTCAACATCTCTCTTCATGTGCAACCAAAACATGTGATCATTTAGAATATCTAATGCTTTTCTAACACAAAAGTGTCTTATCAACCATTCAATATATGCTTCATTCATTAGTAATTTTCTGAAAAAAGCATTCAGCACATATAACATTTTTCTTTAAATAAGAATCAAAGCCTATAAAATTTTCCAAAGGTGTAAAGACATGTTTGCTTCAATAATTATAATGTTTAATGTAGGTAGAAAAGTTAATTTTAAGATCATTTTGTATGAATTAGTCCTTGTAATGAAAGAGGGAGCCTTGTTAGATAAAAATAAAGGATGATCTTTAATATGGACTCTGATTATATGTAAATGGAACCTAACACCATTATTAGTATAGGATCGTTCTAACAAAGGTTAAGGGATTAAAGTTCTGACCCAATGATTATAAACAACCAATAACTAAAACTATAGGATTCAAACACCAATTCTAATAATGATAACATTGAAGAAGATAAGTCCATTGAACTAATACACTCAAGTATGAAAGTTTAGAATTAGTTCTTAAAGAACCAAAAAAAATAGCTCATACCCCCATAAAAATTGTTCTACCTCATCCAGCCATCTTTTTCACCTTTTTATATGCTAACCCTTAAAATCCCTACTTGCTAAGATGGGCTTATTAATAAAATTTGTCTAGCGTACTACATAATAATAAAAACCTATGAAAATAGCCCATTTAAATGCCTAAACATAGACTACCAGATCTAACTTCCTTCCTAAGGACATGGTTTTCATATTCCTTCATAGATGACACATTTTGATGAGGACCTTTTTAGGTCTCACCCTAAGAAAAGGAAGGAGTGAATCGGTGTGAGATGCTTACATTTTACAAATCTGTCTAAATTAAACCTCTGTGACTTGTTAAATTCAATGATCCAATTTTTATTTTGCTTCTTTATATGAAAATGGCTATATGGATATCAAGCAAATACAAGCACCCAAGAACAGATAGAATTTTTATGTGGTTCAACCATAATGTGTGAGCTATGTCCACAATGTGATAGGATCACTATTAAATCACGCAATCCACTTTTCTTATCAAGGGATACAATTGATGTTGTGGAAAGATCACTCTTTAACCATTCACAATGATCTATCAATCACCAAAAGAGTTGATCTCCTAATCACTCGAAGGATTAATCTCTCAATCACTCTAAGGGTCTCCCACCCTTTTTAAAGGAGTACATAAAATGTTTGTGGCAAAACTTCCCTAAGAAAGATCACTCAATGTCCCTAAGTTGTTGCAGAAAATAGATCTTCTCCTTCCTTACTACCAGTTTCTCTCCTCAAGCTTTACCGGTCTCTCCTCTGTAGGTTCTCTCTATTTTTTTTTCTATTGCTACCCTTGCCTTTCCTTTGCAAGTTCTCTTTGCTGTGCTGTTGTTGCCTTCATCTACTGTGCACTCTCTCTTTCTCTTCTACTATTGAAGGCTTTCTCCTTCTTGCTGCAGCTACTACTTTTTTTTTTTTCTGCTACTGGAGGTTTGTTGTTTTTTGCTACTGGCTCCTTTTTCCTTTTCTACTACTTCCTCCTTTTTCATTTTTTGCTGCTACCTCTTTCTTCCTTCTCTATTGTTGCCTCCTTTTTCCTTTTCTGCTTCTATTGCTATAATTTTCCTACTTCTGCTACTATATTCTTTCTACTTCTGCTACTGCAATCTTTCTACTTCTACTGCTGCTATTGCCTCCTTCTTTCTTTGGTGTTATTATTGTTTCCTTCTATCGATGCCCTTTCCATCTCTTTTGGTGTTGTTGTTGTTTCCTTCTGCCACTGCACTCTCCTTTTCTCATGGGGCTGCTATCGTCTCCTTCTACCATGGCAGGTTCTCCCCTCAGCTTTCGATGCTACCTCCTGTTGCCTTGGTAGGTTTTCTCCTTTGCTATTGGTGCTACCTCCTTTTGCCTTGGTAGGTTCTCTCCTTAGCTACTGGTGCTATCTCCTTTTGCCATGGCACATTCTCTCCTCTACTGCTAGTGTTGCCTCCTTCTGTCTTGCAATCTCTCCTTTTCTTTTTGGTAGCTACTCTTTGTCGTTCTATAACTTTCTCTCTTAGTGTTCTATAGCACTCACTCTTTTGGTCATGCCCCCTTTCTTATGTTTTGCATAACACATTTTCTTCCTTTTGTAGAGCACAAACTCTCTTGTGTTTTATAGGACACATTTTCTTCCACTGTCGTGCCCTTTACCTATTCTTTAGTGGCTGCTCTCTATCGTTCTCTCTGTTTCACTATTATGTTTTTGTAGCCCACACCTCTCTTACATTTGCATGAATATATTTATAAACCTTGAGTTTAGATTGGTCTATCATCAACAGTCAACATTAATTCCCAAAAGTTACTTTATAATCAATGATTAGCATTGATTCCTAAGGGTTGCCATACAATCAATGGTCAACATTGATTTCTAAAATTTAGGGTTACTGGTCAACATTGACTTATTGACTTTAGAGTTGACCAGCCATCAACAGTTTTGACCAATGCATCTTAACCTCCTTTTCCTTCTTCACAATGCTTTCGAGAATCATCTTAATGAATACAAATTGTACTTGTGGGCAGGTGTTAAACCCATCTTTGATGGCTAATATTAGATTTGTTGTCAACACCATTTTACTTGATTGTATGTGTTGATTTAAGGTTATGAATGTTGTTGAGATGCAAAGAGGTCATTGGGAAAAATCAGTGAACACAGGTTAACTTTGATGTTGAGGAGTCAATGTTAATTGTGATCATTGAGGAGTCACTGTTAACTGTGATCATAAATTTTAGGGGTTAAGATTGACCATTGACTACTGACCTAAATTTTATGAAGCCAATGTTGACCATTGATCCTAAATTTTATAACTCAAACCTGCTCATTAATTGTAGGGCAACCTTTGGGAATCAACTATGATCATTAATGAATGTATAACCCTAATCTCAAGGTTTTATAAATACACCTATGTGTTTTCCAAGGTGGTGTGTGGGCTGTAAGAGAGAACGATCAGTTGTAGAAAAATAAAAGAGAATAGCCAGCCACAATGAGAGAACAACAAGCTGAAAAGAAAGGGTGGCCAAAGTGAGGTTGAGCAGCAAAGAGAGAGAGGCAGCCACCAAAGAAGGGAGTGAGTGGCCAAGGCAAAGGAGGCAACCACCAATAGAGGTATAGCTGGCTAAGGAAAGTGCAATAGCTATCCAAGGGAGTTATAGTAGTAGTCGGCCAAGGAGAAGGTGACAACAACCATCAAAGAAGGAGGCAGTCACACCAAACCAAAGGAGAAGACATGCAGCAGCGACCCTAATGAGGGAGAGACATGTAGTAACCACACCAAGGAGAGGTGCAATAGCCGGCCACACAAAAAATTAATTGCTGCAATTAGCGAAAAGGGAGAGAGAGGCAACAAGGATTGTAGTAGCCAATCATCACAAGCCTAATTATAGCAGCCAGCCATTAGAAGGCTACTAGCAATAGCCATTAACAGGTCCTGCAACAAGGAAGACAAACTAGTAGGTCTTATAGTAAGGGAGACACACCAGAAGGTCTTGCAACAAGGGAGACAAACTTGAAGGTCTGATAACAAGGGAGACAATCTAGGAGCCTATGCCAAAACTAGCTGTAATTCGAGAGCCTATACCAGCACTAGTAGGCATGCACTAGAAGTAGGAGGTGCCTACACTAGCAATCTAAGAGACTCTTTAACAATAGCAAACATCTCTACACATCTATGAGGCTTTCCAATAGACCAGTAGCACCCCAAGAGGCTTCCTAGCAGCAAAATCACACACAAGAATCGAGCAGAAAATCAAAACGTGCAGCAACAGGTTCGAGAATTAGCAACCACCTACAAAAAGTGTAGTAGCAGGTCTGGGCATCAAGCAGAAAATCAGAATGTGTAGCAGCGGGTCATGTAGTAGCATGTCTAGGAGGTGTCCCTACACTAGCAACACATCTAGGAGGCATACCGGCACCAATAGCACCTCCAAAAAGGACTTACAGTGGCAACAACATGCATAGATAGTAGCAACAGCACAAACGGACAATAGCAGCGCGCACAAACATTAACAGCAGTGCGAACGGATAGTAGTAGCACGCTCAAATAGTAGTAGCAATGCGAATGGACAATAGCAACTTGCGTGGACAGCAGTAACAATGTGCACAAATAGTAGCAGTAGTGCAAATGGATAGCAGTAGCAGTGCGAATGGACAATAACAGTGTGCAATAGTAGCAGCAACATATGTGTGAGCTCACCATTGTGGGTGAACACATAAAAATTGTCATGTGTGCTTGGCTACTTATGTATTGATTTTTATTTGTATGGTCGCTCTCACATAAAGGAGAAAGATAAAAATTGGATCATTGGCTTTAACAAGTCATAGAGGTTAAATCTAGATCAATTTGTCAAAAGTGCATATCTTACATTGATTTACCCCCCTCTCAATGTGAGACCTAAAAAGTCATCATTAGCAAGCCCCAACGTACATTACCAAATCCTGAGCAATTTTGTTGGCTTTTGTCTTAACATGCTGCTCATTGGCCAGTACTACCAACATTTTGTAAATGTAGCAAACATATTTGAAAGGCACTTACAACATCAAATCAACAAGGATAAATCTATGAGATACTATTGACAACAAATCCAACATTAGCCATTAAAGATGGGTTCAACAATCTCCCTCTTTGGATTTGTTGGCAACACATTAAATCCAAAAATCAGCAATTAAGCACAAGAAGCAACTTTTGATATTCATTGCTCCTCTTAAAACATGCATCTTCCTTTTTGCATATGAGAATGATATCAATAGGAAACAACCTTTAACTCCCCTTCTTTTTTGCTTCTCATTTGACAATTTCTCCCCTTTTATTTGATTTTTCCCTTTGGATTTATCAAGCTGCTCCCCCTTTTGATCAGTATATACTCTCTTTGGATTCATGAAAAATATCTCCCCT
>JAHLGO010021107.1:6951436-6968538 GCA_020615895.1 Ceriops decandra
TGCTTATATCATCAAATTCCTTGTCATTTTGTTTGCTTTATTGCTTGTCTTCCTTGATTGAGTCACTTCTCAAAAGAGGTAGGTCTAAGATTGATAAATTCAAGTTTTGTTTGACCAAATTTAGTTTATTTAGAAACATGTGAAAAAGCTTGAGTGTGAAATTATAATTGATTGTGTGAAACACATCGAGTGGAGTGTAAACACATTACAAAACAATTTGAGAGGATTACATTTTCTATTCTTTATCATTTTGTGTTGCTATAAACATGTCCCATAATAAAACTATTAGCCTTACTAAAGGGGAGGCGGAATTAGCCATAGTAGACCTTAAATTTTTTATGAAAGCCCTAGAGTGGAATTTTGAGAGAATAAAGTTTATGTTTGGTGAAATACAGGATAGAGTGGAGAGAATTGAAAGGGAGTCCAGTGAGAGACATAGGAGGTAGTTAGGAGAATGGTACATGCACTGTTGTTTGGTGAAAAGAATAAAGAGGGTGATAACCTTAGTAGAAGTTATGGAGAGGGTTGAGGTAGTAGAATAGGTAAAGAAATCCATGGCAGTGGAATTGAGAATGATAGGCATACTAAAAACAATGAACAAAGGACTAGGGGAGAAGAAGGGGTAGACAAAAATCTTAGGTAGTATTATAATGAAAATGCCTTCTTTCCAAGGGAAAGCTGACCATAACATTTATTTGGATTGGGAATATAGGGTAGAATTAATATATGAGTGCCACAACTTTTTAGAGGAAAAGAAAGTGAAGTTAGTTGTGGTAGAGTTCATTGACTGTGCTTGAGTATGGTGGGACTAACAAGTTACCACTAAGAGAAGAAACTTTAAGAATTTGATAAGGAAGAGATTTGTCCTTAACTCTTACTATAGGGACTTGTATAATAGGTTATAAGGCCTTACTTAAGGTTATAAGAGTGTAGAGGAGTACCATAGAAAGATGTAAATAGCTATGGTTAGGGCTAATGTAATGGAGGATAGAGAAGCCACTATGGCTAGATTCCTTTAGGGTCTAAATTGAAACATAACTAATATAGTAGACTTACAGCATTATGTAGAATTAGAGGATATGGTACAACTTGCCATGAAGATGGAGAGATAACTTAAGAGAAGGGGCAGTTTTAAAATGAGCTTTGGCTTAGGTTTTACATTTTGTGAGAAATTGAGTTTAGGGAAAAGTGAGGAGAAACCAACCCTTAAATATAAGGTTGAGATACCTAAACCTAAACCTAGTAGGGAAAGCCGAGAGATGGGAAAAACTAAGGACTCGAATGCTTTATATGTTTGAGTAAGGACATGTGGCTTCATAGTTTCTTAATAAGGGAACCATATACCTTAGGGAAAATGGTGACTATGAGTCTAATAATGAAGCTAGTGCGGAGAACAAAATGCCACCATTAAAGGATGCTAGTGATGTAAATGAAGGGATAGAGTATCCAAAGCATAGTGAAAGGCTTTTAGTAGCAAAGAAAGCCCTTAGTGTGCAGGCTAAGGAGGATGATGTTGAGATGCAATGAGAAAATATTTTCCATACTTGGTGTTTAGTTCGGGATAGGCTCTATTGCTTGATCATAAATGGAGGTAGTTGCAATAATGTAGCTAATACAAAGTTGGTGGAGAAATTGAACTTGCCTACAACTAGACACCCTAAGCCATATAACCTGCAGTGGTTAAATGATAGTAGGGAGGTTAGAGTGACTAAGTGATTGTTCCATTTACCATTGATAGGTATATAAGGATAAGGTTACTTGTAATGTTATTCTTATGTAGGTTAGTCACTAACTACTAGGACGGATATGAAAATTTGATAGAAAGGTAACACATGATGGGTACAAAAATAGGTATACATTTACCATAGAGGGAAAACCCATTACACTCGCACTACTAACTCTTAAGACCTTTTGAAAATGAACAAAAAGAAAAAGGAGTGAAAAGAAAAAGAGAGGAGAGAAAAATGAGAAAGAGAGAGGGAAATGGTAAGAGCAAAAAGAGTGCTAAACACAAGAGTGGTGAGGTGCAAAATAAAATTGAGTGACAGTAAGTGAGTGTGTAAGCCGAAGGAGTTGATGTAAGAGCTACCTTCCACGTTAGGCAGTAAATGTATTTGATCCTTTATAAGCATGCCTACCTTGCTAACACTAACAGTACTTCTTATGTTCCTATTGTTATTTCTTCTTGATTGCAGGAGTTTGATGATGTATTCCACAAGGATGTACTAGATGGATTGCCACCACAAAAGGGAACTGAGCATTGTATTGACCTAGTACTCAGAGCAGCTATTCCCAACAAACTAGCATATTGGAGTAACCTAGAGGAAACAAAGGAACTTCAAAGGTAGGTTGAGGAATTGGTGAATAAAGGGTGTGTGCAATAAAGCATGAGTCCATGTGTAGGTGTCGTTAGACTTGACAACATGCTTGATGAATTGCATGGCACATGCTTCTTTTCATAAACGGATCTTAAAAGTGAACATAACTAAATTAGAATTAGGGTAGGTAATGAATGGAAAACTGCATTCAAAACTAAGCATAGTTTGTATGAGTGGTTGGTGATGCTATTTGGATTAACTAATGCACCTAACATATTCATGAGATTAATGGATCATGTTTTGAGACCTTTCTTAGGTAAATTCGTGGTGGTTTATTTTAATGATATTTTAGTATACAACTATTCTTTAAAGTCTCATGTTGAACACTTGCATTATGTGCAAAATGTGTCGAGGAAAGAAAAATTGTATGCTAACTTGAAGAAATATACCTTTTGCACTGATCATGTCATTTTCTTAGCGTATGTTGTGACTCCTAATGGCATTGAGGTTGCTATTGAGAAGGTTAAGGCTATCCAAGAATAACCTATACCAAAATGTGTAGGTGATGTAAGGAGCATTTATGGTTTAGCTAGTTTTTATAAGAGGTTTATTAGGGATTTTAACACTATTATTGATAGTGGCCATTAAGAAAAGTGTAGGGTTTAAATGGGGAGATAAACTGTAAGTTACATTTAAACCGTTAAAATTTAAGTTGTGTAATGCATCACTTCTTGCTTTGCCTAATTTTTCTAAAACTGTTGAAATGGAATGTGATGTATTGGGCATTGGGGTAAGGGGCGTACTCATGCAAGAGAAATGTCTTATAACATTCTTTAGTGAAAAGCTAAGTGGAGCTGCATTAAATTATCCAACTTATCATAAGGAATTATATGCACTTACTAGAACATAGAAACTTGCCAGTACTACCTTTAGCCTAAGGAATTTGAAACCCACACTGATCATGAGTCACTAAAACATTTGAAGGGTCAAGGTTAAATAGAAGATATACAAGAGGTAAAACATCTTAAGAAGCTATATGAAAATTTTCATGTTGATGAATCTAATCTCTAAATGAAAGAAAAGGAGTTTGAAGCAAAATAGGAGTACTTCAAAAGGATTGAGGAGTGATTGTACTTAAGGCAAAGCAAGGCAAGATACATGAAAATCTTGGCACTAAGGTGATTGCATAGGGGCAAGAGGTGCTAATTTTGCAAGCCAAGCTCTACAAGGCCGAGTCTAAGCTAAAAAATCATGAAGAAAGCTTTATACAAGCCATAGAAGTGAAAGGAAAGTCCTCATTAGCAAATGCCATAAAGGTAAATGCTACTAGAAAGTTGAATGAGCGTCTAAGCAATCAAAGACCTCATTCCATGGGGAAGAAAGGACTTGACTACATTAAAAAGCTGAGTGAGAAGGTAAAAGAAAAGAAGAAAATTATGTTTGTTCCTGAAAGCAAACACAATAACGTGATGGAGAAGAGAGGCCAACCCATGTTAAAATAGGTTAGGAAAGATATGGTAGAGAATCTTAACCATAGGAGATAGATTGTCA
This sequence comes from Ceriops decandra, assembly GCA_020615895.1. Lineage (NCBI taxonomy): Eukaryota > Viridiplantae > Streptophyta > Magnoliopsida > Malpighiales > Rhizophoraceae > Ceriops > Ceriops decandra. The sequence continues at coordinate 6,955,306 of JAHLGO010021107.1, forward strand.
AAGATGGAGAGAAAGTTGTCACACTAGTTTCTAAAGAAAGAAGACATGAACTTGGTAAAAAATGTAAATCCAAGTTCAAAGGTTTCTACCAAAGTTGAGGCAAATATGGGCATAAGGCTAATGCGTATTGGAATACTTGGTCTATAATGAAGAGAAGTGTGAGGCAAGAGTCTAGGAGGATACTCTATTAAGAAAAGATGCAGTCTTAGGTGGAAAGAAGTCATATTCGACTGAGTAACAAATTTGATGTGTTGGAAGAAATCTGTGGAAAATGCAAAAAGGCTAGACACATTATTAAGGATTGCTTGACATTATTGCCCTATCAAAGAGTGCAAAGGAGAAAACCTACACATGCTCCCATATTCAGCCAAAGAAGAAGAAAAGGAAGAGAAATGTCTGTGGTTGTGGAAGTAGCCTTAAAAGCTTCCAAGAAAGAAAAGTCATGGATCCTGTATAGTGTTTGCTCTTCACATATGATAGTAGACTCCAAGATGTTTAAGGAAGTAGTGAGGATCAATCAAATTTGGTAATGATGGTGCCTTAAAGATTAAAGGTATTAGTGCTACTAAAATTGGTGCAAAAAAGCTGAAATCAAAGTACTTTATATTGAAAGGTTAAAACACAATCTCATCTGTGTTAGCTAACTTTGTGATGATGAACATGATGTTACTTTTAATGAGAGTGGCTGTATAGTAGAGAGACTAAGAGATGGTGCTGCCCTTACTGAGGGTGAAAGAACAAATGGAAACTTAAAATAAGTTTCTAGAAGCAAGAACACATGCTATATGAGCACCAAAGATAAGAATTTGTTGTGACATAGGAAATTGGGACATTTTGAACAAAAAAGGCTGAACTTAAAGTATTTACCCATCCCTTAGAGGCTGAGGTATCCTCTAGCTCCTCTCCTTTTTCTTCTTCTATTATCTTTTGGATTTGTTGTCAAAGGGGGAGATATTTTGCATAAATCTAAAGAAAGTATATATTGATAAAAAAAAAAAAAAAGGGAGTAGCTTGAACTTGTCAAAGGGGAGAAGCAGAAAGTGCAAGTTAAATTAGGTTAAGAGAGATGCAAGTTTCAGCAGAAACTATGAATAATAATGCAAGGGGACCAATTAATGTTGACAATTTTTATATATGAATTGTTGGATTTAATATGTTGCCAACAAATCCAAAAAGGGAGACTATTGAGTCCATCTTTGATAGTTAAAGTTGGATTTATTATCAACACCATCTCACACGGTTATATGTGTTGATTTGAGGTTATGAATGCCATTGAGATGTAGAGAGGCCATTAGGAAAAATTAATGATGACAAGTCAACCCTGATGTTGAGTCAATATTGACCGTGACCCTAAATTTTAGGGGTCAAGATTGACCATTGACCTTAAATTTTTGGATTCAAATTTGGCCATTAATTGTAAGGCAACCTTTGGGAATCAACGATGATCGTTGATGATCATGTAGCCCTAATCTCAAGGCTCTATAAATACCCTTATACATCTTGTAAAAAGGGGGTATGTTGCAGAAAATTGAGAGAGTTGACCAAAGATAGGTGAATGGCAAACCTAAAGCCAAAAGGAAAGGTGAACGACAAGAAAGGAGACAATGACTAAAGGAAGTGCAACCAACCAAGAGGAAAAGCAAGGCTATTGGCCAAAAGGAATAGACAAGCAACCAGCCAAAAGGGAGAGAAAGAGATAACAAAGTAGTCAACCCTCACCAACAAACTAGCAATTGACCCTCATGAAGGTGACAATAGTAACTGGCCCTCATAAGGGTGACAACAACAACTGACCACCACACCAGCACATCTAGGAGGTTTTCCAGTAGACCAGCAGCACCTCAGGAGGCTTTTCAGCAGTAGAAGCATGTTCAGGAATCAAGCAAAAAATCAAAATGTGTAGTAGTAGGTCTGGGAATCAGCAGCCGGCCACCATACCAACAAACCACTAAGTCACAATAGTCAGCCCTCACCAAGTTGTAGTAACCATGCCCTTATCAAGTTACAACAACCTGTGATCTGGCTAAGGGAGACAAACCAAAAAGTGATGCAACAACTTGTGAATCTTGCAACAAGGAAGACAAACCAGTAGGTCCTATAGCAAGGGAGACAAACTTGAAGGTCTGGCAGCAAGGGATAATTCAGGAGCCTATACTAGAACCAACAACAAGGGGAGCCTCTACCAAAACTAGCAACCACCAGCAAGTCCAGTAGAAGGTGTTGAAGAACCAGCAACTGCACAAGGTGAGGTACAAATTGCAAGTCTGGCAAAAGGTGGTGTAGCAAATAGAGTTCCCTACACTAGCAAACCAGTAGCCCTACACTAACAGCGCAAGCAAAAGGTCCCTACACCAGCAAACCAATAGCCTTGCACTAGCAGCATTAGTAGAAGGTCTCTACACTAGCACATCCAAGAGGCGTCCCTGCACCAATAACACATCTCGAAGGGTATACTAGCACTAGTAGCACATATAGGAAGGTATACCAACACCAGCAGGACATCCATGAACCAGTAACATGTCTAGGAGGGACTAACAGCACCAATAACATATTTGGGAGACTATACTAGCAAGTGCAGTGCATCCAACAGCCAAATCAATAAGTGCAGTGTGCCCAACAGCCAAATCAATGACTGAAGCATGTACAGACAGCAATAGGAGAACGTGTAGGCAACAAGACTAGCCCGTGCACGTGCAGATAACAACAACGATGTGAGTAAACAATAACAATGTGTATAGATAGCAATAGGTATATGAACAAATGATAGCAACGACGCTAGCAAACAGCAACAACAACACGAGCAGACAACAACAGCATGTATAGATAGTAGCAGTAGCACAAGTAGACAGTAACAATGCTCCCAGATAGTAGCAGTGTATGCGGACAGTAGTTATAGTGCGAACAGTCAACAATAATGTGCGTGGATAGTAGTAGTGCGTGCAAACACGAGACGCAGCATGTGAGGGCAGCAACAGTGCATGTGGTAGTAATAGCAGTGCATGCATACAGCAGTAGAGCGTGCAAGCAACATTGGTAGTGGGTGAGACAACATTGGCAGCAAAGGAAGGAAAAGATCAATATTCTACACTAGCAGTTTGTACACCTTAAGTGATCATTTTCCAGGAAAGGTTTCACTGTAAACTCTTGATAAATTAGCTAAATGAGATACCCTTGGAGTGATCAGAAGAGCAACTCCTTGATCGAGAGATCTTTATAAGTGGTTAAGGAGTAGTCCTTCCATAAATGGTTAAGGAGTAGTCATTCTATAAATGGTTAAGGAGTGATCCTTCCATAACATTATGGTATTCCTTTATAACAAGAGTAGATTTTGTGATTTAGAAGTGATCCTATCACACCCCATGGATGTAGCTCATACATTATGGGTGAATCACGTAAAAATTGTCGTGTGTTCTTAGGTACTAGCATATGAATATTGATTTTTTATTTGTATGGTCTCATTCACACGAAGGAGTAAAATAAAAAATTGGATTATCGACTATAACAAGTCATAAAGGTTAAATTCAAATCAATTTATAGAAAGAGGATATCTCACATTGATTCACCCCCCTTCTTAGTGTAAGACCTAAAATGGTCCTTATCACCTTCTTCTTACTTTGGTGTGGCTGCTAAACACCTTTTCTAGTTTGGTGTGGTTGTTGCATACCCTTTGGTATGGTTGTTGGCTGCTACACCATGCTTAGCTAGTTACACCTCTCCTTGGTGACTACCTCCTTTGCCTTGGCCGATCACTCTCTCTTTGGTGGCTGCCTTTCTCTTTACTGCTTAACCTATCTTTGGCTTTAGGTTTGATGTTTATCTCTCCTTGGCTTTAGGTTTGTAGTTCACCTCTGCAACCCTTGCCATTCTCTTAATGTTTTGGCAACCCACACATTGGTCTTACAAGATGCATGAGGTATTTATAGAGTCTTAAGATTAGGGTTGCACACATTTAGTAATAGTCAATATTGATTCCCAAGGGTTGCCCTACAATTAATAACCAAATTTGATTCTTAAAATTTAAGGTCAATGGTCAACTTTGACCCCCTAAAATTTAAGGTTAATGGTCAACATTAACTCGTTGATTCAAGGTTAACTTGCCATCAATGGTTTTGACCAATGATTCTCTGTATCTTGATGACATTCAAAACAACAAATCAACACGAACAACCATATGAGATGTTGTTGACAATAAATCCAACATCAGCGATCGAAGATAAGCTCAACATACTCTAAAGTTGGAAATTTAAGTGCCAAAGGGAAAATGCAATTCTTTAGATCTAAAAGAAGAAATGTTTTGAGTAAATTGGATAAAGAAGATTCTAAAGAAGAAATTGGTGATGATTCTGATAATGCCACTACAGAGAATGTGTTGGTTGCTCAAGTAGATGTGGAACAAGACTCTTCAAGTGATAAGGAATCAATCGAAGAGGAAGAGAATGAGTTGGTGCAACAATTTGAAAATGACTTGAGAGCTTAATTGCACAAAAATAGCTAGCTGGAAAAAAAGGTAAAGCATCTCAAGAAGCTATATAAAGATTTAGCTGTTGATGAATCTGATCTCCAGGTGAAAGAAAAAGGGTTTGAAGCAAAAGAAAAGGAGTAATTAAAAAGAATTAAGGAGCTGAATGTGCTTAAGGTAGAGTAAGGCAAGATACACAAAGATATTGGTACTATAGTGATTGCATAAAAGCAAGAGGTGCTAATTTTGCAAAACAAGCTCCATAAGTCTGAGCCTAAATTGAAGAAGTACAAATCAATGAGGATGAGACACATATGTGCAAGCTGAAGAAATCCTTGTATGGCCTTAAACAAGCTCCAAGAGCATGATACAATAGGCTACATGCATATTTGAGAAGGTTGAACTTTAGAAGAGGAATAATTGATAATAACCTATATGTGTTCAACTCAAAGAAAGGCCAACTGATAACCATAGTATATGTAGATGACATCATCTTTGGAGGGGATCACTCTGAGTTATGCCAAGAATTTGCATAGAAGATGAGTGTGGAATTTGAGATGTCATTGATTGGAGAAATGACTTACTTTCTTGGATTATAGATAAAACAGTGTGAAGAAGGTACTTTTATTTCTCAAACAAAATATGCCAAAGAGATGCTGAAAAAGTTTGGCATAGAGCTGTCAGTACCCCTACGATAGTAGGCTGCAAGTTAACAAAAGATTAGGAAGGAAGGAGTACAAGCCCCATAGAATACAAGAAGATGATAGGGATTCTTTTGTTTCTTACAGCATCAAGGCCTGATCTCATGCAAGCTGTGTATATTGCTAGCAAATTCCAAGCTAATCCTAAGGAATCTCATGTATTGGCAGTGAAAAGAATCCTAAGATACCTCAAAGGGACATTGGAAATGAGTTTGTGGTATCCTGCCATGTATTCTGTAAAATTACGAGCATACACTGATGCAAACTGGGTAGGACATACAGATGACAGAAAATCAACCAGTGGCTATAGCTTCTACTTGGGTTCAAAGTGTGCTGCATGGCTATGTAGAAAGCAAAATAGTGTTGCTTTGAGCACAACTGAGGCTGAGTATATGGCTACTTGTGCAGCATGTACTCAAGTGATATGGATGCAAAGACAATTGGCAAATTTGGGTGTTAAAGTGAAGTTACCAATGAGTGGACTTTGTGATAATCAAAGTGTAATTGATCCTAGCAAGAATCCAGTTCAACATTCAAAGAGCAATTATATTGACATCCAGTATCACTTTATCAAGGATCAAGTGGAATAGGGTACAATTCAATTGGAGTATGTTGGCATTAAAGATCAAAATTCAGATATTCTAACAAAACCTTTGTCCACAGAGCTATTTGAAAAGTACAAAATGAGTATGTCTGTGCAAATGCCTCATCAAGCTTGAAGTTCAGGTGAATCTTCCATCTCTACTTTGCAGGTTTTTCAAATTTGTAATTGATTGGCAAAGGGGGAGAGAAGCAATAGTGCAAGAGGTGCTGTTAAGGAAGGGGGAGTTGTAATCCATCTGCTTTTGGATTATTACTCTAAGAAGATTATGAAGGACTGCGACATAATGGTTTTTATTGTGAGTGTTGCCAACAATTACAAAGGGGGAGATTGTTGCTCCCATAGCCTTGTATGAGTTGTAATTGTTGTCAACTAGATTTAAGTGTGCAAGCAAAAGTGGCTCATATCTTAGGAATTACAGGATAAGACTAGCATGTCAAATAACCTCGTAAAGTGATCTCCTTGGAGTGAACTTGTTGAGGGAGTTTAGCATTGGTTAAGTCTTAGTGTGATATAGCATTGCTTGAGAAAAATAAATTAAGAAGGAGGAGAGTGCTGAATTTTGAATGGAACAATAATATGAAGCCATATGAAGGGGCAAGAAAGGAAATTTTGTGTAGCTACAGTTACCCTACTAGGGTTTTCATATAAGGAAGTATATAAACCAAGACTTATCTCTTTTGGGGCAGTCACTGAAAGATAAAGTAGACCAAACCTGAAAATGTGAGACCTGGAGAAGGGGAGACGTGAGAGCAAACCACCCAGAAAATAGTGAAACAAAGCAGACCAAAATCGGGGAGAGCAAACCAGAATTGGTGGAACCACCATAAGATAGAGAAACACGTTAGAGCAAACTAGAAAGAGAGGACGTGAGACTTGGAGAAGGTGAGACGTTAGAGCAGACCAGACCTGGAAACTGTGAGACATGAGAGCAGATCAGGACTAGAGAAGATGTGAGACCAGCAAAGCGTGCAACGGGTGAGACCAGACTAGAACGTGAGACCAGGTGAGACCAGACCAGACCAGAACGTGAGACCAGGTGAGACTTGGAAACATGAGACCAGGTGAGACCACACCAGACCAGAATGTGAGACTAGGTGAGACCTAGAAATGTGAGACTAGATGAGACCAGACCTGACCAGAACGGTGAGACCAGGTGAGACCTGGAAATGTGAGATCAGGTGAGACTAGACCAGACCTAGAATGGGTGAGACCAAACCAGACCTGGAACGGGTGAGACCAGATCAGACCTGGAGTAGGTGAGACCAGAACAAAAATGTGCGACGGTATGAGTAGACCAGAAACGTGTGACGGTGAAAGCAGATCAGAAACGTGAGACGATGAAAGTAGACCACAAATGTGCGATGGTGTGAGCAGACCAGAAACGTGCGACGGTGAAAAACAGACCAAAAACGTGGGAGATGAGAAAAGGGTGAAACACTATGAGACCAGGTGAGGCGTGGGACTAGGTGAGTCGTGAGACTAGAAAAAGGTGAAATGGGTGACACCAGAACACACCGAAAGACCAAAATTGGTGAGACCAGAAAAGGGTGAAATGGGTGACACCAAAACACACTAGAAGATCAGAATTGGTAAGACCAGAAAAGGGTGAAACGTGTGACTTCAGAACATATGGTGAGACCCAGAATTGATGAGACTAAGAATGGGTGAAACTGTGAGACAGTGAGATGGTAAAACCAGGAGTCGTGTGAGACAACCTAGAGAAGAAATTCGGTGAAGCATTTGAGAGAACTCAATGAATTTTCAGATTTCTTCAAGAGAGGTTAGAGAGTGTTTTGGTAATCTTCCAAGTAGTAGTGAAGCGGCCTATTCAAATCAAATAGAGGCAACCCAAACTAGAAGCATGATAGACATAGTAAGTGACACTCTTTGTATTGTGATTGCTTTGTATTTGCAATAGTGAAAGGAGTAGAAGAATAAGACATCCATTGCAATCATAGGGAAATACCACACTAGTGTTCTCAAGTATAGTGGATTGTCTCGGTAGAGGAAGAATCCCTACTACCGTGGAGTATGTCACATTGACGGAACCACATAAATCTCTCAAGTCCTTGCTTTGAATTTACATTTTGTGTTTTGAATTGAATTGTGAAGACAGTTAAAGAATCATCAAACCCATAACCTAAAAGAAGACCTAGTCAAGAACAATTGATTCAGTTAAAAGTTTCTGGTATGGTTCTAAGTATCTTCCTTACCATAATAGTATTGTTGAATTCCTCTCCATAACCTCTAATGGACCATATAATTTCATATACTCTTGTAAAGAAGGCATCCACAAATTCATCATTCAGCATCTTTATATCTTCAAATCCGCTCCTCCAAATTTGTAGCTTGGTTTCCTTCATAATCTTGTCTCCTTCATAAATATTTTTTAATTTCTCCCAAATTTGTTTGGTTATGTTACATCTCATCACTTTTGTGTTCTTTGTCTAATAAAGAGGCATATAAGACATTTTTAGACTTTTCATCATACTTTAAATTTTTCTTATCAGTAGGTATCATAGTAGCACCTTTAGCAATAGGAGTGAAGCCATTGACAACAGATTCAAACACATTTAGACCTAGTGAAAGTAGATATGGAAGCATTCAATTCTTCCATAATTGATAATTTTGTTAATCAAAAGTTGGAATGCCCTTGCTATACATTTCCACTGTTTATGCTCTTCATGATATTAACTACTAGTAGATGTAAAGATTTATAAAGCAAAAAAATTTCAGATCTAAGCAAAATGGATCAATAGAGGAACCTAAGGCTTTAATACAAATTGATAAGGACCTTATTAGGTCTCACATTGAGAGGGAGAGGGGGTGAATCAGTGTGAGATGTTTACTTTTACAAATTTGTCCAGATTAAACCTTTATGGTCTATTAAAGTCTATGATCTATTTTTGTCTCGCTTCTTTATGTAAGAATGGCCGTATGAATATCAAGCAAGCACAAGCACTTGGAATCACACAAAAGTTTTACATGGTTCAATCATAATGCATGAGCTACATCCACAATGTGATAGGATGTCTCCTAGATCATATGGTCCACTCTTGCTATCAAGGGATATAGGTGATGTAGTTGAAGGATCACTCCTTAACCACTTATAATGATCTCTTGATCACCTTAAGGGTTTCCCACCATTTTTAAAAGAAGTACATAAAACAATTATCACAAAAACTCCCTTGAGAAAGATCTCTTCATGTGCATAGGCTATTATGGCAAAAAATTGATCTTCTCCTTTCTTTCTGTTATTCTCTATTCTCGTTCTAATGTTCTCTCCTCTCTTTCTATTGTTCTCTACACTCTTTTCTGCTATTCTCTCTACACCTTTTTCTGTTGTTCTCTCTACACACTCTTTTCTACTGTTCTCTATATGCTCTTTTATGTTGTTCTCTACACCTTCTTTTGGTGGCTACATTGGTATTTATATGCCTTGAATTTAGGACTGTTTTGCCATCAATGATTAGCATTAATTACTTGAATTTAGGATTGCCCTACCATCAATGGTCAACATTGATTCCAATATAAAAAGACCTATCAAGATACTTCCATCGGGCACCCTTTTCATAACCATCTTATCACGTGTTATTCTCTTTTAAGATGAGCCATGTGTTCTAGCCTAGCTCCTTTCACGGTATGATAGTTGTTGATAAGGTAAGTAGTAGTAGTTCCATTGTAGTATGTCAATTTATACTTCAAAATCATCAACTTTTCCAAGGGTACAATGGAGAATAGCCCAACAAAACTCACAACAAAGAGAGATGCCATCATCCATCCAAGAAAGAGAGTTTTCATGTTTGATGGGGTGTTTCCTCCCTATGATTAAGTAGCTATCCTTGGACTTATACCCAAAAAATGACTTGCAATGCCAAAGGAAGCAATGAAACTTATCTGGATGATGGTATTCTCTTACCTAGCAAAAGGCTACTTCAAGAAGTCAAGCTTTTGAAGCAAGACAGACTAGAATAAAGTTGAACCCTATGCTAGTTGGTTGCCATATTGAGAGAAGGAATAATGCTAGTTGTAAGATTAAGTTTGTATATAATAAAGTTGAATCCTATGCTCAAGAAAAGACTGGTCGTTATTGCCCTAAACATTATCTGCTTGTTCCAAGGTAGCACCTTTGTTGTCTTGAATGCTTCCTCCGCCATTAGCTTTTCTTCAACGTTAGCCATTACTTCTCTCCTTCTCTCTATCGATTATCCTTTTTGGGAGTAAGAGTACGTCATCTTCCTTAACCCTTGAATAAATCAATTGCCAACACTTTGTAAATGTAGCAAACACATCTTAAAGGCATTTATAAAATCAAATTAACAAGGAAAAATATAAGAGATGCTATTGACAACAAATCCAACATTAGTCATCAAAGATGGACTCAACATTCTATCCTAGCAAGTTAATCACATCAATTGCATTCCGAATAACTAAAGAATTGATGCTTTACATAATCTTGGGGGTCTAATGACAAGGGCAAGATCACAGAAGGTTTGAAAAGGGCTTAATAGTTTAATTTGTCAAGTCTAAGAGCAAGAAGTTGCTTGGAATAATTGGTTGAGGACAGAAGCATCCCAAAGGCCTTTTAACATGTTTTATGTAAGCAATGAGCCAGACAAAGGCTGGGATCTTGGAGTAGGGGAAGCTATAGGGCTATAGAACAAGATTCAGACCAAAGTGTACAAACATTAAGTGTTATAATTGCAACAGCCTTGATAATAGAGGAAGTCCAACCGCTATACACCAATAGGCATTATGATAAATTGATTCTTTCATCCTTTTTGTTCTTGTCCATCAATTCTCTGCAAAGGATTTTGGGAATACTTGCTTTGTTGCACTTGATTAGCACCTTGTTCTTCATCACTTTCTAATGCAACTACTTCATCATTTTGGTCTTGTGTTCATTAGCATACCCATAGGATTAAAGGATTAAAACCCCACACAATTTCAAATGGAGAGTAACCCATAGTAAAATGAACACTTATATTATATGTAACCTCTACATGTGGCAAACAATCTTTTTAGGTTTTTAAATTCATTTAAATAATAACATGCAATAAAGTAGAAAAAGTTCAATTAATCACCTTGGTTTATCTATCAGTTAATGGATAACGAGTTGTTAAGAACAACAATTTCATCAACGGTCTCTACCTTCTGCACTATTGGTCGTAGCTTCCTGCTATTGTCTTTTCTTTTCTCTTTTGTTTCTACTACTCACAGCTTCCTACTAGTTGTTATTTTCTACTTTGTCACTTCTTCTTATTTTCTGCTATGCTACTACTTATTGGTTTCTGCTATGTCATTACCTATGTTAAGCCCATCTTTGATGGTTAAATGTTGGATTTGTTGTCAACAACATCTCACACGATTATATTATTGATTTGATGTTATAATGTTGTTGAGATATGATGAGGTCATTGGGAGAAATTGGTGATGATAGTTCAACCTTGACATTGAGGAGTCAATGTTGACCGTGACCCTAAATTTTAAGGGTCAAGATTGATCATTGACCATTGACCATTCACCCTAAATTTTATGACTTAAATCTAGCTATTAATTATAATGCAACATGTGGGAATTAATGATGAACGTTGATGATCGTGTAGCCCTAATCCCAAGGCTTTATAAATACCCCTAGGTGTCTTGTAAAAATTAAAAAAAGGGGCTGTAGAAAATTGAGTGAACAATAAAGGCAAGATAGCTAACTAAAAAGAGAAATAAAGAGGGCAAGGTAGTACAATAGCCACCATAGAGAGGCAGCAAGGCAGCTGGGTGAGGAGAGTGCAATAGCCATTAAGGAGAAGCAATAAAGTGCAGCCAGCCAATGAGGAAAGAAATAGAGCAAGGTAGCCAGCCACCTACACTAGCAAACCCTTACCAAGATAGCCACCACACTAATAAGCCCTTACAAAGGTGACAGCAGTAGCTAACCACCACACCAGCACATCTAGATGGCTTTCTAGCAGACCAGTAGCAAATCTTTGCACTTCCAAGAGGGTATACCAACACTAGTAGCACATCCCTGCACATCCAGGAGGGTGTACCAGTAGCAACAACATATCTTAACATGTTCAAGAGACTTCCTAGTAGCAACAACAATTCTAGAAGGGTATATCACCACCAATAGCATATGTTCTTGTAGGTCTAGGAGGGTATACCAGCATCAGCACCACGTTGTTACACGTCTAAAAGGGTATACCACCAACAGCAGCATGTCCCTGCATGTCCAGGAGGGTATACCAATACCAATAGCACCTCCAAAGGCTTCCCAGCAACAGAAGCACACTCGGGAATCAAGCAAAAAATCATAACATGCAATAGTAGCTCTGGGAATCAAGAGCCACCTGCAGAAATTGCAGCAACAGGTTTAGGAATAAACTAGCAAACCAACAGCGGTGTGAGAAGATAATTGCAATACGCAGGGATAGCAATAATGACATGAGAAAACAATTGTAACACACAGGGATAGCAACAATGGTATAAGCAGACAGCAGCAATGTGGGCGAATAGCAGTGGCAACGCAAGTAGACAGTAGTAGTGCAAGTAGATAGCAGGAACAATGCGTGTGGACAGTAGCCGAAGTGCATGCAAATAGTGAAATGCGTGTAGACAGTAGCCGAAGTGCATACAGACAGTAAAGTGCGTGTAGATAGTAGAAGCAATGCAAGTGGATAATAGCAGGTGTGTATGCGGACAGCAAGAACAGCACGTGGGAAGTGCATGCATACAAATCACACAGGAATAGCAATAGCAGTGTGCACAGACGGCCGTAGCACCACGTGTAGACAGCAAGAGTAGCACACATAAATAGCAGTGAAAATGCACGTATACATCAACAATAACATGTATGGACAGTATTAGCATCGTGTGTAGCATTGGCAGCAGTTGAGATGAAACTGGTAGCAAAGGAAGGAGAAGATCCATATTTTGCTTTAGTAGCCTATACACATTGAGTGATTATTCTCTAAGAAAGGTTTTACCATAAACTATTGATAAATTTGTTAAAAAACAAGATGGGATACCCTTAGAGTGATTGAGAGATCAACTCCTTAATCGAGAGATTGTTGTAAGTGGCTAAGGAGTAGTCCTTCCATAACTTATTGTATCCCTAGATAGCAAGAGTGGATTGTTGGAGATTTGAATTTTCATTATTTAGGAAATAAATTACATAACTTTAGTTTGAAATGAAAACCAAGATGAATGACTCCATTGCTTAGTGGAAGTAAGTGGATTTGCTGTTTTAATGCTACATAGACTTGTTTGTTTCAAGTAATATACTAAGAAGTTTAGATGAAAGTTTTAATTTCAAGATCACTGTATCAACATGTGTTTGAGACCAAAAGTGGGGCCTTGCTATAATGAAATGATGGGAGCAACTCTTTGTTTTGGAATTGAACCAATTAACATCAAAAAGAAATGCTAAACAAGATCAAGGAGTCCTTTGTTTGTTGGAATTGAGTGAATTCATT
>JAHLGO010021107.1:6969108-7018044 GCA_020615895.1 Ceriops decandra
AGATATAATACCCATGGGCTGCTGCTCTTTAACCACATACATCATTTAAGGTTAACTTGTCATCAATGGTTTTGACCAATGACTTTTCTGTATCTTAACGACATTCAAAATATCAAATCAACACAAGTAACCATATGAGATGTTGTTGATAGTAAATCCAACATCAACAATTAAAGATAAGCTCAACATACTCTAAAGTTGGAAATTTAAGTGCCAAAGGGGAAAACCAATTCTTTAGATCCAAAAGAAGAAATTTTTTGAGTAAGCTGGATAAAGAAGATTCTAAAGAAGAAATTGTTGATGATTCTTATGATACTACTACAAAGAATGTGCTGGTTCAAGTAGATGTTGAACAAGACTCTTCAAGTGATAAGGAATCAATCGAAGAGGAAGAGAATGAGTTGGTGCAACAATTTGAGAATGAATTAAGAGCTTAATTGCACAAAAATAGCAAGCTAGAAAAAATGGTAAAGCATCTCAAGAAGTTGTATAAAGATTCAGCTATTAATGAATCTGATCTCTAGGTGAAAGAAAAAGGGTTTGAAGCAAAAGAAAAGAAGTGCTTGAAAAGAATTGAAGAGCTGAATGTACTTAAGGTAGAGTAAGGCAGGATACACAAAGATCTTGGTATTGCATAAAAGCAAGAGGTGCTAATTTTGCAAAACAAGCTCTATAAGGTTGAGCCTAAATTAAAGAAGTATGAAGAAAGCTTTTTGTAGGCCATAAAAGTGAAAGGAGAGTTGTCCTCAACAAATGTTTTCAAGGAGGATGCTACCAAAAAATTGGATGAATCTCTAAGCAAACAAAGACCTTATTCTATGGGGAAGAAAAGACTTGGCTATATTGAAAATTCAAATAAGAGGGTAGAGAAGAAGAAAATTTTGTTTATACCTAAAAGCAAACATAATGACATTGTGGAGAAGAGAACCCAACCTAAGCTAAAATGGGTTGGGAAAGATGTGATGAAAACTCCCATTGATAGGAGATAGGTTGTCAAAGATGGAAAGAAGACTACCACAACAATTGTTGAAGACAGGAGACATGAATATGGTGAAAGAAGAAAATTCAAATTTAAAGGATTTTGCTAAAGTTGTGGTAAGTATAGGCACAAGGCTAGTGTGTCCTAAAGTAATGGGCCTATAATAAAAAGGAATATGAGGCAAAAGTCTAGGGGAACACTCTATTAAGAAAGGAGATAGCCTCAAGTGAAAAAAAAGTCATATTCCATTGAGAAATAGATTTGATCTATTGGGAGAAACTTGTGGAAGATGTGAAAAGGCTGGACATACTATTAAGGATTGCATGACATTGCTGCCTAGTCAAAAAGTGCAAAGGAGAATGCCTATACATGCTCCTACATTTGGCCAAAGAAGAAAAAAAGGAAGGAAAATGACCATAATTGTGGAAATTTCCTTACAAGCTTCCAAAAAAGAAAAGCCATGGATCCTATATAGTGGTCTTCACACATGACAGGAAACTCTAAGGTGTTGAAGGAAGTAGTAAAGTATGATAGAGGGTTAGTCACATTTGGTAATGATGGTGCCTTAAAAATTAAAGGTATTAGTGCTACTGAAATTGGTGCAGAAAAATTGAAATCAAAGGAAGTGTTTTATGTTGAAGGGCTAAAACATAACGTTATCAATGTTAACCAACTTTGTGATGATGGACATGAAGTTACTTTTAGCAAGAGTGGCTGCATAATAAAGAGATTAAGTGATGGTATTGTTTTTATTAAGGGAAAAAGAACAAATGGAAACTTATGCCAAGTTTCAAGAAGCAAAAACTCATGCTACATGAGCACCAAAGATGAGAATTTGTTGTGATATAGAAGATTGGGACATCTTGGACAAAAGGGGCAAAAAAAGTTGTCAAAAAATGAAGTTATGAAAGATGTACTTAAATAGAAAAGAGAAACAAATACCATTTATAGCATGCGTCAAAAAGGGAAGATGGTGAATGTTCCCCATAAAAATGTAGTGATTCAAACAAAGAAGCCATCAAAACTCATTCATTCAAACATTTAAAGGCCTATGAGACAAAGATCAACAAAGGGTGATAGGTACATCATTTCTTTCATTTATGATTTTACAAGAATGACTTATATTATATTTTGAAACATAAGTCAGATGCTTTAAATAATTTCAAGAGCTATAGGAGGTTGGCTGAAAATCGTTAGGGAAAAAAATTAAAAGGCTCAAGACAGATAATAGGACAGAATACACATGCAGTGATTTTGAAAATTATTTGGAGAAGCATAGAGTGAAGCATGAATGTGCTAGTCCCTACACACCCTAACCAAATGGAATGGCTGAAAGGAAGAACAAAAGTCTAGTGAATATGGCAAGAACCATGCTGGTTGAGCATGGTACCTCACATGGCTACTGAGGGGTGGCTATCACTATTGTAGCTTAGATTCAAAACAAATACTCGATGAGACCACATAAAGAGAAGACACCCTATGAGTTGTTAAAAAGGTTTGGGATGGATAACTCTAAAGAAGTAAGCACTCCCATCACTGTTGAAATAAAGTTAAGTAAAGATAAAGAAGGCAAAATGGTTGATCAAAAGAAATATGAAAAGTTGATTAGAAGTTTTTTGTATTTAACAACATAAAGGCCTAATCTTATTTTTGCTGTAACACTTTTTGCCAAATTTCAAAGTGAGCTCAAGGAATCTCATCTTGTGGTTGCTAAGATAATTCTAAGATATAGGTACAACAAATTATGGGTATACAAAAGCTGATTGGGCTAGAAATTGTGATAATAGAAGGTCAACATTAGGTGGTGTATTTTATTTTGGCAGTAGATGTGTTTCATGGCATAACAACAAGCAAAATTCAACAACTCTAAGTATTGTAAAGGCTAAATATGTGAATGCTACTTAGGCTTGTACTTAACTATTATAGATCAAACAACAGCTTAAAGATTTGAAGGTGGATGTGAAGTTGCTATTGCTAATTGGTTATGAAACATATTAAAATCAAGTACCACTTCATTAAAGAAAAAGTGGAGAAAATGAAGTAAAGTTAGAGTATACACTTACCACAAAACAAATTATAGATATATTCACCAAACCTTTATCAAGAAAGATATTTCAAAAGTTCAGGTTGACCTTATGTGTTCAGCCATCCCCTAGAGGCTAAGGTATGCCTCTAACTCCTCTCCCCTTCCCTTTTCTATTATTCTTTGGATTTATTGTCAAAAGGGCAGATATTTTACATAAATTCAAATAAAGTATATACTAATCAAAAGGGGGAGTAGCTTGATAAATCCAAAGGAGAGAATCAAATAAAGGGGGAGAATTTGTCAAAGGGAAAAAGTAGAAAAAAGGGGGAGTAGGTTATTTCCAATTGGTATCATGCCCACATGCAAAAGGGAGATGTATGTTTTAAGGGGAGCTGTGAATGCTGTGAATGTCAAAAGTTGCAACTTACTTGTGCTTAATTATTGATTTTTGGATTTAATGTGTTGCCAACAAATTCAAAGGGTGAGATTATTGAACCATCTTTAATGGCTAATGTTGAATTTACGGTCAACAACATCTTATATATTTATCCTTATTGATTTGATGTTATGAATGTCATAGAGATGTAAAGGGATTGTTGGTCAAAATAATTAATGGCAAATCAACCTTGAATTTAATGAGTCAATATTGACTGTTGACCCTAAATTTTAGGAGTCAATGTTAACTATTGACCCTTGACCATTGACTCTAAATTTTATGAATCAATTCAAATATTGATTGTAGGGCAATCCTTAGGAATCAATACTGATCATTGATGATTGTGCAACCTTAATCTCAAGGCTTATAAATACATCCATACATCCATTAAGACGTGTGGGTACCATAGAAAAATTAAGAAAGAATGACAAAAAGAGTGACCGGCAAAGAAATGTGCAGTGGCAAACTAAAGAGAAGTGCAACTGGCAAAGTGGTGACAACAACCACTAAAGAAGGAGTCAGCCACACCAAAGGGAGAAGAAGGTGCAACAGCCATAAAAGAAAAAGGTGTGCAGTGACAACCAAGCAACCACACCAAGGGAGAAGGTGTGTAGCAACAAGCCAAGGAGAGGTTTGCAATGGCAACCAGTCAACCACACCAAGGGAGAAGATGTGCAAAGGCAAACCAAGCAGAGATGTGCAGTGACAACTAGTCAACCAAACCATGAGAGAAGGTGTAGCAACAATCAATCAAAGAAAAAGGAGGTAGTAGCCACCAAAAGAGAGGCAACCGTACCAAAGAAGAAGGAGCAGTGGCAACCAAAGAAGGAGGAGATAGTAACAACATTTAGGAGGAGAGTGTAGTAATAAAGCAAACCAGCAGTAGCACCAAAGGAAGAAGAATAGAGTAGCGGCAAAGGAAACTAGCAATTATAGTGAGGAGAAGCCAATAATTGTAGCAAGGGAAAGCTAGCAATTGTAGCAAGGAGAAGGTAGCAATTACAACAATGAGAAGGCATCAATTACAGCAAGGAAAAAATGACAGTAGAGGAAGGAGAAGATTCATGTTTTGTAATAATAACTTGTGCACATTAAGTGATCCTTCTCAGGAACATTTTAATCATAAACCTTTTTATAAACTTCTTGAAAAAGGGTGGAAGACCCTTACCATGATCGGGAGGTCATTATAAGTGGTTAAGGAGTGATCCTTTCACAACATTAACTATATTCCTTGATAACAAAAAAGGATTGTGTGATTTAGGAGTGATCCTATCACACCGTAGAAGTCACACATTATGGGTGAGCCATGTAAAATTCTATGTGTGTTCTTAGGTACTTACACTTGATTGATATCCATATGATTGCTCTTACATAAAGAAGCAAGATAAAAATTGGATCATTGACTTTAACAAGTCATAGAGGTTTAATCCAAATAGATTTGTAAAAAGTAAGCATCTCATACTGATTCACCCCCTCCCCCTCTCAGTGTGAGATCAAAAAATGTCTTTATTAGGACATCAATAGGCCTTGGGACAAACTGATTCTTTAGGGTTTTAACTACCAATTGGGCTAGGCTTTTACTTCTTTTGAGCCTCACGATGCATATAGAGTTTAGTACTTTATATAGGCTTATTATTGGGGAAACTTTGCAGGCTTGTATTGTATTTCTCAAATAGGTTATAAGCCCGTATGGTAACTAGGGTTTTTGTATTGTATATGTTTATAAATATGGCTGTAATTGGTGGGGCAGAGGTATGTCAAAATATAACTTTACAACTATAAAAGACATTATTTTCTCTTAAGTTTCAATACGAATAAGCATATTTTCCATTGGTTCTTTGTGAACTTGTTGATTTGCATGCTTGATTATGTTTTTCATAGACTTATCTTCTTCAACCTTTTGTTGCATAGAAATGGCATCTAATCTTTCTATAATTCTAGTTTGTGGTTGCTTTATAATCATTGGGTCAAAATTGTTTATTTCATAATCTATCTTAGAAAAATCCTAATGACATCAATTTTAGTGTAAGGTTTCAGTTTGTTATAATCGAAGTTCATAATAAGGAAACACAAGGTAAAAGAGTTTTAGAAGATATCTATGATGTGATCCACTAATAATATAGCCTAAAAAACATAAAAAGCAAGGTTATAAACCTTTCATAAAGAAGAGAATAAATAAAGTTAAAGAAAGAAAGTATTATAAGATGAAAACAAGAGAAAAAGAAAAGCCTAAAACAAAGAAGAAGAAAAACTATTCTTTGTTATAAAGGTGGAAAAATAAAGCATTATGCTAATAAATGTAAAACAAAAAAATTAATGAATTATTAATTAATGAAGACCTTAAGAGGTCATTAATGAATATCTTTTTATTTGAAAGTGATAAAGATGAAAAAATCTACAATTCGATGATGCTAAAGATGATAATGCTTTTAATTCTAGTTTTGACTTTAGACAAAGTTACGAAGGTCAAAGTATCTATTTTAAGGTAATGGCTTATTAGTTTTAAACCAAAAAAAAAAAAAGATAGTGTATCTTATTAATAAGATTTTAGATCTGACTAAGAAAAGAAAATAGCTAGAAAAATATTTACATTTAGTCAAAGAAGAAAAGGTAAAAAAATCTAGTACGATAAATACTTCTAAATTTATTGTTTTGGATAAAAGTTATAACTTAAAAATAGTAATATAATGAGTTTAATGTATTAATATTGAAATAAAACAAAATAAATCTCCTCTAAATCAACTAAAATTAATGAACTTAAAAAATAAATAAAATAATTAAGAGACAAAATTATTATTCTAGAAATAATGTTTGAAGAAAAAGCAAGACATGGTTTTATAAAATTCTTTCAAAGAAAATAACATTAATAATCTTTAATTTATCAATCTTATTGATATGGTTATTACTTATAAATGGCATACAAGAATAATAGTTATTATTAAAAAGATATATATATTTTCTAGTATAAAACTTAGTAATTTAGGGGCAAATATGAATTTTATTAATAAGGGTTAGTACCTTAAAAGTGCTTTTTGAAAACCATTGAGGTGTTAAACATTGTTTATAAGAGTAGGTTAAAGAGAGCCAATTAGGCAAAGTAATAGCCTATGGAGTTGTTTTACATTTTATGCAAAAAATGTAGCAAAATTAGAAAGAGGTGTTCCCAAGTTGGTTATTAATTACAAACCTTTAAATAAAGTTTTAAGATAGATTAGGTATCCAATACCTAATAAAAGAGATTTATTAAATAAACTCCTCAAAGCTAAATTCTTTTAAAATTTGGGTATAAAATCTAGTTATTAAACGTCCATGAGAAAGAAGGTATAAGACAATGTTTACAATATCATTTAAACATTATGGGTGGAATATTATAGACCAATGTTTAAAAATTTTCTTAAATGTTATGAAAAAAAGTAAGGTTATCCCCCTCGACCATAAAATGAAGTTATCTTAAACTAGGGTTAGATTCCCTGGTCATTTTATAGAAGATGAAAATATAGATTCTATAGATAAAGTGTTGAGCGCATCTTTTAGGGCTAATGTTAGATTTGTTATTGACAGCATCTCATATATTTGTCCTTGTTGATTTGATGTCATGAGTGCCTTTAAGATATATTTGTAGCATTTACAAGGTATTGGTAGCTGATTTATTCAAGGGTCGAGAGTCAGTTGAAACTTATGATTTGGCCCATGTATTAAAATATGCTCATTCATGGCACATATGTATAATGAATGGACTATTGAACTTAAACAAATCACTGATTGGATCATCAATATGCACTAGCAACTATTTGGTGTGACCTGCAAGTGACCAATTTAATCCTTAAGACTTGCATGTGACTAGTTTTATTAAAACACATGACTCATTTTAAAAGAGAAGGACATGTGGCCAGAGGGCCATAAGAAGGGTACCAAGTGGAAGTATCTTGAGAGGTCTTTTTATATGGGAATTAATGCTGATCAAGCAATCCTAAATTAAAGGCATATAAATACCCATGCACCTGCCAAAAGAAAATGGAAGAATAGCAGAAAAGAGAAGTGAAAATATCATAAAATTATAGAGAAAAAGTGTGTGTATGGCCACACAATAAGAGGAATTCCCCAAGAGATAAAAGAGAAGATAGCACACAAGAAAGAGATATTTAAAGTCTCTTGAGGCCATTTTTGTCTTGCATATAAAGAAGGATATTCCAAAGGAGAAGATCATTTTTCTACTACAGCAGCTTGTTGAACATGGAGAGATCTTTCTCAAGGGAGTTTTTTCATAAATTTTTAATCTACTTCTTTGTAAAAGGGTAAGAAACTGTTAGGATGATTGGAAGATGGTTAAGGAGTGATCCTTTCACAATAGTTAAGGAGAGATCCTTCTAACTACATCATTTATATCCCTTGATAGCAAGAGTAGATCATGTGATCTAAAAGAGATCCTATCACATTGTGGATAAAGCTCACACATTGTGAGTGAACCACATAAAAAATCTATGAGTTTTTGTGTGCTTATGCTTGCTTGATATTCATACAACCATTCTCACATAAAGAAGTAAGATAAAAATAAATCATAGACTTTAACAAGCCAAAGGTTTAATCTAGATAGATTTGTAAAAAGTAAGCCTCTCATATTGATTCACCCCTTCCACCACTCAGTGTAAGATCTAAAAAGGTCATTATTATTTGGTATTAGAGCCAAGTTCCTTTGTTGATGCTTTCTGCTTAGATATAAAAAAATTTTATTGCTGTGAATCTTTACATCTATTGCTATGAATATATTATATTCTAATTAATATCATAAAGAGCATAAATAGTGTTAATAGCAAGTATATTCCCACTTTTGATAAATAAAATTATCAATTATGAAAGAATATAATGACCCCATATTTGCATTCACTTGGTCTGGATGTTTTTGAGTCTGCTTTCAGTGGCTTCACTTTTGTTACTAAAGGTGTTATGATACTTATTGACAAAAAGAATTTAGAGTATGATAAAAAGGCTAAAAAAAGCCTTATATGCCTCTTTATCAGACAAAGAATTCACAAAAGTGATGGGGTGCAATGCAGCCAAAGAAATTTAGAACAAATTGAAGAATATTTATGAAAGAGACAAGGTTGTAAAGAAAGTCAAGCTACAAATCTAAAGAACCAGATTTGAAGATATAAAGATACTGAATGATGAATATGTGGATGTGTTCTTTACAAGACTAAATGAAGTTACGTGCTCCATTAAAGGCTATAAAGAGAAAATCAACAATGTTATTGTGGTAAAGAAGATACTTAAAACCTTACCAGAAGCTTTTAATGTCAAAGTTTCCTCCATAGAAGATAGAGATTTGAACAGGTTACTCCTGGATCATTTACATAGCATATTAGTGACTTATGAAATGAGAATAGCCCCAATAAAGAAAGAAAAAATGCCTAAGGCAAAGAAGGAGTTGGCTTTCAAGGTTATGAAGAAATTAAAAATTAAAAAACAATAAGCAGAATCCACTAGTAACTTTAAAGTGGAAAATGGTAATACTAAATTTGATAAAATCATGGCATATACCACCAAAAATATAAATAAAGCAAAAGACAAGTACAAGGGAAAATTACCCTTGGAGTGTTTTAGTTGTGAAGGCATCAGACACTTTGCAGTGGATTGCCCAAAGAGAGAAAAAGCAACAGTGATGATGATGATAATCCTGCTACATAGAGAACAAAGAAATCCAGCTATTTTAAAGCTGGGAATTCAAGTGTCAAAGGGAAAAAGGAATTCTTTAGATCCAAAAGAAGAAATTTCTTGAGCAAGTTGGATGAAGAAAATTCTAAAGAAGAAACTGATGATGATTCAAATGATGATACTATAGAAAATGTGCCAGTTGCATAGGTAAATGATGAAAAAGAATCCTTAAGTGATAAGGAATCAATTGAAGATGAAGAGAATGAGATGTTACAACAACTTAAGAATGAATTAAGAGCTTGTTTGCATAAAAATAGCAAGCCAGAAAAAGGAGGTAAATAATCTTAAGAAGCTGAATAAAAATTCTAATGTCGATAAATCTGATTTCTAAGTGAAAGAAAAGGAGTTTGAAGTAAAAAAAAAGAAGTACTTAAAAAGAATTGAGGAGCTAAATGCATTTAAGGCAGAGCAAGGCCAAATATACAAAGATCTTGGCTTTAAGGTGATTACATAGGAGCAAAAAATGCTGAATTTGCAAGCCAAGCTTTACAAGATTGAATTTGAATTTAAAAAGTATAAAAAGAGCTTTATAAATGCTATGGAAGTGAGAGGAGAGTTATCTTTAACAAATGCTATCAAGAAGGATGGTACCCAAAAGTTGGATGAGTATTTAAGCAAGCAAAGACCTCACTCCATAGGGAAGAAAGGACTTGGCTATATTGAAAAACCAAATGAGAGGGTAGAAGAGAAGAAGAAAATTGTGTTTATACCTAAAAGCAAACAGATAATATTAAAAGAAGTTGATGTTATAGAGAAGAGAAACCAACCCAATCTAAAATGGGTTAGGAAAGATATGAAGAAAACTTCTATCTAAAGAAGACAAGTTTTCAAAGAAGGAAAGAAGGTTGTCACACTTAAAAATTAGGTTACAAAGGTGTAAGAAATAATTATAATGCGGATTACTACTAAACAGGTGCTAAAGATAAGAGATATGATCTTGTTGAAAGAAGAAAATTTAGATTTAAAGGATTTTATTGCTGTTATGGTAAATATTGGCACAAGGCTATTGTGTATTGGTGTAATGGGCATATTATAAAAAGGAATGTGAGGCAAGAGTCTATGGAGAGACTCTATCAAGAAAAGATACAACCTCAAGTGAAAAGAAAAGCCTTAAAAGCTTCCAAGAAAGAAAAGTCATAGATACTTGATAGTAGCTACTTTTCACACATGATAAGAGATTCTAAGGTATTAAAGGAAGTAGAAAAATATAATAGAGGATCAGTCACATTTGTCAATGATGGTGCCTGAAAGATTAATGGTGTTGGTATTACTGAAATTGGTGCAGAAAAGCTAAAATTAGAGAAAGTGTTTTATGTTAAAGGGCTAAAACACAATCTAATCAATGTTAGCCAACTTTGTGATGATGGGAATGAAGTTACTTTCAGTAAGAGTGGTTGCACAGTAAAAAGATCAAGTGATGGTATTGTCTTTATAAAGGGAGAAAGAACAAATGAAAATATATACCAAGTTTCTAGTAGCAAAAAACATATTAAACGAGAACCAAAGATGAGAATTTATTGTGGCATAAGAGATTGGGACATCTTGGGCAAAAGGGGCTAAACAAATTGTCTAACAATAAAGTTGTAAAAGATGTACCCAAGCTAAGAAGAGAAAGAAATACCATTTGTAGCACTTGTCAAAAAGGGAAGATGGTGAATGCTACCCATAAAAATGTGGAGATTGAAGCAAAGAAGTCATTGGAGCTCATTCATTCAGATATCTATGGGCCTATGAGACAAAGTGAGGCAACTTGCCAAGGCAGCAGGTGAGGCAACTTACCAAGGTAGTAGGGGAGGCAGCACTAGCAACAGGGGAAAAAAACCTGTTAAGGGAATAGGTGAATTAACATCAAAAGTAGGGAAAAAAACTTGCTAAGGCAACAGGTAAGGCAACCTATCAATGTAGTAGGGAAGACAACCTACCAAGGCAGTAAGGAAGGTAGTACTGGCAATATGGGAAGAAACCTGCCAAGGCAATAGGTGAGGCAACACTGGTATCAGAGGAAGAGAACCTGTAGTAGAAATAACTTGCAAACATAGAGAACTTGCAGAGAAGAGACCAACGAAGTTTGAGCAAAGATTGACAATGAGGGAGGAGAAGATCTATTTTCTACATTAATAGTTTGTGCACATTGAGTGATCCTTCTCAAAAAAGTGTTAGTTACAAACCTTTTTACTAACTTCAAGAAAAAGGGTAGGAGTCCCTTGAAGTGATTGGGAGATCAATCCTTTGAGTGATCAAGAAATCATCTCATCTAGTGATCGAGAGATTAAACTTTAGAGTCATTAGGAGATCAACTTTATGATTGGGAGATCATTAGAAGTTGTTAAAGAGTAATCCTTCAACAAGTGGTTAAGGAGTGATCCTTCCACAACATAATTGTATCCCTTGATAACAAGAGTGGATTGTGTGATTCAAGAGTGATCCTATCACATTGTGGACATAGCTCACACATTATGGGTGAACCATGTAAAAATTGCTGTGTTCTCTAGTGCTCACACTTGATTGATATCTATATAGCTACACTCAAATAAAGAACCAAGATAAATAATTAGATCATTGACTCTAATAAGTCACAGAGGTTAATTTAGATAGATTTGTAAAAAGCATCTCACATTGATTCACCTCCTCCTTTTTTCAATATGAGACCTAAGAAGGTCCTCATCAGCACTTTTTAAGATTAATATGTAGTTGGTTCTCTCTTAACACACTGAACACAACATGCAAGCGTTTCATATGTTCATTTAAATTCTTGCTATAAACTAAATGATAAGGACCTTCTTGGGTCTTACATTGAGAGGGGAAAGGGGTAAATCAATGTGAGATACTTACTTTTTACAAATTTGTCTAGATTAAACCTTCGTGACTGGTTAAAGTTTATGATCCAATTTTATTTTACTTCTTTATATGAGAATGACTATATGAATATCAAGCAAGCATAAGCACCTGAGAGTACAAAATTTTTATGTGGTTCACCCACAATGTGTGAGCTATATCCATAATATGATAAGATCTCTCCTAGATCACATGTTCTACATTCTATTCTTTACTATCAAGGGATATAGTTGATGTAGTGGAAGGATTTTTTCTTAACCACTTACAATAATCTCTTAATTACCCTAAGGGTTTCCCACCCTTTTTCAAAGAAGGATAGAAAAATATTATAACAAAAACTCCCTTAAGAAAGATCTCTCCATATGCATAGGCTGCTATCGCAAAAAACTAATCTTCTCCCTTTCTCTCTATCGTTCTCATAGCTCTCTCACTGACGTTCACTCTTTTTCTCTCTACCTCTATTGGTTTTCTTTTGCACTCTCTTTATAATTCACAACTCTATTATTGCCATTTACTCTTTTGCTCTCTACCTTTGCTGGTTTTCTTTTGCAGTCTCTTAGCTATTTTTCTTTTGCTCTCTCTTGGTAGTTTTTCTCTTGCTCTCTCTTGGCAATTTTTCTTATGCTTTCTCTTTTTTTGTGTTTCATAGGTTTCTCTTTGCCATATTCCCTGCATTTCTCTGTCATGTTTCACAACTTTCTTTTTGCATTTGTTGATCTAACTCTTTGCCAATTCTAAACTCTTAACTACTCACATTTTCTGCTAGTTTTGAATTTTCAACCTTTACCAGTCTTAGCTCTTTACCAGTTCCTTTCTTTACAGGTTCTCAACTCTCTATCAAGTTTCTCTCTTTTCTGCTTTGTCAGGTATCTCTCTTTTCTACTTTACCTCGTTTCTATCTTTTCTGCTCTATTCTCTCTGTTCTACTCTATTGCTCTCCTTTTTTGTTTCTCTATAGCTCTTTCTTTCATTTTTTATAGCTCTCTCTTTCATTCTCTGTAGCTCTTTCTTTTATGTTTTTATCACTCACCTTATCTTTTTTCCTCTCTTGGCAGATACATGGGTATTCATAAGCCTTAAGTTTAAGGTTACCCTATCATAAATGATCAATATTAATTCCTTGAATTTAGAGTCAACGGTTAGCGTTGACTCCTTGAATTTAGGGTCAATGGTCAACATTGACTGATACCCAACAAGTGACTTATAGTGTCACTGCTAAACGCAATGTGAAAGGCAGTAATTAGTGCTTTCTTTATAAGTAAAACACCACTAGCAATTTGAATCAACTTGTTTTTTTGGCAAAGTAAGGTGGGGCTGGCAACATCCTAATTTCAACCTTGCTTTCTCTCCACATTCTCATCACATTCCACCAATGCCATCTTCCTTAACTCTTGAATAAATCAGCTACCAACACTTTGTAAATATAGTGAACACATTTCAAAAGTACTCATAACATCAAATCAATAAGGACATATATATGAGATGTTGTTGACAATAAATCCAACTTTAGTCATAAAAAATAGGCTCAACACTAAAATATCATCAAAGTAAACTACTACAAAGTTCCCTATGAATGCACACAAGACATGCTTCATTAACCTCATGAATGTACTAGGTGTACTAGTTAATCCAAAAGGCATTACTAACCAGTTATACAATCCATATTTAATTTTAAATGTTGTTTTCCATTCATCTCTCTCTTTCATGCAAATTTGATAATAGCCATTCATTAAATCAACTTTTGGGTAACACACATGAACCATGTAACTCATCAAGTATATCATCTAATCTATGGATAAGATGTTTATAATTTACAATGATCTTATTGATAGCTTGGCAATCCATACACATATGCCATGTTACATCTTTCTTTGGGACTAAAATGATAGGGACTAAGAATGGGCTAAGACTTTCCTATTGTTGTTCCCATAGCCTTGTATGGGTTATAATTGTTGTCAACCAGATATAAGTGTGCAAGCAAAAGTGGCTCATTTGAGCATTCAAGGGATAAGTTTTCAATGGAAAGAAAAAGGCAAGAAAGTAAAGCCACATAGAGGGGCAAGAGAGTAATTTGAAGCTACATAGAGGGGCAAGGAAGTAAAACCACACGACAACCCTACACCATCAGTAGAAAAGACAGAAAATATGAGACGGTTGAAGGGGGTAGGATGGTAGACCAAAAGAGCAAAATGACAAATACATTGGAGAGAACTAGGAGAGCAAAACAACAAAGACATGCCACCGAGAGAGCTAAACGGATAAAAACTAGAAAGAGGGGCATACACCATTGGGAAAAGAGAGAGAGAGAGAGACTACCCGTAAGAGAAGACAGCAGACTTGGTATCCGTGAGACCAACTGGGAAGATAGAGCAGATAGCAGATAGCAGACCTGGTATCCGTGAGATCACCTAGAAGAGAAGATAGCAGACGTGGTATCCATGAGACCATCCAGAAGAGAAGACAGCAGACCTGGTATCCATGAGACCACCTGCAAGAGAAGACAATAGACCTGGTATTCGTGAGACCACCAAAAAGAGAAGATGACAAACTAGAACGTCCCACCAAGCATGATAGACCAAAACGTGAGATAGGGAGTGACAGACCAGAATGACCCACCAGGCGTGACAGACCAGAATATCCCACCAAGTGTGACAGACTAGAACATGCGATAGGGAGTGACAAACCAGAATGTGCGATAAGGAGTGACAGGCCAGAACATGCGACTGGGCATGACAGACCAAAACGTGCGATAGGATGTGACAGACCAGAACGTGCAATAGGGTGTGAGAGCATATTAGAAATGGGAGACACGTGAATCGACAAAACCAGAAGCGTGAGGCAGGTTAAGGAACATGAACCAGCAAACCAAGAGTGTCATGCAGGTCGAGAGACGTGAAACAATAGACCAACAGCATGAGGCAGTCCATGAGATGTGGTAGTATGAGGCAGGCCGTGAGATAGTGAGACCAAGAGTTCGGTGAAACAACCTATAGAAGAAATTTGGTAAAGCATTTGAGAGAACTCAACGAATTTTTTAGATTTCTTCAAGAGATGTTAGAGAGTGTTTTGGTGATCTTCCAAGCAGTAGCGAAGCAACCTATTCAAATCAAACAGAGGCAACACAAGCTAGAATAAAGGTAGACACAATAAGTGACACTCTTTGTATTGTGATTGCTTTGAAATGCAATAGTGAAAGGAGTAGAAGATTAAGATATACATTGTAATCATAGGGGATACCACATTGGTGTTCTCAAATATAGTGGATTATCTCAGTAGAGGAAGAATCCCTACCAATGTGGAGTACGTCACATTGACAAAATCACGTAAATCTGTTGTGTCCTTGCTTTGAATTTGCATTTTGTGTTTTGAATTGAGTTGTGAATACAACTAAAAAATCATTAAACCCATAACCTAAAAGAAGACCTAGTCAAAAACAATTGATTCGTCTAATAAGCAAGGTGTCTGAAAGGTAACTTTGGGGACAATTGTGATCAGTAGGTAACAATAGATCTACCTTAGTTAAATCTAGGAAAGAGTTAATTTTTGGCTTAAATTATCAAAGTGTTTTTTTAAAGGGTGTGATACTAATTCACCCCCCGTCTCAGTATCACAGACTAGTAGATACTAGGGTGAAGTTCCCAACTTCACCCTTACAAATCCCTTTTGCACCAACTTATCCACTTGTCTCTATATCTTCTTCATTTCATTTAGATTAGCTCTATAAAAAAGTTCGTTTGGTATGCCAGCACCAGGTATGAAGTCTATTTGGTGCTCAATTTCTCTTAAAAGGTGTAATCCCTAAGGAATCTCTTTGAGAAATAAATTTTCAAATGGCTGTAATAATGGAACAACCACACTAAACAAAGAGGAGTTAAAGTCATTAGATAAAAAATAAACATCCTTGTATATAAGTACAAGTAGTTGTTGCCTTGGATCATAATGCCCTTAACCTCATTTTTCCTAACAAACACACTTACTTTCTTGCTTTTCTCTCCCTTTTGCACACTTTTCTCTCCAACTTTTCTCTTTACCTCACCTTTTCCACTTGAAATTTTTCCCTCAGTCTTACTTTCTCTACTTTCCTTTAACCTCTCACTCTTTTTCTTTTTCCTTTCCCCTTATTCTCTCATTTGTTTTTCTCTCATTTTGCACTCTCTTGTTATCTTAATATGATCTTCATATACTTGAATAGGTTTGAGAGGAGTTAATACAATAGTCTGATTATTAATTACAAAGGCGTATATGTTCTTGTAGCCATTAAGAGTAACCTTCTTTTCAAATTGCCATGGTCACATAAGAAGTATATGACTAGTCACATACTTGTATTGGTTACTTTAAGTGTAGGTAGCATGCATTCATGCATTGGTGCCACATCATAAAGAACCTCATCCTTGTAATTGCCAATAAAAAAGGCAACTAAAACTTGCTTGGTTACTTTAATTTCTCCACAATCATTGAACCATTGTAGCCTATAAGGCTTAGGATGCTTGAAGGTATCCAAATTCAACTTCTTTACTAATAAAGTATTAGCAATATTAGTACAACTTCCAATATTGATAATCATGCTATTTACCTTGTATTTAATATGACATCTTGTATAGAAAATGTGCTCATATTGCTCCTCATCATTATCAGCTTTAGGTTGAATACTTAGTGCACGTCTTGTAACTAGCATATCTCCATAAATAGGTTCTTCAAAGTTAACATTAGAAAAATTCTCCAATGGTGCCATGTCATTATCAGTTAAACTAATGCTTTCTATGTTATCATTCTTCAACATGATCATAGCACTTTTATTTGGACATTAAGAAGCAATATGTCTAAAGTTCTCAACTTCTCCCTAGGATCTACTAGTTTATGATATTAAGGGGGGGTGAATCAGTATCACCATAATTCATAATTCATAGGTAAGTGAACAACTTCAACCTCTTCTTAAAAGTAAACTCTTTCTCAGACTCGACTAAGGTAGATCTATTGCTACCTATTAATCACAATAGTCCCCAAAGTCACCCTTTAAACACCTTACCTAATAGATAATTTGGATGTTCTTGTTTAGGTCTTCGTTAGGTTATGGGTTGGCTGATACTTTAGCTACGTTCACAACTAAATTCAAAACATAGAATGTAAAGCAAATTAAGGACACACAAGATTTACATGGTTCCTTTAATGTGATGTACATCCATGGTGGTAGGGACTCTCCCTTACCAAGACTATCTATTATACTTGAGAATTCCAGTTACAATGGATGTCTTAATCTTTTGCTCCTTTCACTATTGCAATTATTAAGCAAGTACAATACAAAGAGTGACACTTATTATGTCTACCCTTCTTCTAGCTTGTCTTACTTCTGTTGAATTGAAAGGTTGCTCTACTACCGCTTAGAAGCTCACCACAATGCTTTCTAACCTCTCTTGAAGAAATCTGGAAATTGAGTTCTTTCAATACTTCACCGAATTCCTTCTCTACATTGTCTCACACAATTCCTGCTTTCACCCGTCTCCTTGTCTTCCAATCTCACTGTCTCACGGCTTGCTTGTTCGTTTCTCTCTCTCTTGCTGTCCAGCCAGATTTCTCTCTCTTCGTCCACGCCCCTTTGGCCGTTCCAGATTTTCTCTCCTCTTCCCTTATTTGGCCGTGTTTTCTTTCTCCTTCCGGTTGACTCCTTTGTTCAGGCCATCTCCTATTTCTCTCTCTCTCAATGGTTCCCTTCTATGGCCGTCTGGTTTCTTCTTCCGCCAATTTGCTTTTCTTCGTTTTGCCATCCAGCCCTGTCTAGCCGTCACTCTTTTCTCCTTCACGCGACGACGGCTCCGATTTTGCCGTATATATATATTTTCTCTTTTTCTCTCCTTCGTCCAATGAATTTGTTTTCTCTCTCTCTTTTTCTTTTATGACGACAACTACAATTTTCTTTTTCTCTTCTTCTTCCCATTGATGGCTCTTCTCTCTCTTCTAAGTGTTTTCTCTCCCTTCATCTGACGACTACTCCTCTTCTCCCTTTTTCACTCTCTTCATCCATCGACTACTATTCACTTGACGACTGCATTGTTCACTCGACAGCTACTCTTTTCTTTTGAAGCTTGTTTAGGGTTTTGCCGTGTATTCAATTATGTTGGCCTTACCCTAATTTTTCCTTTCAAGGCCTTTATATACTCTCTTCCACGAAACCTTAATAGGGCTTACTTGCAGTGAATTTACTGTCATGCCTTTATAAGGCAGATTTACTTTCTTGTCCTTCCATGTGGCTTTACTTTCTTGCATACTTAAACCTAGTTGACAACAATTACAACCTATAGAAGGCTGTGGGAACATCAACTCCCCCTTTGTAATTATTGGCAATACTCATAACGAAAGCTATTATGTAGCAATTTCAACTCCCCCTAAATATGCACTCCCCCTTTGCCAACCAATTACAAATTTGAAAAACTCATAAAGTAGAAATAGAGGATTCACCTAATTTTCAGGCTTGAGGAGGCAGTCGCACAGACAGACTCATTCTGTGCTTTTTAAATAGCTATATGGACAGAGATTTAGTTAGATATTGTGTAGCCTCTTTAACAGATTTAGGTTCAACTTATGAGAGTAAAACAATAGCTCCCAAAATTCTTCTTCTTGTTGTAACTCCTGCTGATGATCTGATTTTCTTTATGAGCATTGGTCCACATTTTCTTTGGGTTTCTTTCTTGCACAGTCTTAGTTACAAAAGGATCTCTTTCTTCATCAATCACATACAAATTTCCAGTTGTTCTCTTCCCGACTGCAACAGTATTGCCTTTTTTACTCTTTATGTGGCAAACTGTTTTTCTAAATATTACCTTATGGTCTTCATTGCATAGTTTACTGATAGATGCTAGATTATATCTGAGTCATTTAATATGCAGAACATCTTTTAGCTTTCCTCTTCCAATGTTTACTGACCCCTAACCATTGATGTTCAGTGAATCATCATTGCCAAACTTGACTCTGCATTCTCTTGACTTGTTTAGCTTTGACAATTTTCTCCTATCTCCTGTTATGTGGGAAGTGCATCCACTATCAAGGATCCACTGCTTATCCTTGTAGTTGGCTTTGAGTGCAATTTCAGCTATATTAGTCACCTCCCTTTTTGCTCTATATTCCTTCTTTTGAACTAGCTGAAAGATAGCTTTCTCCTTTTTCTCAACTTTGACTACACCACTTGTTTTCACTGTGCCATTGAGTGCCTTCTCTTATTCAGGGAGAAGTATCATGCATCTCTTGGTCTTATGGTCATCCTACCTGCGCCTTTCATACTGTTCCAAGTCTGCCAATATAGCAAACTTGTTCTTTGAAACCACTAGTTTAGGCTTCCACTAACACTCCTTGTTAGTGTGTCCTTGCCTTTTATAACATGTGTAAGAACTCACGATAGGTGTTTTCCTCTGAATTTTGTATTGTCTCCCTATGCAGCATCATATCTTCTCAAGTTAGAGACATATATTGGCCTTCTCCACTAGCAGTTACTTACCTTATGAACCCAAATTCCATAATAAAGGCAAAGACCTTGAAACTACCTCTTCTTGGGTCTGATCACAGCTTGTCTTCTTCTATTCATCACTTGATATGTAGGCAAAGTAGGTGGCTTCTTTGCTTGTGTGACTTTCATTTCAATCACCTTCTTCTCCTTCTTCCGTTCAACCATAGACCTTTGCTGGCTAACTTTCTTTTCTTTCTAAGATGTAGCAGCTATGGGCTGCTGCTCTTTAACCACATACATCATTTTTGGCCCTAGCTTTTGTTTGATAACTATCTTCTCTTCTTCAATTATCTTCACTAGAGTCATAGCTTTCTCTTTCAACTTTTGTGGCAAAGTCTCATTCTTCTTTTCTCTTATAGAGTTTGTTTTTCCTACCACTTCAAACTTCTACAAGTTCTCCTCACTATTTTTTAGTTGTTGCTGAAGTTTCAATAACTCTATCTCCATTTCTTCAATTATTGAAGTCCTTGAGCCAAGCTCTACTATAAGGTCTTCACATATTTTGATCTGTTCTTCACATCTTCTCTTCAAGTCAATATGTTCAGCCCTTATTTTATCCTTTTGACTTTTAGCTTCCTCAGACTTTGCTTCATGTTGTTTTATATGGACCTCTAACTTTCTTATGGTTCTGCCCCTTCTGATTATCTCCTTTGAAGCTGCTTCCAGCTTAGCTTCAAGATCTGGATCTTCTTCATCAACCTCCTCTTCCTCTTCAGAGGTTGAACTACCACCTTTAGTTGATGCCATAAAGGCATGCTCATTTGATGATTTTTCATCTCCCTCCTCATCAACTTCTTTTATTTGTCTCACATAACTCTTGAATGAGCCTCTCTTCTTCTTTTGTGGGTTAGCAGTTTTCTTGTTGGACTTCTTTGATTTGAATGATGGTCTTCTCCATTTTGAATTCGGCTCATCATCACCATCCTTATCTTCATCATCAAGTTTCACTTTGCACTGAGAAGCAAAGTGCCCAGTTTGCCCACAACGATAACATCTCAAGGATAATTGTCCTTTTCCCTTTTTAGACCCCTTTTTGAATTTCCATGTGAAGTAAGCTAATACTTCACCTTTACTTTCTTCCTCCTCCTCATCATCATCATCCTCACTGGATGATTCTTCCTCTTCTTTTATCTTCAAGTGCTTCATAGCTTTAAAAGCTACCTCTTTTGATACCTTTGATGTTGAGGAGCTCCCAGTTGACTTTATTCTCATCTCATATGTAGTGAGATTGCACTGGACATCATGTAGAGACATAGAATTGAGATCTCTACTTCTATGGCTGCTACCTTTGACGCAAACTTTTCAGGTAAAGTTCTCAAAATTTTCTTTACAATCGATGAGTCCTTCTTGTTCTTCCCATGACTTCTCAGGTCATTTACAGCGTCAATAACCCTGGTCAAGAACTCTTGGACTGTCTCATTCTTCTGCATTCTGATAGATTCATATCTCTCCTTGAACGCTTGAAGCTTAGCCTCCTTCATTTTGCTATCACCCTCATAGATCTTCTGCAATTTGTCCCATATCTCCTTAGTAGATTTGCAGTCCATCACTTCAGCATACTCAGCATCCGTCAATGCTAAAATGATGACGCTTGAGACCTTGCCATTTATCTCAAACTTCCTTAACTCCCTTGCCATTTATCTATCCCATATCTTCAAACCCACATTCTTGCTCTCCACATATAGTAGTTGGTTCCGTTGAATATTGGAACCTTCTTGCTATAAGTGATGCTAGTTTTGGTACCGGCTTCCATTTCTCAGTATGTTGAACAAGTCAAACTTCTAGATCCCTTCAAACTAGTACACCAAGCTATTATGCTTCAAACTGGTGAACCTGTGCTTTGATACCAATTAAAGTTCCTGACTTCTCCTTAGGATCTACTAGTTTGTGATACTGAGAAAGGGGTGAATCAATATCACCACAATTTGCAATTCGCAGGTAAGTGAACAACTTCCACCTCTCCTTAAAAGCAAACTCTTTCTCAAACTCGACTAAGGTAGATCTATTGCTACCTACAAATCACAATAGTCCCTAAAGTTACCTTTCAAACACCTTGCCTAATAGACAATTCAGATGTTCTTGTTTAGGTCTTTGTTAGGTTATGGGTTGGTTGATACTTTTGCTACATTTACAACTCAATTCAAAACACAGAACATAAAGCAAATTAAGGGCACATGAGATTTACGTGGTTCTATCAACGTGATGTATATCCATAGTGGTAGGGACTCTCCCTTACCAAGACTATCCACTATACTTGAGAATTCCAATTACAATGGATGTCTTAATCTTTTTCTCCTTTCACTATTGTAATTACTAAGCAAGTACAATACAAAAAGTGTCACTTACTATTTCTACCCTGCTTTTAGCTTGTCTTGCCTCTGTTGAATTGAAAGGTTACTCCACTGCCGCTTAGAAGTTCACCATAATGCTTTCTAACTTCTCTTGAACAAATTTGGAAATATGTTGAGTTCTATCAATGCTTCGCTGAAATCCTTCTCTATGTTGTCTCAGACAATTCCTGCTTTCACCATCTTACGGTCTCACCCGTCTCCTTGTCTCATGAACTCATTGTCTCATGGCTTGCCTGTCCGTCTCTCTCTCTCTTGTTGTCTAGCCAGATTTCTCTCACCGTCTTGCCGAATTTCTCTCTCTTACTGCTGGATTTCTCTCTCTTTGTCCACCCTTTTTAGGTCGTTCCAGATTTTCTCTCCTTTTCCATTATTTGGCTGTGTTTTCTCTCTCCTTCCCGTTGACTCCTCTATTCCGGCCATCTCCTCATTCTCTCTCTGGATGGTTGTTCTTTGTTGTCGTCGGTATCTCTCTCTTTTATGGCCGTCTTGTTTCTTCTTCTGCCCTGCTCTTCTTCGTCTCCACCCCCGTCCAGCTGTCACTCTTTTCTCCATCGCCTAACAACGACTCTAATTTAGCCGTATATATATTTTTCTTTTTTTCTCTCCTTCGTCCAAAGAATTTGTTTTCTCTCTTTTCTTCTTTTCTGACGATGGCTGCAATTTTCTTTTTCTCTTCTTCTTCTCGTCAATGGCTCTTCCATCGGCTACTGTTCACTTGATGGATGCACTATTCACTCAACGGCTACTCTTTTCTTTTGTAGGTGGTTTGGTGTTTTGCCATGTATTCAATTGTGTTGGCCTTACCCTAATTTCGTCTTTTAATGCCTTTATATACTCTCTTCCACGAAACCCTAATAAGGCTTCTTGTAGCGAATTTACTGTCTTGCCCTTATGCAGCAAATTTATGTTCTTGCCCTTACGTGATGGATTTACTTGCTTGTCCTTCCATGTGGCTTTACTTTCTTGAGCACCTAAACCTAGTTGACAACAATTACAACCTATAAAAGGCTATGGGAACAACAATGTCCATGTTCTTGACATGTAAAGTACTTAATATCACGAGATTTAAAATATTTTGTTTGATTTTACCTTTAGAAATAACAACTGATTCCTCTAGCCTCATATCTTCTTTTGGCTTTTAGACTACTTTGAAATATTTCCAAGTTGCCTTCCATGTAGAACTAGAAGGTGATCCAAATTTGAATCCTTTGGACTTGACTTTTTTTCCACCTTAATAGCCTTATGCAATAGCTCCTCCATCTCTAAATAATGTTGCAAATCTACCACATCAACAATTTCCTTATTCAAGCCACCAATAAACCTTGCCATGGTAGCTTCTCAGTCTTCCTTTATATTAGCTCTAATCATGGTTATCTCCATCTCCTTGTAGTAATCCTCTACACTCATGCACTTTTGCATCAACCCCTGCAACTTTCTATGTAAGTCTCTATGGTAACGACTAGGTATAAATCTCTTGTGCATTACCAATTTCATCACTTTCCATGACTAAATTGGCTAATCAATGAATTCTATAGCTGTCAATTTTACTTTATTCTCCTTGGAATAATTATGATAATAAAATACATGGTCAACTTTTCTCTCCCATTCCCAATAATGTTCAAAATTATTTTTCCCTTGAAATGCTAAAATCTTTATCTTTATGCTACCCAAATTACTATGTCTTTTGGAAATAACCTTTTTGCCTTTCTCAAGCTTGATTCTTTATAATATGACTCTTCCTCATCTTCTTCCTCAATCACACACCTTCTAGAGGATTGGATTTACTAAGTGATTATAACCTATCTAGCTTAGAGGATTTGGATTTACTAAGTGATTATAACTCATCTAGCCTTATATTTATCATCTTAAATTGCTCAGTGACAGCCTTTATCTAAATCATCATGCACTTCTCCTTTACTACTCATGTTTGCAACCTACAAAAACACATTAGTAATTAAAAGAAATTTGTTCCTTACACACTCCCTCACGTGTTTGCTCTTAAATTAGATTGTTTTCACTCAGGTCTCACTTTATTTTGGGTTTTTTCAATGATGATGTTACCACTCTTGCCTTTTTCCACTTAAGCTAAGCCCCTTTTGTTGAGCCTATCTTTGATGGCTAATATTGAATTTGTTTTCAACAGCATCCCATATAGTTGTAATTGTTGATTTGATGTTTTGAATATTGTTAAGATGTAGAGAGGTTGTTAGTCAAAACAATTGATGATAGGTCAACTTTGAAATTAATAAGTCAATGTTGACCACTGATTCTAACTTTTAGGAAGTTAATATTGATCATTGATTATAAATTTTAGGAATCAAATCTAATTGTTGATTACAAGGATACCCTTAGGAATCAATACTGACCGTTAATGATTAGGCAACCCTAAAATTCAAGGCTTATTAATACATCTATGCATCTTTCCAAAGATGTGGGTGCTGCAGAAAAATAAGACAGAACGACAAATAGAGTGATTGACCAAGGAGAGGTATAACTAACCAAGAAAGGTATAGTAAGCCAAGAGAGGTGCAACACTAAGGAGAGGTGCAGCCAGCCGAGAGGTGACAGTAGCCACCATAGAAGGAGGCAACCACATTAATCGAAGGAGGGGTTGTAGTATCTAGCAGCAACCAAAAGAGAAGGAGGGATAGTAGGAAAGGGAAAAAAGAGGTGTATTATCCACACAAAAGAAGGTGACAATCGAACCAAAGGGATAAGAAGTTCAACCACACCAAAAGGAAATGTGTGCAATAGTAACCAATCAATCATATCAAGGGAAAAGGTTTGTAGTAGCAACCAATCAACCACACCAAAGGAGAAGTTGTGTAGCAATCAAAGGAGAAAAGAGGTGCAATAGCCACACTAAAGACAGTGACAACCAAACCAAAGGGAGAAGAAAGGTGCAGTAGCCACACCAAATAAAGTGACAGTCAAACCAAAGGGAGAAGGAGATGGTGCAATAACCATTGGAAGGAAAAGGTGCAACAGCCACTGAAAAGAGAAGGTGCAGCAGCCACTGGAAGGAGAAGGTGTAGTAACCACTAAAGAAGAAGGTGCAACAACAACCAAAGGAAGAAGGTGTAATAGTAACCAAAAGGAGAAGGAGGTAGTAGTTACCAAAAAGAGAGGTAGTCATACTAAAGGAGAAGGTAGCAATAATTGCAGTAAGAAGAAGGAAAAAATTATCGCCAGAAAAAGGCAGAAATTACTATAAGGAAAAGGTAGTAATCACAATAAGGAGAAGGTAGCAATTATAGCAAGGAGAAGAACAATAGGTGAAGCAGCATCAGTAGTAAAGGAAAAGAACTTGCTAAGGTAGAAGTAGGCAGCACTAGCAACAGAGGAGAAAACTTGCCCTTAGAACAAGTGAGGTAGCATTAACAACAGAGAAAGAGAACTTACCAAGGTAGAAGTAGGCAGCACCAGCAACAGAGGGAGATAACCTATTAAGGGAAAAGGAGAAAGCATCGACAACTTGCAGTAAAGATAACCTGAAGCAGAGAGAACTTGTAGTTGAGAGAACCTATAGAACAAAGAACCTACAAAGGATAAACAGCAGTAGCAATGTAAATGACCTGCAGAGGAAAGACTAGCAATGCTTAAGCAAAGACCAGCAATAAGGAAGGAGAAAATCCGCTTTCTATAATAATAGCCTGTGCATATTAAGTGATCTTTCTCAACAATGTCTTAATCATAATCTTTTTATAAACTTCTTGAGAAAGGGTGGGAGACTCTTGGAGTGATCAGGAGATCAATTCTTTAAGTGATTGAGAGATCAATTCTTCTAGTGATTAAAAGATCAATCTTTTAAGTGATTGGGAGATTAACTCTTTGATCAAAAGATCAGTGTAAGTGGTTAAGGAGTGATCCTGCCATGACATTAACTGTATCTCTTGATAACAAGAGTGCATTGTGTGATTTAGGTGTGATCCTATCACATCATAGACGTAGCTCACACATTGTGGGTGAACCACGT
Source organism: Ceriops decandra (assembly GCA_020615895.1). Lineage (NCBI taxonomy): Eukaryota > Viridiplantae > Streptophyta > Magnoliopsida > Malpighiales > Rhizophoraceae > Ceriops > Ceriops decandra. The sequence continues at coordinate 6,994,919 of JAHLGO010021107.1, forward strand.
AAAAATCCCTAGGTGTTTTTTGGTACTTATGTTTGATTAATATCTATACGATTGCTCTCACATAAAGAAGTAAGGTAAAAATTGGATTATTGACTTTAACAAGTCACAGAGGTTAATCTAGATATATTTGTAAAAAACAAGCATCTCACATTAATTCATCCCTTCCCCCTCTCAATATGAGACTTAACATCCTCATCAAGTGGTATAAGAGCCAGTTTTCTCTATTGGTCCATTTTGTTTACTTTGATTTGAAATTATTTATTATTACTATGAATATTTACATTTATTACTAGTTGATGTCATTGATAACATGAACAGTGTTAATCCCATCTTTGATGACTAATACTAGATTTGTTGTTAACATCATATCACATTGTTGTTCGTGTTAATTTGATATTTTGAATGTTATTGAGATGCATAGAAGTTGATGGGCAAAACTAGTGATGGTAGGTCAACTCTAAAGTCAATAAGTTAATGTTGACTATTGACCTTAAATTTTAGGGGTCAAGCTAACCATTGACCTTAAATTTTAGGAATCAAATTTGATCGTTGATTATAAGGTAACCTTTAGGAATCAACACTAACTATTGATAAGTGTGCAACCTTAATCTCAAGGCTCTATAAATAACCCCATGCACCTTGCAAGACAAGTGTGTGTGTTACAGAATTTTGAGAGAGAACAACAAAGAAAGGTTGAGCAGCCAAAAGAAAGGCAACCACCAAAGGAGAGAGTGACCAACCAAGGCAAAGGAGGCAGCCACCAAGGAAATGAGCAACTAGCCAAGGGAGTTGCAACAGCAACTGGTTAAAGAAGAGGTGACAATAACCACCAAAAAAAGAGGTCACACTAATTGATGGAGGATTGCAGCAACTAGTAGCCACAACAAAGGGAGAACAAGTTGCAATAGTCGTAACCACACCAAACTAGAAAAAAAGGTGTGATATTGCCACACCAAAGAAAGAAAAAGGCAATAGTTGGCCAAACCAAAGGGAGAAGGAGTTATAGTAGCCACTCAAGGAATCCTCCAATTGTAGTAAACAAATTAGCAACCTACAACAGGTAACACCAGCAGCACATCCTACACAACACTAGCATCAATCTACAACACCAACAACAATTTGTAACACTAATAATAGCCTACAACAATAGTAGTAGTCCATAACACCAACAGCAATCCACCACACCAATAGCAGCCCACAACAGTAGCAACAATCCACAACACTAACAGCAAGCAATAATAGTAATACTAATAAGTGCAGGCACAACCATCAAAGGCAATAACTATAAGCACAATCTGTAGCAATAGCAGCAAGTGCAAGCATAACCAGCAACAATAACAGCGTGTAGAACTACAACCAGTAGATTGTAGCAAGCATAACTAGCAGTAAGTGCAGGCATGACCAATAGTAAGTCCAGTAGCTTACAGTAGCAAATGAGAAAACATGTCCTAGTAGCAAGTTCAACAACTTGCCACAATATAGGAGAAAACATGCCTTGGCAATAAGTCTAATAGCTTGTGGCAGCAAAGGAGAAAATGTGTCTCTACAACAAGTATAGCAACTTATAGCAGTAGAGGAGAAACATGCACCCACAGCACGAGCAGAAACCTACTAGGGCAACAGGTGAGGCAACCTACCATGGTAGCAGGTGAGGCAACCTGCCAAAGTAACAGGTGAGGCATCCTACCAAGGCAGCAAGTGAGGTAGTAGAGGAAAAGAACCTACCAAGGCCAAAGGGGACAGCACCACTAGTAGGAGGAGAGAACTTACCAAGGCAGCAAAGGAGGCAGCATTGGCAGCAAAAAAGAGATCCTGTCAAGGCAGTAGGTTAGGCAACATCGATAGCAAGGAGAGAGAACATATAGTAGAGAGAACCTATAGTAGAGATAACATGCAGTGGAGATAACTTGTAAAGAAGAGACTGGCAAAGCCTGATGTCACGAACGTACGAATTTTCCTCACGATCATGCGGCACTTAGCTTTCACTACGCCTTTCATAGAAGCTAAGTCAGCCTTCCCCCTTGGATAGTGAAGAGAAAAAAGAGCACTATAGAAAACACAAGAGAGAATGATGAGAGAAAGGAAACACTATATTAAACTTGAGAGAAAATACAAGTGAATTGGATGCCTTCTACCCTCTTTATATATAACTCTAACTCCTAAATGGATGGCTAGGATTCATTTAATCTAACGGCTATAATGAAAGATCTAGAGAATTCTACAAGGATCTATATAAGTCTACCTAATCAAGAGAATTCTAGAACAATATGGAATAAGGTGGAATGTTCTAGGGTCCTAGTAAGCCTCTAGGCTCCCCTAGAACATTCCAAGGTGTTTCACTGAGCAAAGACCAATAGTGTGGAAGAAGAAGATCCATGTTTTGCATTAGCAGCCTGGGCATATCGAATGATCCTTCTTAGGAAAGTATTATAAACCTTTTGATAAACTTGTTGAAAAACGTGGGATAGCTTTAGAGTGATTGGGAGATCAATCTGTTGAGTGATCAAGAGATCATTGTAAGTGGTTAAGGAGTGATCCTTCCACACCATAACTATATCCCTTAATAACAAGAGTGGATTGTGTGATTTAGGAGTGATCCCAACACATTGTAGATGTAGCTCACACATTATGGGTGAATCATGTAAAAATTATCGTGTGTTCTTGAGTGCTTACATTTGTTTAATATTCGTACAACAACTTACATGTAAAGAAGAAAGATAAAAATGGGATAATTAACTTTATCAAGTCATAGAAGTTAATCTAAAAAAATTTATAAAAAGCAAGCATCACACATTGTTTCACTCTTTCCCCCTTTTAGTACGAGACCTAAGAAAATCCTCATCAAATAATAAGGGCATTCCCACATTTGATAGACCAAATTATCAATTATGGAAGAATAGAATGCTCCCATATCTAATGTCACTTGGTCTAGATGTGTTTGAGTTTACTGTTAGTGGCTTCATCCCTATTACTAAAGGTGCTGCTATGACGCCAATATAAGAAGAATTTGGAGTGTGATGGATAGGCATGAAATGCCTTTCATGCCTCTTTATCAAACAAAGAATTCACCAAAGTGATGCGTTGTAGCATAGCCAAACAAATTTGGGATAAGTTGAAGAACATTTATAAAGGAGACAACATTATGAAGGAAGCCAAGCTATAAATCTAGAAGAGCAGATTTGAAGACATAAAGATGCAGAATAATGAATCTGTGGATGCCTTCTTCACAAACGTAAATGAAATTGTGTGCTCTCTTAGAGGCTATGGAGAAGAGATCAATGATGCTATTGTGTTAAGGAAGACACTTAGAATCTTACTGGGAGCATACAATGCCAAATTTTCCTCCTTAGAAGATAGAAATTTAGATAAGCTGCCCCTAGATGATTTGTACAGCATGTTGGTGGCTTATGAAATGAGAATAGCCTCAATAAAGAAAGAAAAGAAGTCTAAGGTGATGAAGGAGTTAGCTTTCAAGGCAATGAAGAAATTAAAGATTAAAGACCAAGAAGAACAATCCAATAACATTTCTAAAGAACAAGATGGTGATACTATATTGGATAAAGTCATAGCATACTTTACCAAAAATATGAGAAATGAAAAAAAAAAGAAAAGGAAAAATTACCCTTGAAGTGCTTTAAGTGTGGAGCAATTAGGTATTTTGCCGTGGATTGCCTAAACAAAAGAGAAGCATACAATCATGATGATAATGAGTTGGTCTGAAGGAGGAGAACCAAAAAAATCTAACTATTCTATAGCTGGAAATTCAAGTGCCAAAGGGAAAAGGCAACTCTTTAGATCCAAAAGAAGAAATTTTTTGAACAAGTTGGATGAAGAATATTTTGAAGAAGAAATTGATGATGATTCTGATGACAAGGCTACAGGGAATGTGCTGATTTCTCAAGTAAATGTTGAACAAGAATCTTCAAGTGATGAGGAATTAATAGAATAGAAAGAGGATGAGTTGATGCAGCAACTTGAGAATGAATTGAGAGCTTATTTGCACAAAACCAACAATATAGAAAAAAAGTTAAAGTATCTTAAGAAGCCATATAAAGATTTTGTTGTTAATGAATCTGATCTCCAAGTGAAAGAAAAGGAGTTGAAGTAAAAGAGAAGGAGTACTTGAAGAGAATTAAGGAATTGATTGTAATTGAGGTAGATCAAGGTAAGATACACAAAGATTTTGGCACTAAGGTGATTGCACAAGAGCAAAAGGTGTTGATTCTGCAAGCCAAGCTCCACAAGGTTGATTCCAAACTAAAGAAGCAAGAAGAAAGCTTTATATAGGCTATGGAAGTAAAAGGAGAGTCATCTTCAGCCATTGCCATCAAGGAGAATGCTACCAAAAAATTGGATGAGTGTTTAAGCAAACAAAGACCTCATTCCATAGGGATGAAAGGACTCGGCTATATTGAAAAGCCGAATGAGACAGTAGCATAGAAGAAGAAAATTGTGTTTTTGCTTGAGAGCAAGCATAATGATGTTATGGAGAAGAAAAACCAACCCAAGGTAAAATGGGTTAGGAAATAAGTGATGAAAACTCTTATCCAAAGGAGACAAGTTGTCAATAATGGAAATAAGGTTGCCACAATAGGTGCTAAAAATAGGAGATATTAACTTAGTGAAAGAAGAAAATCCAAATTTGAAGGATTTTGCTAGAATTGTGGTAAGTATGGACATAATGCTAATGTATGTTAGAGTAATGGGCCTATAATAAAGAGGAATGTAAGGCAAGAGTCTAGGGGGAGACTTTATCAAAAAAGGAGACAATCTCAGGTGAAAAAAAGCCATAGTCCACTAAGAAATAGATTTGATTTGTTAGGAGAAATATGTGAAGGATGCGAAAAGGTTGGACACATTGCTAAGAATTGCTTGACATTGTTGCCCAATCAAAGAGTGCAAAGGAGAACACTACACATACTTCTATATTTGGCCAAACATTGTTGCCTAGTCAAAGAGTGCACAGGAGAACACCTACACAAGTTCTTACATTTAACCAAAGAAGAAGAAGAGGAAGAGAAATGACTATGGTTATGGAAGTAGACTTAAAAGCTTCCAAGAAAGAAAAGCCATGACTCCTAGATAGTGGCTGCTCTTCATACATGATAGGAGACTCCAAGGAGTTGAAGAAAGTAGTAAAATATGATAGAGGGTTAGTCATATTTGGCAATGATGGTGCCTTAAAGATTAAAGGTGTTAGTGTTGCTAAAATTGGTGCAGAAAAGATGAAATTGAAGAAAATGTTTTATGTTAAAGGGCTAAAACACAATCTTATCAATGTTAGCCAACTTTATGATGATGGATATAAAGTTACTTTTAGTAAGAGTAGCTACATGGTAAAGAGATTAAGTGATGGTGTTGTTCTTACTAAGGGAGAAAGAATAAATGAAAACTTATACCAAGTGTCCATAAGCAAAAACTTAAGCTACATGAGCTGTTGAGCCTATCTTTGATGGCTAATGTGGGATTTGTTGTCAACACCATCTTACACAGTTATATGTGTTGATTTGAATTTATGAATGTCATTGAGATACAAAATGGTCATTGGGAAAAACTAGTGATGATAGGTAAACCCTAATGTTGAAGAGTTAATGTTAATCATGACCTTAAATTTTCGAACACAAATCTGGCTGTTGATTATAAGGCAACCATTAGGAATCAATAATAATCATTGATAATCATGTAGCCATAATCTCAAGGCTCTATAAATACCCTTATGTATCTTGCAAGAAGGGGGTATGCTATAAAAAATTGAGAAAGCTAGCCAAAGAGAGGTGAATGGCAAACCTAAATCCAAAGTGAACAACAAGAGAGAAGACAACCACTAAGGGAGATGCAACTGGCCAAGAGAGAGAAAAGGAGGCAACAAAGCAACTGGCCCTCACCAACAAACTAGTAGCCAACCCTTATGTAGGTGATAGCAGTAGCTGGCCCTTACAATGGTGATAGTAGCAGTCGGCCACCACACTAGCACATCTAAGAGGTTTTCCAATAGACTAGTAACACCTCAAGAGGCTTCCTAGCAGCAGAAGTATGCCCAAGAATCAAGAAAAAAATTAGAACATGTAGCAATAGGTCTAGGAATCAACAGCTAACCACCATACCAACAAACCACCAAGTTGCAGTAGTTGGCCCTCACCAAGTTATAGCAATCTGTGGATTCGGCAACAAAAGGAGACAAACCAGAAGGTGGTGTAGCAACCTGTGAATCTAGTAGCGAAGGGAGACAAACTAGAAGGCTATTCAACATTAGGAAGACATTGATTCTCAAATTACAAGTGACAAAGAAGAAGAATCAAGGCATTTCCAAACTCATAGAAGAGTCAGAGTTGAAGTTAAGGCTAAAAATATTATTGGTAGTAAAGAAGATTCTATGCATACTAGAAGAAGACTAAAAGGTGATGAACAAACCTCATTGATCTCTGAGGTTGAACCTAAGTTAGTGGAAGAAGAATTAAAGCATAAGGAATGGGTATGTGTTATGAATGAAGAGCTTGATCGAATAAAAAAGAACAACACTTGGTGTTTAGTACCTAGACCTAAAGGGAAAAACATCATTAGAACTAAATGCGTGTTCGAAAATAAGATTAATGAAAATGGTGAGGTGGTAAGAAACAAGGCAAGCCTTGTCTACAAAGGCTACTCATAAGTAGAAGGTGTTGACTTTGAAGAGACCTTTACTTTTGTGCGGTTTGAAGCAATCAAAATATTCATGGTCATTGTTGCTCATAGAAATTACAAACTTTATTAGATGGATATGAAGTATGCATTTCTAAATGGAGAGCTTGAAGAAGAGGTATTTATCAAACAGCCTGATGGTTTTATACTTAATCATAATGGTTCAAATGTGTGCAAATTGAACAAGACTTTATATAGCTTAAAGCAAGCTCTAGGAGCATGGTATTCCAAGCTAGATACATGCCTTAAAGGTATGAAGTTCAGAAAAGCGAAAGTGGATAGCAACTTATACATAAAGGAAGATAAACAAGGTTAGTTAATTATTATAGTTTATGTTGATGACATAATCTTTGCTATTCAAAAGAAGGCCCTTTACACTGTAATCTTAAAGTTACAGGTTTTGCAAAGCAGGGCTGGAATTTTTCTCTCCCAAGAAAAGTATGCTTGTGAGTTGTTAAAAAGGTTTGGGATGGAGAACATTAAAGAATTAATCACTCCCATTACTGTTAGAACAAATTAAGTAAAGATAAAGAAGACAATATTGTTGATCAAAAGGAATATAGAAAGTTGATTAAAAGTTTACTATATTTGTCAACATCAAGGCCTGATCTTGTTTTTGCTATAACATTACGTGCCAGATTTCAAAGTGAGCCCAAGAAATCTCATCTTATGGCTACTAAGAGAATTCTGAGATATGTGAAAGGTACAACAAATTATGGGCTGCTTTATGATAAAAGTAGACAGCTTAATTTATATGGATATACAAATGCTGATTGGACTAAAAATTGTGATAACAAAAGGTCAACATCCGGTGGTGCATTTTATTTGGGTAGTAGATGTGTTTCATGGCATAGTAAGAAGCAAAATTTAGTGACTTTAAGTATTGTAGAGGTTAAATATGTGGTTACTACTCAAGCTTGTACTCAACAAATATGAATGAATCAATAGCTTGAAGATATAAAGGTGGATGTTTAGCTACAATTACTAATTGGTTGTGACAACCAAAGTGCCATCAATTTATCAAAGAATCCTATTTAACACTTCAAATTTAAACATATTGAAATTAGGTACCACTTTATTAAAGAAAAAGTGAAGAAAAATAAAGTAAAGTCATAGTATGTGCCTACCATGAAGCAAGTTACAGATATATTCACCAAACCTTTATTAAGAGAGATATTCTAGAAGTTAAGGCTAACCTTATATGTTTACCAACCCCCTAGAGGCTGAGGTATCTTCTAACCCTTCTCCCTTTCCCTCTTCAATTATTCTTTGGATTTGTTGTTAATGAGGGAGATAAATCCAAAAAGAGTATATATTGATCAAAAGGGGGACTAGCTTAACACATAAAGGGAGAGTAGTAGAAAAAAAAAAGGAGTTACAAGTTGCTTTCAATTGGAATCATGCCCACATGCCAAAGGGAGATGCATGTTTCAGGGGGAGTTATGAATGTCAAAAGTTGCTATTTGTTTATTGCTGATTATTGGATTTAATGTGTTGCCAACAAATTTAAAAGGGTAGATTATTAAACGCATCTTTAATGACTAATGTTAGATTTCTTGTTGACAACATCTCACATAGTTGGATTTGATGTTTTGAATGCCATTACGATGCTAAGAGGTTATTGGTCAAAATTGTTGATGGCAGGTCAACTATGAAGTCAATGAGTCAATATTGATTGTTGACCCTAAATTTTAAGGGTTAAGGTTGACCATTGACCATTGACCATTGACTATTAACCTTAAATTTTAGGAAGTCAATATTGACCCTTTACCATTGACTATTAACCTTAAATTTTAAGAAGTCAATGTTGACCGTTGACCCTAAATTTTAGGAATCAAATATGACTATTGATTATAGGGCAACCCTTGAGAATTAATGTTAACCATTGATGATTAGGCAACCTTAAAGCTTAAGGCTTATAAATACATCCATGTATCTTTCAAAAGATATACGTGCTATAAAAAAATAAGAGAGAATGACAAAGAGAGTGACCAGCCAAAGAGAGGTGCAGTAGCAAAGAGAGGTGCAGCACTAAGGAGAGGTGTAGCCAACCAAGAGGTGATAGCATCCACCAAATAAAGAGGCAGTCATACCAACTGAAGGAGGGGTTGCAATAGTTGGCAACTACACCAAAGGGAGAAGAGAGTTTGTAGTAGCTAGTAGCCACACCAATGGGAGAAGGAGTTACAACACTCAGTAGCCACCAAAGGAGAAGGAGATACAATGGAACAAGGAGAAGAGAGGTGCAGAAACCACAACAAAGAAGGTGACAGCTGAACCAATAGGAGAAAAGGGTCAGCCACACTAAAAGGAGAGATGTTCAACGATAACCAATCAACCACACCAAGGGAAAAGGTGTGCAGCAATAGAGGAAGAAGAGAGGTGCAACAACTATTCCAAATAAGGTGACAATCAAACCAAAGGGAGAAGGAGATGATGCAGCTACCACCAAAAGGAAAAGGTGCAGCAACCATCGGAAGGAGAAGATAGAGTAGCCACCAAAAAAGAAGGTGCAATAGCCACCAAAAGGAGAAGGTATAGTAGCCATTAGAAAGAAAAGGTGTAGTGGCAACCAAAGAAACCTAAGGCAAAAGGTACAATAGCAACCAAAAGGAGAAGGAGGTAGTAGCCACTAAAAAGAGAGGCAACTGCACCAAAGGAGAAGGTAGCAACAATTGCAGTAAGAAAAAGGTAGAAATTATAGTAAGAAAAAGGCAACAATTGTAGTAAGGAAAAGAGAACAATTGTAGCAAGGAGAAGGAAGCAATTGCAATAAGGAAAAGGTAGAAATTGCAATAAGGAAAAGGTAGCAATTACAATAAGGAGAAGGCAACAATTGTAGCAAAGAGAAGGCGAAAATTGCAACAAAAGGAAGAAGGAGGAGCAATTATAGAAAGAAAGAGCTAGTAGCAATAGGTGAGGCAGCACTAGCAGTTGTGGAAGAGAACCTAATAAGGCAAAAGTAGGCAGCACCAATAGTAAAGGAGAAAACTTGCCCATACAATAGGTGAGGTACCACCAATTGTAAAGAAAGAGAACCTACTAAAGTAGAAGCAGGCAGCACCAATACCAGAGGAAGAGAACTTGCCAAGGCAAAAGGTGGCAACACCAGTAGTAGAGGAAGAGAACCTGAAGTGGAGAGAACTTGCATTCAAGAGAAATTTTAGAGGAGAGAAGCTATAGTGGAGATAATTAAAGAGAACCTATAAAGGAAAGAACTTGTAAAAAAGAGAACCTAGAAAGCAAAAATAGTAGCAACAACATAGAGAACCTATAGAGAAAAGACCGGCAAAGCTTGAGCAAAGACTGGCAATGAGCAAGGATAAGATTTGCTTTTTACAATAGCAGCCTGTGCATATTGAGTGATCTTTCTCAGTGAAGTCTTAGTCATAACCTTCTTATAAACTTCTTGAAAAAGGGTAGAAGACCCTTATGGTGGTTAGGTGATCAACTCTTTTAGTGATTTGGAAATTAATCCTATGAGTGATCAAGAGATTAACTCTTTGATCAGGAGATCTTTGTAAGTAGTTAAGAAGTGATCCTTCCATGAAATTAACTGTATCCCTTGATAACAAGAGTGGATTATGTGATTTAAGAGTGATCCTATCACATTATGGACATAACTTACACATTGTGGGTGAACTATGTAAAAACATTATGTGTTTTCTAGTGTTTACATTTGATTGATATCCATATGATCGCTCTTACATACAAAAGCAAGATAAAAATTGGATCATTAATTCTAACAATTTACAAAGGTTAATCTGAATAGATTGTAAAAGGTAGGCGGCATCTCACACTAATTCACCCCCTTTCCTTTTTAGTGTGAGACCTAAGAAGGTCTTCATCACCCTTTATGTTTTTGAAAGACTTAAGATCAACAAATCACAAGGAGTAATCTATTAAATGGTGACAAATCTCAAAATTAAAACTTTTAAAACAAATTCAAGATATCCTTTTTAGGCTTAAAAATGGAGAAAAAAAATCAGATTTGCAACTTATAAACATACACAAAAAGTTGCAAGAATAAATATGCACTACTCAGCTCAAACATAACTTCTTCGTCTTCCTTTTTCTTTTTTCTCTTTTTTTTTTTTTTTCATTTTTTTCTCAATCATTTTTTTTTTTATCAAAGCACCCACAAAATTAACACAACTTCAAGAGTAATAAGCTGATTGAAACAAACCCAAAAAAAACTAAGCAAAGAAACATAAAGAATGAATAAAATACAAGGAAAAGTTCTAAACAAAGATGGAAAAGAGATACATAACGTATTTTTAGAACCAAACAAAGATGGAAAAGTACTAAATAAAGAATTTACTAAGCAACCTGCCTTAAGAACCCTTGAATCAATTTGTTATGCATGCCCTAGAAAGCTAGGAAACAAGTGGGTTAATTAAATCAAAACCCTAAGGAAATTAAGTCCTAAAAGCCCTAATCTTAAGATGCCACAAAGTTGATCATTCCTTTGATAAGTCAAGATAATGTATTCTTTCAAAAACATAAGAAAACAGAACAAAGCTTGTTGAAAAAAAAAAAAATACTTCAATCTTCTTCATTCCATTTTACATAGTTGTAACCTTTATATAGACATGTAAATATTAAAATATTTTAAGAAAAAGGTGTTTCTTAACATACCTATATAGGAAAAACCTTAATTGCAGAAGATCCCTTTAATTAAGGAATACAAGTCTACCTTGATTAGGAATCCTAAATCTACCTTGGTTAAGAATCCTTAAAAGACTACAACTAATGATAACTAGGCATAAAATCAAAGTAAAACCCTAACTAATGTATCAAGAATTAGCTGAACCTACAAGTCCAAATAAGCCTAAAAAGTTAAGCCTTTTCTACATATAATTCAGCCTTAACTTAATAAAAGGGTAGGGAGTGAATCAGTGTGAAATACTTACTTTTTACAAGTCTATCCAGATTAAACCTCTATGACCTATTAAAGTCAATGATCCAATGTTTTTCTTGCTTGTTTATGTGAGAACAGCCGTATGGATATCAAGCATGCATAAGCACCTGAGAACACACTAAATTTTTACATGGTTCACCTACAATGTGTGAGCTATATCCATGGCATGATAAGATCACTCATAAATCACATAATCCACTTTTATTATCAAAGGATACAGCTAATATTATGGAAGAATCACTCCTTAACCACTTACAATGATCTCTCGTTCACTAAAAGAGTTAATCTCTCGGTTGCTTGACGGATTGATCTCCTGATTACTCAAAGAGTCTTTGCACCCTTTTTCAAGGAATACATAAAACGTTCATAAGAAAATTTCCCTGAGAAAGATCACTTTATATGCATAAGCTACTGTTTCAGAAAAACAGATCTTCTACTTCTTACCGCCAGTCGCTACCTCCCACTGCCAGTCTCTACCTCCTGCACTATTAGTCTTACCTTCTGCACTATAGGTTTTTACCTTTTACATTACGGGTCTCTACCTTCTACACTACCAATCTTTGCCTTCTATATTATCGGTCTTTACCTTATGCATTACCAGTCTTTGCCTTTTACACTATGGGTCTTTACCTTTTACACTACAGGTCTCTACCTTTTGCACTATTAGTCATAGCTTTCTGCACTATAGGTCTCTACCTTCTGCACTCCTCTATAGTTTTCTTTTTACTATAGGTTCTCTCTACTGTAAGTTATCTCCACTGCAGGTTCTCTCTTCTGTAGGTTCTCTCCGGTGCAAGTTATCTTCTGTCTTTATAGGTTCCTCCTTCTGCCTTGGTAGATTTTCTCCTTTGTTGCCGGTGCTACCTCCTTCTTCCTTTAGAGCTACTACTATTCTCTCCTCTTGGATGTCGCAGCAATCTCTTCTCCTGGATGTTGTTGTAGTCTCTCCTCTTAAATGCCACTACACTTTCCCCTCTTGGATGTTGTTGCTATCTTTCCTCTTGGATACTGCTACACTCTCTCCTCCTAAATGCTATTGTTGTCTTTCCTATAGAATGCTACCGCACTCTCTCCTCCTAGATGCTGCTACACTCTTTTTTCTGTAGCTCACATTTTGCACCTCCCATTTCTACAACTCATGTTTTCGCAACTTTCTTTTCTACAACTCTCATTTTTGCAGCTCCCTTTTCTACACTCCTAAATCACACAATATTAAAGGATACGGTTAATGTCATGGAAGGATCACTCCTTAACTACTCGCAATGATCTCCCTTTTCTACACTCCTAAATCACACAATATTAAAGGATACGGTTAATGTCATGGAAGGATCACTCCTTAACTTCTCGCAATGATCTCCCGATCACTTAATGTATCCCACCCTTTTTCAACAAGTTTATCAACAGGTTTATGGCTAACACTTTCCTAAAAATAATCACTCAATATGTATAATCTGCTAGTGCAAAACGTGGATTTTCTCTTTCCTTTGTTGTTGGTGATGCCTTACCTACTGCCTTGGTAAGTTCTCTTCCCCTATTACCAGTGTTGCCTCTCTTATTGCCTTGGTAGGTTACCTCACTACTACCTTGACAGGTACTTTTCCCTTATTGGTGCTACCTACCCTAATGCTGGGGCAAGTTTTCCCCTCTTCCTACTGGTACTACCTACCCTACTAGTTGTTCTGCAAGTTCCTAGTTATGATTCACTGGCTACTAGTTCTGTAAGCTATTAATTGTGATTCATCTACTGCTAGTTGCGGTGCTAGTTGTGCTTGCTATTTTAATTATTGGTTATGCTTGCTATTACAATTATTGGTTGTGCTGCAAGCTGCTTTCTCCCTCTTTGGTCACTACTACACCTTTTCCTTTGGGTGACTGCTACACCTTCTCCTTTGAATGACTATTGCACCTTCTCCTTGATTGGTTTACTAGTTATTGCACCTCTCTTTGATCGGTTTGCTAGCTACTACACCTCTCTTTGATTGGTTGCTTTAACTTCTTCCTTAGGTGGTTGATTGGTTGCCACACATTCTCCTCTAGTTTGGTGTGAGTGCTACATGTCTCCTCTAGTTTGGTGTGGTTACTACACGCCTTCTTCTTCTCTCTTTGGTTTGGCTGGTTGTTGCCTTCTTCTCCCTTTGGTAGGTTTGCCAATTGCTATAACTCCTCCTTTGGTCGATATAGCTGTCCCTTTCTTTGGTGGCTATTATCACCTCTTGGCCGACTGCACCTCTCCTTGGTGCTACACCTCTCTTGGCCAGTTGCACCTCTCCTTGTTATTGTACTCTTAGCTGCTGCTGCACCTTCCTTGGCTGATCACTCTTTTTTTGAGGGTTGCCTCTTTTTTTGCCATTCTCTCTTTGTAGTTGGTTGGTCTCTCTTTTCCAACATACACCCATCTTGAAAGATGCATGGATGTATTTATAGGCTTTGAGATTTAGGGTTGCACAATCATTAACAATTAGCATTGATTCTTAAGGGTTGCCTTATAATCAACAACCAAATTTAATTCTTAAAATTTAAGGTCAACAATCAACCTTAACTCCTAAAATTTAGGGCCAATGGTCAATATTGACTTATTGACCTCAGAGTTGACCTACCATCAACAGTATTGTCCAACGACTTATTTACATCTCAACAACATTCAAAATATTAAATTAACATAAACAATTATGTGAGATGCTGTTGACAACAAATCCAATATTAGCCATCAAAGATGGGATTAATAATCTTCTCCTTTGGATTTATTGGCAACACATTAAAATCAATAAATCAGTAATTGAGCATAAGCATAACTCCCCCTAAAACATACATCTCCTTTATTGCATGTACTTATACCTTTGACTCCCTCTTGTTTTCTACTTCTCCCCCTTGACAATTTCTACCCCTTTATTCATCAAGATATTCCCCATTTTGATCAGTATATACTTTTTTTGGATTTATGCCAAAGATCTCCCCTTTTGACAATGAATCCAAAAAATAATAGAAGAGGGAAGGGGAGAGGGGTTAAAGGTATAACTCAGCCTCTAAGGGTTGGTGAACACATAAGGTCAGCCATAACTTTTAGAACATAATGTATACCACAATCTCTTGACAAAAATTTAGTGAATATATTAGCAACTTGTTCTACAGTAGGCATAGACTCTAGCTTTACTTCATTTTTCTACACTTTTTCTTTAATGAAGTGGTACTTGATTTCAATATTTTTATGTCTAGAGTGTTGGACAAGATTTTTTTGATAAATTGATGGCACGTTGGTTGTTACAAAAAGTCAGTAATGGCAGCTACACATCCACCTTCATATCTTCAAACTATTGTTTCATCCATAGTAGTTGAGTATAAGCCTGAGTAGTCACCACATATTTAGCCTTTACAATACCTAGAGTCACTGAATTTTGCTTCTTGTTATGCCATGAAACACATCTACTACCTAAATGAAATGCACCACCTAATGTTGACCTTATGTCATCATAATTTTCAACCCAATCAGCATTTATATACATATACAAATAAGTTGTCTACTTCTATCATAAAGTAGCTCATAATTTGTTGTGCCTTTCACATATCTCAAAATTCTCTTAGTAGCAATAAGATGAGATTACTTGGGCTTACTTTGAAAAATGGCACAAAGTTTTACAACAAAAATAAGATTAGGTCTTGATACTGTCAAATACAGTAGACTTCAAATCAACTTTCTGTATTATTTTTGATCAACCATTTTGCCTTCTTTACCTTTGCTTAACTTTGTTTCAATAGTGATGGAAGTGCTTACTTCTTTACAGTTCTCCATCCTAGACCTTTTTAACAACTTCATACTTTTCTTGGGAGAAAAAAAATTCCAACTTTGCCTTACACAACCTGTAATCTTAAGAAGAATTTCATTTCATCTTTAATAAACTGTCTCATTTGGATGGGAGTTTTCATCACATCATTCCTAACCCATTTTAGCTTGGGTTCGTTTCTCTTCTTTATAACATCATTCTGCTTGCTCTTAGGTATAAACATAATTTTCCTCTTCTCTGCTACCTTCTCATTCAGCTTTTTAATATAGCCAAGTCTTTTCATTCCCATGGAATAAGGTCTTTGTTTACGTGGACACTCATCCAATTTTTTTGTAGCATCCTTCTTAATGGCATTTACTAAAGAAGATGCTCCTCTTACTTCCATGGCCTACATAAAAGCTTTCTTTATACTTCTTTAGTTGAAACTTAGCCTTGTGGAGCTTTGCTTGCAAAATTAACACCTCTTGATCTTGTGCAATCACCTTAATGCCAAGATCTTCGTGTATTTTGCCTTGCTCTACCTCAAGTACACTTAGCTTCTCAATTCTCTTCAAGTACTCCTTTTCTTTTACTTGAAGATCAGATCCATCAACAACATGGTGAAGATCTTATTAGGTTTCACACTAAGAGGGGGAGGGGGTAAATCAATGTGAGATGCTTACTTTTTACAAATTTTTCTAGATTAACATCTATGGCTTATTAGAGTCAATGATCTAATGATTTATCTTTCTTCTTTATATGAGAGCAATCGTACGAATATTAATCAAACATAAGCACTAGAGAACACTCAGAGATTTATACGTGGTTCACCCACTCCTAAATCACATAATCCACTCTTGTTATCAAGGAATACAATTATGGTGTGGAAGGATCACTCCTTAACCACTTATGGAAGGATCACTCATAAACCACTTACAATGATCTCTTGATCACTTGACGAGTTAATATCCCAATCATTTGAAGGTTTGATCTCCCGATCACTCAAAGCATTGATCTCTCAATCACTCCGAGGGTCTGTCACCTTTTTTTAAGAAGTACATAAAAGGTTTATAATGAAAACTTTCCTAGAGAAAGATCACTCAATATATATATGCTACTATTACAAAAAATGAATCTTTTCCTTCCTTACTGTCGGTCTTTGCTTAAGCTTTGCCAATCTTTTCTCTACAGGTTCTTTACACTACAAGTTCTCTCTACTACTAGTTCCCTTCATTGCAGGTTATCTTCACTATAGGTTCTCTCTACTTGCTGTCGATGCTGCCTCACTTACTGCTAGGGCACATTTTCTCCTTTGTTTCTGCAAGCTATCGAACCTACTGTTAGGGCCCATTTTCTCCTTTATTATTGCAAGCTACCGAACTTGCTTCTATTGCTACCTAGTACAATTTGCTAAATGTGTTACTACAAGTTGTGCTGCTATAGGCTATTTGATGTGCTATTGTAAGTTGTGTTACTACAGGTCATACTTGCTAGCTGCTGGATTCTCCTTGGTTTGCTACCTGCCCTTGTTGTCATTGTTTGCTGCTGGTTATGCCTACAAGCTGCTAGTTTCTCTCCCTGTTTTACTACTTGCTCTTACAACTATTGCTTACTACTAGTGCTATAATTACTACTGCTAGTTATGCTTACTACTGTACTTACTGGTATTGCTACTATTGCTTGCTATTGGTGCTGCAATTGCTACTGGTGTTGTGGGCTACTGTTGGTGTTGTGTAGGATGTGCTGTTGGTGTTGTCTACTATAGGTTACTGGTTTCATTACTACAATTGCAGGATTCCTTGGGTGGTTGCTACAACTCCTTCTACCTTTAGTTTGGCCTACTATTGCCTTCTTCTTTCTTTGGTGTGGTTGTTGCACACCTTCTTTTCTAGGTTAGTATGGTTGTTGCATGCCCTTTCCTCTAGTTTGGTGTGGCTATTACACGTCTTTCTCTCCTTGGTGTGGCTATTGGACATTTTTCTTTCCTTAATGTTGCACCCTTTTTAGATAGTTGTACATCTATTCACCAACTGTATCTCTCTTGGCCAACTACACCTTTCCATGGCTGCAACTCTCTTTCCTAGCTATTGTTGCACCTTCCTTAGCCAATTGCTCCCCTTTTCGTGGCTACCTTCTTTCCTTGGCCAGTCACTCTCTCTTGGGTGGCTACCTTTCTTTTAGTTGTTCACCTCTCCTTATGGTTGCCTTTATGTTTGTCGTTCTCTCTTAAAATTCTACAGCACACACACTTGTCTTGCAAGGTACATAGGGTTATTTATAAAGCCTTGAGATTAGGGTTGTACATTCATCAATGGCTAGCATTGATTCCTAATGGTTGCCATACAATCAATGGCCATATTTGATTCCTAAAAATTAGGGTCAATAGTTAAAGGTCAACGGTTAACTTTGACTCCTAAAATTTAAGGTCAACAGTCAACATTGACTCATTGACTTCAAGGTTGACCTGCTATCACCAGTTTTGCCCAACGACTTCTATGCATCTCAATGATATTCAAAACATCAAATTAACAAGGACAATAATGAAAGATGCTATTAATAACAAATCCAACATTAGCCATCAAAGATGGGCTTAATACAACAAAATCTTTGTATAGCTTCTTAAGATGTTTTACCTCTTTTTCCAGCTTCTTGTTTTTGTGCAAACAAGCTCTTAATTCATTCTCAAGTTGTTGCACCAACTTATTCTCTTCCTCTTCAATTGATTCCTCATCACTTGAAGATTCTTGCTCAACATCTGTTTAAGCAACTAGCACATTCTTTGAAATATGATCATCGAAATCATCATCAACTTCTTCTTCAAAATCTTCTTCATTTAGCTTGCTCAAAAAATTTCTTCTTTTGGACCTGAAGATTTTCTTTTTCCCTTTAGTACTTGAATTTTTAGCTTTAGAATAGCTATATTTCTTTGTTCCCCTCCTTAGGATCACCTCATCATCATCAATTTCTTCTCTCTTTGGGTAGTCCATGGTAATGTGCTTAATGCCTCCACAAGTAAAGTACTTTAAGGGTAATTTTTCCTTGTACTTCCCTTTCCCTTTCATCATATTTTTGGTAATGTATGTCATAACTTTATCAAATTTAGCATCACCATCTTTAACTTCAAAGCTGCTATCAGATTCATTTTTTTGTTCTTTAATCTTTAATTTTTTCATTGCCTTGAAGGCCAATTCCTTCTCTATCTTACACTTTTTTTTCTTTCTTTATTGGGGCTATTCTCATTTTGTAAGCCACCAATATGCTATGTAAATCATCTAAGGGCAGCCTATCTAAATCTCTATCCTCTATAAAGGAAACATTGGCATTGAAAGCTCCTGGTAAAGTTCCAAGTATCTTCCTTACCACAGTAGCATCGTTGATCTCCTCTCCATAGCATCTAATAGAGCATACAATTTCATTTACTCTTGTAAAAAGGGCATTCATAGATTCATCATTCTGCATCTTTATATCTTTAAATCTACTCCTTCAAGTTTATAGTTAGGCTTCCTTCACAACCTTGTATCCTTCATAAATATTCTTTAGTTTATCCCAAATTTATTTGTCTATGTTGCAACTCATCACTATGGTGAATTCTTTGTTTGATAAGGAGGTATATAAGGCATTTCTCACCTTTTCAACACACTCCAAATTCTTTTTATTAGTAGGCATCATAACAGTACCTTCAGTAATAGGGATGAAGCCACTAATAATAGATTCAAACACATCTATACCAAATTACATCAGAAATGAGAGCATTCTATTCTTCCATAACTAATAATTCTATCCATAAAAAATGGGAATGCCCTTACTATTAATACTTTTCATGCTCTCCATGGTATTAACCAATAGTAGATGTAAAGACTCACAGTAGCAACAAACAATTTTAGATCAAAGTAAATAGAATTGATCAATAGAGGAAACCAGCTTGCCACTTAATGAGGAACTTCTTAGGTCTCACACTAAGATGGGGAGGGGGTGAATCAGTGTGAGATGTTTACATTTTACAAATCTATCAAAATTAACCTTTGTGACTTGTTAGAATCGATGATCCAATTTTTATCTTGCTTTTTAAATGTAAAAGCAGCCATATGGATATCAATCAAGCGTGAGCACTCAAGAACATATAAAATTTTTACATTGTTCACCCACAATGTGTAAGTTATATCCATGATGTGATAGGATCATGCCTAAATCACATAATCCATTCTTGTTATCAAGGGATACAACTATGTTATGGAAGGATCACCACTTATAATGATCTCCAAATCACATAAAGGATTGATCTCACAATCACTAAAAGAGTTTATCTCCTTATCACTCCAAAGGTCTCCCACCCTTTTTCAAGAAGTTTATAAAAAGGTTATGACTAAGATTTCCCTAAGAAAGATCATTTAATATGCACAAATTGTTATTGCAAAAAGAAAATATTCTCCTACCTCACTGCCAATCTATACTCTAGCTTTACTGGTCTCTTCTCTACAAGTTCTCTATGCTACTGTTGCTATTTCTCCTTTGTAGGTTCTCTCTTCTACAGGTTCTCTCCTTTGTAAGTTCTCTTAGTCGCAGGTTTTCTCCTTTGCAAGTTATCTCTACTGCAGGTTCTCCCCCTTTGATGCCAGTGCTACCTCCTTTTGCCTTGGCAAGTTCTCTCTCTCTACTACTGGTGTTGCCCACTTCTGCTTTGGCAGGTTCTCTTCCTCTGCTACTAATGCTACCTCACCTACTACAGGGGCAAGTTTTCTCCTCTACTGTTGGTGCTTCCTGCTTCTATATTAGTAGGTTCTCTTCCTTTATTACTGGTGCTACCTCACCCACTGCCAAGACAAGATTTCTCCTCTACTGTTGATGCTATCTACTTCTAATGGTGCTACCTTACCTACTACTACAAGCTCCTCTTTTTATATAGCCTTTCCTCCTTCTTCCTTTTGCTACAATGTCTGCCTTCTCACTATTGCAATTGTTGTCTTCTACTTTATGCAATTTTTGCCTTTTCCTTGTTATAATTGCCACCTTTTCCTTCTTGTAATTGCTTCCTTCTCCATGCTGTAATTGCTACCGTCTCCTTGCTACAATTGGTACCATTTCCTTGTTGCAATTTCTACCTTTTTCTTGCAACATTTGCTGCTGCCTTCTCCTTTGGTGCTGCTGCCCCTTTTTTTGGTGGCTAGTGCCTCCTTCTCCTTTTGGTTGCTACTACACCTTCTTCCTTTGGTTGTTACTGCACCTCCTACCTTGGGTTTCTTTGGTTGCTAAACCTTCTGGTGGCTGCTGCACCTCCTTCCAATGGCTACTACACCTCCTTCCAATAGTTGTTGCACCTTTTCCTTCCAATAGATGTTGCACCTTTTCCTTTTGTTGGCTACTACACCTTCTTCTTTTGTGGCTACTACACCTTCTCCTTCTAGTGGTTGCTGCATTTTCTTCTTTGGTGGCTACTGCACCATCTCCTTCTTATGGCTACTACACCTCTCTTCTCCCTTGGCTGTTACACATCTTCTCCCTTGGTGTGATTGATTGGTTGCTGTTGCTATCTCTCTCTTCCTTGGTGCTGCTATCTCCTTCTTCTTTGGTGCGGTTGTCTCTTTCTTCTTTAGTGGCTACTCTTTTATTGTTCTCTCTTATTTTATTTCTTATATTTCTACAACATACACCTCTTTTGACAGTTGTATGGATATATTTATAAGCCTTGAGTTTAAGGTTTCCCTATCATCAGTGATTAGCATTAATTCCCAATGGTTATCCTATCATCAATGGTCAATATTGATTGCTATAGGTTGCCCTATAATCAACAGTTAGCATTGATCCCCAAAGGTTGCCTTACAATCAATGGTCAAATTTGATTCCTAAAATTTAGGGTCAACAATCAACATTGACTTCCTAAAATTTAGGGTCAATGGTCAAGGGTTAACAATCAACCTTGACCCTTAAAATTTAGGGTCAAAGGTTAACATTGACTCAATGACTTCAGATTTGACTTGCCATCAACGATTTTGACCAACGACCTCTCTGCATCTCAACTACATTTAAAACATCAAATCAACAAGAACAATTATGTGAGATGCTAGTAGGGTAAAATTAACAATGAATCCAACATCAGCCATCAAAGATAGGCTTAATAGCTATTAAGGATAATGCTACGAAAAAGTTGGATAAGTGTCTAAGCAAACAAAGAATTTATTCCATAGGGAAGAAAGGACTTGACTATATTGAAAAGCCAAATAAGAGGGTAAAAAAGAAGAAGAAAATTGTGTTTGTACCTAAAAGCAAACACAAAGAAATGATAAAATTGAAAGAAGTTGATGTTATAGACAAGAGAAACCAACCCAAGCTAAAATGGGTTAGGAAAGATGTGAAGAAAACTCCTATCCAAAGAAGACAGGTTATTAAAGATGAAAAAAAAGGTTGTCACACCTTGTTGATCCCATCTTTAATGGCAAATATTAGATTTGTTGTCAACACCATATCACATGATTATATGTATTAATTTAATATTATGAATGTCGTTAAAATGTAGAGAGGACATCAAGCAAAATCGTTGATGGCAGGTCAACCTAAAATTGATGAGATAATGTTGATCATTGACCCTTGACAATTGATCTTAAATTTAAAAAGTCAATATTGACCATTGACCCCAAATTTTATTATCAAATCTGGCCATTGATTGTAGGGCAACCAATGTTGACTGTTGATGTGTGTGCAATCCTAATCTCAAGGCTTTATAAATACACCCATGCATCTTTCAAGATGTATGTGTGCTATAGAAGTTTTAGAGAGCCAACCAAGGAGAGGTGAATGGCAAACCTAAAGCGAAAGATAGGTTAAGCAACAAAGAAAGAAGCAGCCACCAAAAAGAGAGTGACCAGCTAATTGAAT
Organism: Ceriops decandra; assembly: GCA_020615895.1. Taxonomy (NCBI): domain Eukaryota; kingdom Viridiplantae; phylum Streptophyta; class Magnoliopsida; order Malpighiales; family Rhizophoraceae; genus Ceriops; species Ceriops decandra. The sequence continues at coordinate 7,017,146 of JAHLGO010021107.1, forward strand.
TTGTAGCAACAACCGATTAAGGGAGTTGCAATAGTAACTAATCGAGGGAATTTGCAGTAATAGCTAGCCAAAAGAGTTACAGTAGTAGTAGCCAGCCAAAAAAAAGGTGATGGCAACCACTAAAGAAAGAGGTAGCCACACCAATCGAAGGAGGAGTTACAATAATCAACAGCCACATGAAAGAGAGAAGAAAGAGGCAGCCTTATTAGAGGGAGAACAAGGTGTCGCAACTGGTAGCCACACCAAGTTCGAGAAGAATATGTGTAGTAGCCACACAAAACTAGGGGAGAGAGTATGCAGTAGCCACACCAAACTAGAGATCATACAGCAGCCACACCAAAACAAGGAGAGAAAAACGTGCTATAGCCACCCTAAGGAGAGAAGAAAATGGAATTGCCACATTAAGGAGAGAAGAATGTGCAACAACCACATTAAAGAGAGAAAAACATGCAACGACACCCTATTGAGAGAAGAACGTGTAGTAGCCACACCAAGGAGAGAAAAATGTGTAATAGCCATAACAAAGAGGGATCTTGTAGCACAAATATAGTTTGTAGCACATCTAGCAACTTGTAGCAACCAGCAGCAGGGGAATCACAAACAGCAATTGTAACAGTAATCACAACCAGCAATAACAGCAAAAGTGTGCAGCAAATAGCAGTAAGGGCAACAAGTAATAGTAGTAAGGGTGTGAAGCAATAGTAGCAAGGGCAACTAGCAATACTAGCAAGTGTAGGCATGACTAGCAACAGGCATAACCAGCAAGTGTATGCACAACTAGCAAAAGGCAGCAAGTGAAGCAACCTGCCAAAGTTGTAGGTAAAGCAACCGGCTAAGGTAGTAGGAGAGGAAGCACTCGCAATAGGTGAGGAAACCTGCACTCGCAATAGGTGAGGAAA
>JAHLGO010021107.1:7018054-7039626 GCA_020615895.1 Ceriops decandra
GCACTCGCAATAGGTGAGGAAACCTGCACTCGCAATAGGTGAGGAAACCTACTAAGGTACCAAGTGAGGTAGCATCAACAATAAGAAAAGGAACTTGCCAAGGTAGAAGTAGGCAACCCCTGACAACAGAGGAGAAAACCTACCAAGGCCGAAGTAGGTAGCACTGGTAGTAGGGGGAGAGAACTTGCAGCAGAGATAACATACAACGAAGATAACCTATAGAGAAGAGATCGGTAAAGCCTGAGCAAAGACTGGTAGTGAGAAAGGAAAAGATTTATTTTCTATAATAGCAACCTGTCCATATTAAGTGATCCTTCTCAAGAAAGTATATGTCACTCACCTTTTGATAAACTTGTTAAAAAAAAGGGTGGGAAACCCTTAGAGTGATTAGGAGATCAATCCTTTGAGTGGTGAGGAGATCAACTCATCTAGTGATCAAGAGATCAAACCTTTGAGCGATCGAGAGATCAACTCGTCAAATGATTGAAAGATCATTGTAAGAGGTTAAAGAGTGATCTTTTTACAACATAACTGTATCCCTTGATAACAAAACTAGATTGTGTGATTTAGGAGTGATCCTATCACATTGTGGACGTAGTTCACACATTGTGGGTAAACTACATAAAAATTATCGTGCATTCTTGGGTGCTTGCATTTGATTGATATCGGTACAACCACCCTTATGTAAAGAAGAAAGATAAAAATTGGATCTATGACTCTAACAAGTCATAGAGGTTAATCTGTAAAGATTTATAAAAAGCAAGCATCTCACACTGATTTATCCCTTCCCCCTCTTAGCGTGAGACCTAAAAAGGTCATCATCACAACTAAAAATCATGTGGCTAAAGGAGTGAAAAATAATTATAATGTTAATGTTTACCAAATAAGTGCTAAAGATAGGAGATATGAACTTGTTGGAAAAAAAAATTCAGATTTAAAGGATTTTGTTGGTGTTATAGTAAATATGGGCATAAGGCTAATGTGTGCTTGAGTAATGAAACTTTGATGAAGAGCAATGTGAGGCAAGAGTCTAGGGGGAGACTTTATCAAGAAAGGAGACAACTTCAAGTGAAAACAAGTCAAATTCCACTAAGAATTAGATTTGACATATTGGAAAAAATCTGTATAAAATGTGAAAAGGCTGGACATACTGTTGAGGAATCTTTGACATTGCTGCTAGGTCAAAGAATGCAAAGGAGAACACTTACATATGCTCCTACATTTGGCCTAAGAAGAAGAAGAGGAAAGAAAATGCAATGGTTATGGAAGTAACCATAAAAGCTTCCAAAGAAAGAAAAGTTATGGATCCTTGACAGTGGTTGCTTTTTACAAATGACAAGAGACTCCAAGGTGTTGAAGAAAGTAGAAAAATATAATGGAGGGTCAATCACATTTGGCAATAATGGTGCTTTAAAGATTAAAGGTGTTAGTATTATTAAAATTGGTGTAGAAAACTTAAAATCAAAGGAAGTATTTTATATTGAATGGCTAAAACAAAATCTAATTAATGTTAACTAACTTTGTGATGATGTGCATGAAGTTACTTTTAGCAAGAGTGGCTACACGATAAAAAGATTAAGTGATAGTGCTGTTCTTACAAAGGGAGAAAGAACAAATGGAAACTTATACCAAGTTTCCAATAACAACACAGATGCTACATAATCACCAAAGATGAGAATTTGTTGTACCATAGGAGATTGGGACATCTTAGACAAAAGGGCTGAACAAATTGTCCAAAAATGAAACTGTGAAAGATATACCCAAGCTAAGAAGAGAAAGAAGTAGAATTTGTAGCACTAGTCAAAAAAGGAAGATAGTGAATGCTACTCACAAAAATATGGATATTCAAACAAAGCCATTGGAGCTCATTGATTCAAATGTCTATGGGCCCATGAGACAAAAAACATCAAAGGGTGATAGGTGGCTGGTTGAAAATCAGTTAGGGAAACGAAATAAAAGAATCAGGATAGATAATAGGACAAAATACACTTGCAATGAATTTGAAAAATCATTTGCAGAAGCATGGAGTGAAGCATGAATATGCTATTCCTTACACACCCTAACAAAATGGAATGGTTGAAAGAGAGAATATAAGCCTAGTGGAGCCAACAAGGACTAAGTTGGCTAAGCATGGTACCTTACATGGCTATCGGAGAGAGGCTATCACTACTGTCACTCAGATTTAAAATAGATGCTTAATGAGACCACATACAGAGAAGACACCCTATGAGCTGTGAAATGGAAAGAAGCCAAGTATAAAACATTTTAAAATCAAAGGCAAGATTCTAGGAAATTTTGATGAAAAGGCTGATGAAGGCATATTTATAGGCTATGTAACAAATGGAAGATGCTTTAGATGTTACAACAAAAAGTTGCAAAAAATCATAAATAGCTTTAATGTTAAAGTGATTGAAAATGGTTCTACAATGCAATCACAACATGAGAAAGTTGAAGATGTCATGTAATAATGAAGAGGAATCTGAAAGTGATAAAATAAAGGCTATTCAACATGAGGAAGACATTGATTCTCAAATTACAAGTGATAAAGAAAATGAATGAAGGCATTCTCAAACTTATAGAAGAGTTAAAGCAAAAGTTGAGGATAAAAACATTATTGGCAATAAAGAGGATTTTATACATACAAAAAGAAGGCTAAAATGTGGTGAACGAGCCTCATTGATATCCAAAGTTGAAACCAAGTTAGTGGAAGAAGCATTAAAGCATAAGGAATGAATGTATGGTATGAATGAAGAGCTTAATTAAATTGAAAAGAACAACACTTGGTGTTTAGTTCCAAGACCTAAAGGTAAAAACATCATTGGAACCAAGTGGGTGTTCAAAAATAATCTCAATAAAAATGGTAAGGTTGTAAGAAACAAAGCAAGACTTGTTTACAAAGGCTACTCACAGGTAAAAGATGTTGATTATGAAGAGACCTTTGCTTTTATGGCCAAAATTAAAGTAATCGGAATATTCATAGCCATTGATTGCTGCTCAAAGAATTTATAAAGTTTATCAATTGGATGTGAAATCAACATTTTGAATAGAAAGCTTGAAGAAAAGGTATTTAATAAACAACCTGATGGTTTTATACTTGATCATGATGATTCAAGTGTATGTAAATTCAAAAAGGCTTTATACAACTTAAAGTAAGTCTAACATGTCTTAAAGATATGAAATTCAAAAAAGCAAATATAGGCAGTAACTAGTACATAAAGGAAGATAAATAGGGTTAATTAATTGTTATGGTTTATGTTGATAACATAATTTTTAATGTTGAAAAAAAAGGCCCTTTGCATTGCTTTTGCCGATTAGATGAAGAAGAAATTTAAGATGTCTATGCTAGGTGAAATGAAATGCATCTTAGAACTATAAGGTTTGCAAAGCAAGGCTAGAATTTGCCTCTCTTAAGAAAAATATTCTTATGAGCTATTAAAAAGGTTTAAGATGGAGAACTTTGAAGAAGTAAGCACTTCCATCATTGTCGGAACAAAGTTAAGCAAAGATGAAAAAGGCAAAATGGTTTATCAGAAGGAATATAGAAAGTTGATTAGAAGTTTACTATATTTGATAGCATCAAGGCCTGATTTTGTTTTTATCGTAACACTTGTGCTAAATTTCAAAGTAAGCCTAAGGAATCCCACCTCATGGCTACTAAAAGAATCCTAAAATATGTTAAAGACATAACAAATAATGGGTTGTTTTATAATAGAAGTGGACAAATTAATTATATGGGTATACAAATGCTGATTAGGTTGGAAATTTTGATGATAGAAGGTCTACATTAGGTGATGCATTTTATTTAAGTAGTAAATGTGTTTCATGGCATAGCAAAAAAAAAAATTTAGTGACTCTAAGTACTATAGAGGCTGAATATATGGCTACTACTTAGGCTTGTACTCAAATGCTATGGATGAAACAACAATTGGAAGATTTGAAGGTGGATGTACAACTGCCATTGCTAATTGGTTGTGACAACCAAAGTGTCATCAATTTATCAAAGAATCTTACCCAATACTTTAGATCTAAACATATTAAAATCAATTACCACTTCATTAAAGAAAAAATGGAGAAAAATTAAGTAAAGCTAGAGTATATGCCTACCATGGAGCAGATTGCAGATATATTCACCAAACCACTGTCAAGAGAGATGTTCCAAAAGTTAAGGTTGAACTTAAGTATTTGGCCAACCCCTAGGTGCTGAGTTATGCCTCTAACACCCCCTCCCCTTCCCTCTTTTGTTATTCTTTAAATTTGTTGCCAAAGGGAGAGATATTTTGCATAAATCCAAAGAGAGTATATACTGATCAAAAGGGGTAATAGCTTGATAAATCCAAAGGGAAAAATCAAATTAAGGGGGAGAAGCAGAAAAAAAGGAAAGTTAAAAATTAAGGTTGTTTCCAATTGGTATCATGCCCACATGCAAAAAGGGAGATGTATGTTTCAAGGGGAGTTATGAATGCCAAAAGTGGAGGTATTTCTTTTTGCTAACATTGTTGCTTGTCCTTAATTGTTAATTTATGGATTTAATATGTTGCTAACAAATCTAAAGAGGGAGATTGTTGAGCCTATCTTTGATGACTAATATTGGATTTGTTATCAAAATCTCATATATTTGTCCTTATTGATTTAAAGTTATGAGTGCCTTTGAGATGTGTTTACTACATTTACAAAGTATTGGTAGCTGATTTATTCAAGAGTTAAGGAAGACAACATACTCTCATTCCCTAAAAGGAGAATTGATGGAGAGGAGAGAAGTAGTGGGACTAAATAGCCTAGTAATGGCTGACATTGAGAAGCTATTGGTAGGAATGGTAGTGTGTTGCTTAGACAAGCCAAGAGATGTAATCCTAGCAATGTTACCTTTGCAAATAACTTTAAGTCAAAGACAATGCCAAATTTAAAATGGTTGAGACTAGTTTTGAAGATCAGTGGTACTGCATTAGCTGGAAACTACCAGAATATTAACCCTAAGGTGGCTCTGTAGATTGTTAGGGAAGTATTTACCGCTTGCCAAGTTGGACTACAAGTAGCAATTAGTGAGAGGTCATAATTTCTTCTGTGGAGATTCATGGATATTTGCTACTAACATAAACAGACCTGTGGCATACCAGATTGGTATGATGCTGATCGTTGATGGTAAGTCGACCCTAAATTCAAGGAGTTAATGTTATCCATTGATGGTAGGTTAACCTTAAATTCAAGGAATCAATGCTAATTGTTGATGGCAGGGCAATTCCAAACTTAAGGCATATAAATACCCATGTAGATGCCAAGAGAGTTGTGAATGAAAAAAAAAAAAGAAAAGATAACAGAGAGTAAAAAAAGAAAGTGGCAAAGAAAAAAAGGGTGAGTGACAAAAAGAAAGAGGGTAGTGACCAACAGTGAGGAAGAAAAGAATACTAAATAGCTTGAGGAGAGAATGGAAAAAAGAGCAAAATGGAAAAGAGAGCAAAATAATAGAGAGTAGAGAATGGCAAAGAGGAGAGAATAACAAAAGGAACAGAGAAAATCAATTTTTTGCCACAATAGCCTGTATACATAAAGAGATCTTTCTTAAAGGAGTTTTTGTCATAATCTTTTTACATATTTCTTGAAAATGGGTGGGAAACCCTTGGGGTGATTAGGAGATCATTATAAATGGTTAAGAAATGATCCTTCCATAATGGTTAAAGAGAGATCCTTCCACTAAATCATCTGTATTCCTTGATTGTGAGTAGATTGTGTGATTTAAGAGAGATCTTCTTACATCGCGGATGTAGCTTACACATTGTAAGTGAACCATGTAAAAATTCTATATGGATTCAAGTGCTTGTACTTACTTGATATTCATATGGCCATTCTCACCTAAAGAAGTAAGATAAAAATAGATCATAGACTTTAACAGGTCATAAAGGTTTAATCTGGACAGATTTGTAAAAAGTAAGCATCTCACACTAATTCACCCCCTTTTTCTCTTAGTGTGAGACCCAAGAAGTCCTTATAAAGAAATCTATGGAAGATGTGAAAAGGATAGACATACTACTAAGAAATGTTTGACATTGCTGTCGAGTCAAATAATGCAAAGGAAAACACTTACATATGCTCCTACATTTGGCTGAAAAACAAGAAAAAGAGAAATGACAATGGTTATGGAAGTAGCCTTAAAAGCTTCCAAGAAAGAAAATCCATGAATCCTTGACAATGGCTGCTCTTCACACATGACAAGAAACTCCCAAGTGCTAAAGGAAGTAGAAAAATATAATGAAGGATCAGTCACATTTGACAATGATGATGCCTTAAAGATAAAGGTGTTAGTGCTACTAAAATTAATGCAAAAAAATTGAAGTCAAAGGAAGTGCCTTATATTGAAGGGCTAAAACACAATCTAATCAATGTTAGCCAATTTTGTGATGATAGGCATGTATTAGCAAAAGTGGTAATACAGTAAAAAGATTAAGTGATGGTGCTTGTTAAACCTATCTTTAATAACTAATGTTAGATTTGTTGTCAATAGCATCTTATATATTTGTCCTTGTTGATTTGATGTTATGAATGCCGTCAAGATGCAGAGAGATTATTGGTAAAAACCATCGATGGCAAGTCAACCCTAAATTTAATGAGTTGATGTTAACTATTGACTTTAAATTTTAGTAGACAATGCTAACCGTTGACCCTAAATTTTAAGAATCAATGCTAACCATTGATGATAGGGTAACCCTAAACTCAAGGCTTATAAATACATCCATACAGCTGCCAAGAGGTGTGTGCTCTACAGAAAATTATAAAGAGAACAACAAAAGAGTGCTACAAAAACAAAAGAGAAAGCTCAATAAGAAAGAGTGCTACAAAAATAGAAGAAAGAGTGCTATAAACCATAAGAGAGCTACATAAACATGTTTTGCAGAAGAGAAAAAAGAGTTGCAAAAACATGTTCTGTAAAAGAGAAAAGCTGCAAAAATGAAAGCTATAACAATATGAGCTGTAAAAAAGAAAGTGTAGCAATATCCAAGAGAAAAGATAGGTGTAGCATCCAAGAGGCAAAAAAAATTGTAGCATCTAAGAGGAGAGAGTGCAATAGCATCCAGGGGGAAAGATATTAGTAGCATCCAAGAGTAGAGACTGTAGCAATATCTAGGAGAAGATAATAGTAGTAGCAGCCTTAGAGGAAGAAGGAGAGTGCAACAGAAACCAAAAGAAGGCAGTAGCAATAGCAAGGAGAAGAGACAATACCAGCAACAATGCAAAAGGAAGCAACACCAACAACAAAGGAGAAAATCGGAGAAGGCAGAAGAAGGCAACATCGGTAACAAGAAGAAGAAAGCCTTTAATAGTAGAAAGAAGGAAGCAGTAGCTATAAAAAGGAGGCAGCATGGTAGAAAGAAGAAGGAGAAAACTTATAGGGACATGAGAGAACCAATAGCAGATATAACCTACAGAAAAAGGAACTTGCGCAGGTAAAAATGAAAACCTATAGAGATAGGAGAGAACCAACAACAAAGATAACTTGCAACGAAGAGAACTTCTAGAGGAAAGGTAGCAGTAGTAGCGCAAAAAAAAAAAAAAAAAAAAAAAAAGAAGAGAACCTATAAAGGAGAAACCAACAAAGCTTAAGGAGAGAAATCAGTAGTGAGGAAAAGGAAGATTCATTTTTTATAACAATAGCCTATGCACACTAAGTGATCTTTCTCAAGGAAGTTTTTGTCATAAAAATTTTATGTACTTAAAAAAAAGAAGGGAGACCCTTGGAGTGATCAAGAGATCAATTCTTTGAATGATAAGGCGATCATCTCTTTAAGTGATCAAGAGATCATTGTAAGTGGTTAAGGAGTGATCCTTCCACAACATTAACTACATCCCTTGATAAGAAGATTAGATTGTGTGATTTAAAAGTGATCTTATCATACCATGGATGTAGCTCACACATTTTGGGTGAACCATATCAAAATTTTGTGTGTTCTTGGGTGCTTGTGGTTGCTTGATATTGATATAGCCGCTCTCACATAAAAAAGCAATATAAAAATTAGATCATTAACTCTAATAAGTCACAAAGGTTTAATTTGGATAGATATGTAAAAAGTAAGTATCTCAAACTAATTCACCCCTTCCCCTTCTCAGTGTTAGACCTAAGAAGGTCCTAATCAAAATATGTCATTTGTATAGGGCCTTGGGAAGGAAGTTAAAGCTAGTAGCCTATGTTTGGGCATTTAAATGGGTTATTTTCATGGGTTTTTATTATTATGTAGTGGGCTGGACGAATTTCATTAATAAGCTCATCTCAGCAGGTAGGGTTTTTAGGAGTTAGCTTGTAAAAAGGGTAAAAGGATTACAAGAGGAGGTAGAACAATTTTTATGAGTGTATGAGTTATTTTCTCTGGTTCTTTGAGAACTAATTCTAAACTTTCATAGTTAAGTCTATTGGTTTAATGAACTTATCTTCTTTAATGTTATCATTGTTAGGAATGGTGTTTGAATCCTATAGTCCTAGTTCTTAGTTGTGTATAATCATTGAGTTAGAACTCCAATCCTTTAACCTTTGTTAGAATGATCCTATAGCAACATTCTTGGTTGTTTTTAATCATTGAGTCAAAATTCCAATCCTAATCCTTTAACCTTTGTTAGAATGATCCTATAGCAACATTAATAATAGATTCCACTTATATGTAATCAAAGTCTATATCAGAGTCTGTCATTTATTTCTATCTAACAAGGCTCCTCCTTTTGTTACAAGGACTAATTCATACAAAATGATCTTAAAATTAACTTTTTTTACCCACACTAAACATTATAATCTTTGAAACGAGCATGTCTTTACACCTTTGGAAAGTTTTATAGGCTTTCGTTCTTATTTAAAGAAAAAAGTTATGTGTGCTTAATGATTTTTTTAAGAGAACTACTAGTGAAGGAAGCACATATTGAGTGATTGATGAGACACTTTTGTGTTAGAAAAACATTAGATATTTTAAATGATAACTTGTTTTGGTTGCACATTATGAGAGATGTTGAAAGGATATGTTAGAAATGTATTATTTTAAAAGTTAAATCTAGAGTTTTCCCCTATGGTCTTTATACACCTTTACCCATTTCCCAGTGAATTTAGGTTAACATATCTATTGTTAAGCCCATCTTTGATGGCTAATTATGGATTTGTTGTCAAAAGCATCTCACATATTTGTCCTTGTTGATTTAATATTATGAGCACTGTTGAGATGTGTTTATTGCATTTACAAAGTGTTGGTAGCTAACTCATTCAAGGGTTAAGGAAGATGGTATTGATAGGAATGGTAGTGTGTTGCTTAGACAAGCCAAGAGATGTAATCATAGTAATGCTACCTTTGCAAATGACCTTATGTTAATGTCAATGTTAACCATGACCCTAAATTCAATAAGTCAATGCTGATCATTAACCATAAATTCAAGGAGTCAATATTGACCATTGATTATAGGGCAACCCTTGGGAATTAATACTAATTGTTGATGATAGGGCAACCTTAAACTTAAGGCTTATAAATACCCATATAGCTGCTAAGAGAAAAACACAACAAAGAGAGGGTAGAAAACCTATAGAGAGCATACCTAAAAAAGAAAAAGTGTGAGTTGTAGAAAAAGGGGAACGATAAAGAGCATAACTGAAGAAATAAGTAAGCTGTAGAAAGAAGGGAATAGAATAGACCAACAAACACAGGAAGCGGAAAAAACTAGTTGTAAAGGATAGGCAACAACAGAAAGAAAAGAGAGACAGTAGCAAAAAAGCTTGAGCAAAACCTATAAAGAAGAGAACCTACAAAGGAGTGAACCTACAAAAGAGAGAACTTACAAAGGAGAAAACTTGCAAAAAACAACAGGTAGCGGCATAGCAGAAAACAATAGGTAGGGACACAGTAGAAAATAACAAGCAACAGCATAACCAAAAACAACAGGTAGGGACACAGTAGAAAACAACAAGTAGCAACATAATAGAAAACAACAAGCAAGGACACAATAAAAAATAAGAGATAATGAAATAGTAGAAAATAAGAGGCAATGACATAGTAGAAAACAACAAGCAATAGGAAGATGTTACCAATAGTTGAGAAGGTAGAGACCTATAATGCAGAAGGTACAGACTAGTGGTGCAAAAGGTAAAGATTAACAGTGCAGAAGGCAAAGACTGGTAGTGCAAAAGGTAGAGACTAACAAAGCTTAAGTAAAAATCGGTAATAAAGAAGGAAAGAATGGTAGAAAGATTCAGCAAAGATCGGCAATGAGGAAGGAGAAGATCCGTTTTCTACAATAGCAACCTATCCATATTGAGAGATATTTCTCAGGGAAGTTTTTGTTATAACCTTTTTATGTACTTCTTGAAAAAAGATGGGAAACTCATAAAGTGATTGGAAGATCATTGTAAATGGTTAAGGAGTGATCCTCCCACAATGGTTATGGAGAGATCCTTCCACAACATCAATTGTATCCCTTGATAACAAGAGTAGATCGTATGATCTAGGAGTGATCTTATTACACTATGGATGTAGCTCACACATTGTGGGTGAACCACTTGAAAATTTTGTATGTTCTTGGGTGCTTGTGCTGACTTGAATCCATATAGCCATTCTCACATAAAGGAGCAAGATAAAATCTGATCATAGAATTTAATAGGTCACAGAGGTTTGATCTAAATAAATTTATAAAAAGTAAATATCTCACACTGATTCACCTCCTCCCCCTCTTAATGTGAGACCCAAGAAGGTCCTTATTAATTGGTAGTAAAGTGTGGTTCCTTTGTTGATCCATTCTGCTTTGATCTGAAAGTTTTGTTGCTGTTGTGAATCTTAACATCTATTGCTAGTTAATATCATGGAGAGCATGAATAGTATTAACAACAAAGGCATTACCACTTTTGATGGACAAAATTATCAGTTATGGAAGAATGTAATGCTCCTATATCTAATATCACTTGGTTTAATGTGTTTGAATCTGTTGTTAGTGGTTTCACCCCTATTGCTAAAGGTATTGCTATGTCACCTACTGATAAGAAGAATTTAGAGTGTAATGGAAAGGTAAGAAACACCTTATATGTCTCGTTATCAAACAAAGAATTTAGCAAAGTGATGTGGTGTAACACAGCCAAACAAATTTGGGACAAATTGAAGAATATTTATGAAGGAGACAAGGTTGTGAAGCTATAAATCTAAAGGAGTAGATTTGAAGACATAAAGATGCTGAATGATAAATCTATGGATGCCTTCATCACACAAGAAAATGAAATTGTATGCTTCATTAAAAGCTATAGAGAGGAGATCAATGATGCTACTATGGTAAGGAAGCTTTCAATGCCAAAATTTCCTCCATAGAAGATAGAGATTTGGATAAGTTGCCCTTAGACGATTTTCATAGCATATTACTAGCTTATGAAATGAGAATAGCCCCAATGAAGAAAGAAAAAAAGTCTATGGTAGTGAAGGAGTTGGCCTTTAAGGCAATGAAGAAATTAAAGATTAAAAACTAAAAGGAAAAACCCAATAGTAGTTTTGAAGAAGAAGATGGTGAAACTAAACTTGATAAAGTCATGGCATACATCACCAAAAATATGAGGAAAGGAAAAAGGAAGTATAAGGGAAAATTACCCTTGAAGTGCTTTAGTTATGGAGCAATTGGGCACTTTGTTGTGAACTGCCTAAAGAGAAAAGAAGTAAATAGTGATGATGATGATGAGCCGACCCCAAGGAGGAGAACAAAAAAATCCAACTATTTTAAAGTTGGAAATTTAAGTGCCAAAGGGAAAAAGCAAATTTTCATATCTAAAACAAGAAATTTTTTAAGCAAGCTAGGTGAAGAAGATTCTAAAGAAGAAGATGATGATGATTCCAATGATGATGCTATAGAAAATGTGCTGGTTGCATAGGTAGATGTTAAACAAGAATCCTCAAGTGATATGAAATCAATTGAAGAGGAAGAGAATGAGATGGTGCAATAACCTAAGAATGAATTAAGAGCCCGTTTGCATAAAAATAACAAGTAGGAAAAGGAGGTAAAGCATCTCAAGAAATTGAATAAAAATTTTATTGTTGATAAAAATAATCTCCAAGTGAAAGAAAAGGAGTTGAATGTGAAAGAAAAGGAGTACTTGAAAAGAATTGAAGACCTGAATGTTCTTAATGTAGAGTAAGGCAAGATGCATGAAGATCATAGTGCTAAGGTGATTGCACAAGAGCAAGAAGTGCTGATTTTGCAAGCCAAGCTCCATAAGGCTAAATCTGAATTGAAGATGTATGAAGAAATCTTTATGCAAGCTATGGAAGTGAGAGGAGAGTCCTTTTCAACAAATGCTATATAAAAAGATGTTATCAAAAAGTTGGATAAGTGTCTAAGCAAACAAAGACCTCATTCCATGGAGAAGAAAGGACTTGATTATATTGAAAAGCCAAATAAGAGGGTAGCACAGAAGAGGAAAACTGTGTTTGTTCTTGAAAGCAAACACAATGATGTTGTTGTCAAGATAAACCAACCAAAGCTAAAATGGGTTGGGAAAGACATGATGAAAACTCCTATAAAAAAGAGATAGGTTATCAAAGATGAAAAGAAGGTTGCCACAACAATTGCTGAAGATAGGAGATATGTACTTGGTGAAAAATGAAAATTCAAATTTGAAGGATTTTACTGGTGCTGTAGTAAGTATAGGCATAAGGCTAGTGTCTACTAGAGTAATAGGTCTATAATAAATAGGAATATAAGGCAAGAGTCTAGGGGAACACTCTATTAAGAAAGGAGATAGCCTTAAGTAAAAAAAGTCATATTCCACTAAAAACATATTTGATATTTTTGAAGAAATCTGTGGAAGATTCAGAAAGGTTAAACATACTACTAAGGAATGCTTGACATTGCTACTCGGCCAAAGAATGCAAAGACGAACACCTACAATCGGCCAAAGAAGAAAAAGTGGAAGGGAAATGGCAATGGTTATGGAAGTTGCCTTAAAAAGTTTTAAGAAAGAAAAGTCATAGATCTTAGATAATGGCTACTCTTCACAAATGACAAGAGACTTTATGGTGTTGAAGGAAGTAGTAAAATATAATAAAGGGTTAGTCACATTTAACAATGATGGTGCCCTGAAGATTAAAGGTGTTGGTACTACTAAAATTGGTGCAAAAAAGTTGAAATAAAAAAAAGTGCTTTATATTGAAGAGCTACAACATAATTTAATTAGTATTGGCCAACTTTATGATAATGGGCATGAAGTTACTTTCAGTAAGAGTGGCTGCACAGTAAAAAGATTAAGTGATGGTGTTATTCTTATAAAGGGAGAAAGAACAAATGTAAACTCATACCAAGTTTTCAATAGCAAAAGCACATGCTACATGAGCATCAAAGACAAGAATTTGTTATGGCATAGGAGATTTAGACGTCTTGGACAAAAGGAGCTAAACAAATTGTCCAAAAATGAAGTAAAGCTAGAATATGTGCCTACCATGGAGCAAGTTGTAGATATATTCACCAAACCTCTATCAAAAGAGATATTCCAGAAGTTAAGGTTGACTTTATGTGTTTAACCACCCCCTAGAGGCTAAGGTATACCTCTAACCCCTATCCGCTTCCCTCTTCTATTATTCTTTGGATTTGTTGTCAAAAGAAGAGATATTTTACATAAATCCAAAAAGAGTATGTATTGATTAAAAGGAGGAGTAGCTTGATAAATCCAAAGGGGAAAAATCAAATAGAGGGGGAAATTGTCAAGGGGGAGAAGTTTAAAAAAGGGGGAGTTAAAGGTTGTTTCTAATTGGTATCATGCCTACATGTAATAGGGAGATGCATGTTTTAAGGAGAGTTGTGAATGTCAAAAGCTGCTTGTACTTAATTGTTGATTTTTGGATTTAATTTATTGTCAACAAATCCAAAGGAGGAGATTGTTAAGCCTATCTTTAATAGTTCATGTTGGTTTTGTTGTCAACAGCATCTTACATATTTGTCCTTGTTAATTTGATATTATGAATGCCGTTGAGATGCAGAGAAATCATTGGTAAAATTCATTAATGGCAGGTCAACTCTAAATTCAATAAGTCAATATTGACTGTTGACCCTAAATTTTAGGAGTCAATACTAACTATTAACCCTAAATTTTAGGAATTAAAGCTTACCATTGATTGTAAGGCAACCCTTAAGAGTTAATGTTAATCATTAATGATAAGGTAACCCTTGAGAATTAATGCTGACAATTGATTGTAAGGCAACCCTTGGAAATCAATGCTAACCATTGATGATTGGGCAACCTAAACTCAAGGTTTGTAAATATATCCATGTAGCTATCAAAAGGTATGTGCTTTGTAGAAACAACAAAAGAGAGAGCTTGACAAGAGAAAGTGCTACAAAAAGGAGAGAGAGAGAGAGAGAGGGCTCGGTAAGAAAGAGTGTTGCAAACCATAATAGAGTTGCAAAAATTTGTTATGCAAAAGAGAAAAGAGAGCTACAAAAATGTGAGTTGTAGAAAAAAGAGTGTAACAACATCTAGAAGGAAAGATAGTAATAGTATCCAAGAAGCAAAAATAGCAACATCCAAAAGGAGAGAGTGCAGTAACATCTAAGAAGAAAAATAGCAGTAGCATCCAAGAGGAGAAAACAGCAACAACATCCAGGAGGAAAGACAATAGCGACATCTAGGAAGAGAGACTACTAAGATATATAGGAGGAGAGAACAACAGAAACTTCAAAGGAAGAAGGTGAATGCAAGGGCAACTAGGAGAAGACAACAACAACAGCAAGAAAAAGGCAATAGCTACAGCAAGGAGAAGGCAATAGTGAGGAGCTACAGCAAGGAGAAGGCAGTAGTAAGGACAAGGAAAAGAGAGCACCAATAATAAGGCAAAAGGAGACAGAACCAATAATAGAGGAAAGAACCTACCAAAGTAAAAGGAGGCAACACCGACAGTAGAGAAGAGAACCTACTAAGGCAGAAGGAGGCAGCACCAGCAACAAAAAGGAGAAAGCCTCTAGTAGCAGAAAAAAGGAGGCAACAGTGGTAGAAAAAAGGAGGTAGCAACAGCAAAAAGAAGAAGGAGAAAACCTACAGAGGAGAAAACTTGTAAAGACAGGAGAGAACCAGTAGCAAAAATAACCTATAAAAGGAGGAACCTATAAAAGCAAAAAGAGGAACCTGTAGAGGTAAAAGGAGGAATCTAAAAAGGAAAGACAGCAGTAGCAACAAAAAGAAAAGGAGAGAACCTATAGAGGAGAGGCTGATAAAGCTTGAGGAGAGAAATCAACAGTGAGGAAAGAGAAGATTTGTTTTCTATAACAACAGTCTGTGCACATTGAGTAATTGGGTGGAACACCCTTAGAGTGATTGAGTGATCAATCCTTCAAGTGATTGAGAGATCAACTCCTCAAGTGATCAAGAGATCATTGTAAGTGGTTAAGGAGTGATCTTTCTATAGTGGTTAAGGAGTGATCCTTCCATAACATCAACTATATCCTTTGATAATAAGAGTGAATTGTGTTATTTAAAAGTGATCCTATCACACCGTGGACATAGCTCACATCTTGTGGGTGAACCATGTAAAACTTTTGTGTGTTCTTAAGTGTTTGTGGTTGTTTGATATTCATATAACCACTTGCACATAAAGTAGTAAGATAAAAATTAGATTATTGACTTTAACAAGTCATAGAGGTTTAATCAAGACAGATTTGTAAAAAGTAAGCATCTCACATTGATTCATCTCCTCCCTCTCTTAATGTGAGACCTAAGATGGTCTTCATCAGGGCTATTCTCACAAAGGGAGAAATAACAAATGGAAACTTATACCAAGTTTCTAACAACAAAAACACATGCTACATAAGCACCAAAGATGAGAATTTGTTATGGCATAAGAGATTGGGACATCTTGGATAAAAGGGGCTAAACAAATTGTCAAAAAAAGAAACTATGAAAGATGTATTTAAGTTGAGAAGAGAAAGAAATACCATTTGCAAAACTTGTTAAAAAGGAAAAATGGTGAATGCTACCCACAAAAATGTAGTGATTCAAACAAAGAAGTCATTGGAGTTCATTCATTTAGATATCTATGGGCTTGTGAGACAAAAATCATCAAAGGGTGATAGGTACTGTATTTCTTTTATTAATGATTTTACAAGAATGACTTATATTACATTTTTGAAACATAAATCAAATGCTCTTAATAATTTCAAGAGCTACAAGAGGCTAGCTGAAAATCAATTGGGGAGAAGAATTAACAGAATCAAAATAGACAATGGGACAAAATACACTTACAGTGAATTTGAAAATTCTTTGGAGAAGTATGGAGTGAAGCATGAATATGCTAGTCCTTACACAACCTAACAAAATAAAGTGGTTGAAAGAAAGAATAGAAGACTGGTGAAGATGGTAAGGACCATATTGATTAAGCATGGTACCTCACATGGCTACTAGAGAAAGGCTATCACTACTACCACTCAGATTCAAAATAGATGCTTAATCAAACCATATACAAAGAAGGAACATTATGAGCTGTGAAATGGAAAGAAGCCAAGTGTACAACATTTTAAAGAATTTAAAAGCTTATGCTTCTAAAGTTCCCTACTTCACCTTACTAGTTTGTAATACTGAAAAGGGGTGAATCAGTATTACACCCCTTCTTTTTAGTTCATAGGTGAACAACTTCAATCTCTTCTCAGAAATGAACTCTTTCTCAAATTTAACTAAGGTAGATCTATTATTACCTACTAGTCACAATAGTCCCCAAAGTTACCTTTTAGACACCTTGCCCATTAAATAGATTGGTTATTCTTGATTAGGTCTTCCTTTAGGTTATGGGTTTGATGATTATTTAGTTGCATTCACAACTCAATTCAAAACACAGAATGTAAATTCAAAGCAAGGACACAAGAGATTTATGTGGTTTCGTCAATGTGACGTACTCCATGGTGGTAGGGATTCTTCCTCTATCGAGACAATTCACTATACTTGAGAACACCAGTGTGGTATCCCCTATGATTACAATGGATGTCTTAATCTTTTACTCCTTTCACTATTGCAAATACAAAGCAATCACAATACAAAGAATGTCACTTACTGTGTCTACCCTTCTTCTAACTTGTGTTGTCTCTATGTGATTTGAATAGGCTATATCATTGCAGCTTGGAAGATCACCAAAACTCTCTCGAACCTCTCTTAAAGAAATCTAAAATACGTTGAGTTCTCTCAAATGCTACACCAAATTTCTTCTCTAGGTTGTCTCACCCAACTCTTGGTCTCACTGTCTCACGACATGCACTCACGCATCAGGTCTATCGTTTCATGTCTCATGGCCTGCCTCATGCTCCTGGTCTGTCGTTTCACGTCACTTTTCCTGCACCACGCTCCTGGTTTGCTCTCACTATTTCTGGTCTGTCATGCCCTGTGGCACGTTCTGGTATGTCACTCTCCATAGCACGTTCTGGTCTGTCACGCCGCATTGCACGTTTTGGTCCATCACGCCCTGTCGCACGATTTGGTTTGTCACACCCTATCGCACGTTTTGGCTTTGCTGGTCTTGGTCTGCTCTCACCGTCTTATGGATACCAGGTCTGGTCTCTCACCCCACATTTCCAGATCTGTTGTCTTTTCTGATTTCTTTTCTTACGGTGGTGCATTTATGGTTTTCTCTCCTGGTGGTGTCACGGATCTGATTTCTTCTCTTACAGGTGGTGCATTTCTGGTTTGCTCTCTTGATGGTGTCACAAATCTGATTTTTTCTCTTATAGGTGGTGCGTTTCTCTCTTATGGTGGTGGCTTTCACTCTTATGGCGGTCTGTTTCCGTACCCATTTTCTGGTGTATCTGTGCTGGTTTGCTCTTCCAATTTATATACTCCCTTCTATGCAAACCTTAGTAGGGTTTACTAAAGCTACGACGAATTTCCTTTCTTGCCTCTCCATGTGGTTTCATATTATTATTCCATACAAAATTCAGCATTATCCTCCTTCCTAATTTATTTTTCTTGCTCTTTTCTTTCTATTGAAAACTCATCCCTTGAATGCTTGAATGAGCCACTTTTGCTTGCACACTTAAATCTGGTTGACAACAATTACATCCCATATAAGGCTGTGACAACAACAATCTCCCCTTTTGTAATTGTTGGCAACACTCACAACAAAAACCATTATATGGCAGTCCTTTATAATCTTCTTAGAGTAATAATCCAGAAGTAAATGGATTACAACTCCCCCTAAATATGCACTCCCCCTTCCTTAACAGCTCCCTCTACATTGTTTCTTCTCTCCCCTTTTGCTAACCAATTACAAATTTGAAAAACCTACAAAGTAGAGATGGAGGATTCACCTGAACTTCAGGCTTGATGAGGCATTTGCACAAATAGACTCATTTTGTGCTCTTCAAATAGCTCTTTGGACAGAGGTTTAGTTGGAATATTGAAGATTTGATCTTTAGTACTGATATACTCGAACTAAATTGTGCCCTTTTCCACTTGATCCTTGATAAAGTGATACCGGATGTCAATATGCTTGCTCCTTGAATGTTGAACTGGATTCTTGCTGAGATCAATTGCACTTTGATTATCATAAAGTACACTTACCGGTAACTTCACTTCAACACCCAAATTGACCAATTGTCTTTGCATCCATATCACCTAAGTACATGTTGCACAAGTAGCCATATACTTAGCCTCCATTGTGCTCAAAGCAACACTGTTTTGCTTTCTACTTAGCCATGCTACACACTTTGAAGCTACGTAGAAGCTACAACCACTAGTTGATTTTTTGTCATCTGTACTTCCTGCCCAGTTTACATCAATGTATGCTTATAGTTTTGCAAAATCCATGGTAAGATACCACAAACCCATTTCCAATGTTCCTTTGAGGTGTCTTAGGATTCTTTTCACTGCCAACACATGAGATTCCTTAGGATCAGCTTGGAATCTACTGGCAATGCACACAACTTGCATAAGATCAGGCCTTGATGTTGTAAGGTACAGAAGGCTCCTTATCATCTTCCTGTATTCTGTGGGGCTTGTACTCCTTCCTTCCTAATCTTTTGTTAACTTACAGCCTACTGTCATAGGGGTATTAATAGGTCTACTGTCCCTATGCCAAACCTTTTTAGCATCTCTTTGGCATATTTTGTCTGAGAAATAAAAATACCTTCTTCACACTGTTTTATCTGTAATCCAAGAAAGTAAGTCATTTTTCCAATCAATGACATCTCAAATTCCTCACTCATCTTTTGTGCAAATTCTTGGCATAGCTCAGAGTGATTCCCTCCAAAGATGTCATCTACATATACTATGGTTATCAACTGGCCTTTCTCTAAGTTGAACACATATAAGTTATTATCATTTGTTCCTTTTCTAAAGTTCAACCTTCTCAAATACACATCTAGCCTGTTGTACCATGCTTTTAGAGCTTGTCTAAGGACATACAAGGCTTTCTTCAACTTGCACATGTGTGTCTCATCCTCATTGATTTGTACTCTATCAAGTTGTTCAATATACACATCTTCTTTCAATAGCCCATTCAGAAAGGCTGATTTTACATCCATCTGATAAACTTTATACCTTTTATGTGCTACCAAAGTTAGCAACATTCTAATAGTTTTTAACCTTGCCACTGGTGCAAAAGTTTCATTAACATCTACTCCTATTTAAATGTAGCCATTGCAAACCAACCTAGCCTTGTTCCTCACCACTTTGCCATCTTCATTGTATTTATTCCTAAACACTCATTTTGTTCCTATGACATTCTTGTTAATGTGTCTTGGAACCAGCTCCCATGCATCATTCTTCTGGATTTAATCTAGCTCCTCATTGATAGCTTTGACCCAGGCGTTGTCTTGTGTAGCCTCTTCAATAGATTTAGGTTCAACTTATGATGATAGTAAAGCAATAGCTCCCACAATTCTTCTTCATGTTGTAACTCCTACTGATGGGTCACCTATGATCTGATTTCCTTGATGAGCACTGGTCCATGTTTTCTTTGTCTTTCTTTTTTGCACAGTCTTAGCTGCAAGAGAATTTCTTTCTTCATCTTCAGACTCACTCTTCTCTAAATTTGAACTTACTTCTTTTCCCTCTTGTTCATGTTGGTCTGATTCTTTATCTATCTTGAAGTCATCTTCTTCATTGTCCTCAGCTTCTCCATTATACATTGTTTTCCAGTTTTCATCTATTCTCACATCACTGGAAGTGACTACTTTTCCTAGTTTATGTAGAAAAACTCTGTAACCTTTTGTCTTTGCTGAATATCCCACAAAGATACCTTCATCTGACCTAGCATGGAATTTTCCTAAGTTTTGCTTCTTATTCTTCATAAAACATGGGTTGCCAAAGATTCTAAGATACTTAGTTGTTGTCTTCTTTCCACTCCATAGCTCATATGGAGTCTTATCAGTAGGGCCTTAGTAAAACTCTATTCAGTAGGTGTACAGTTGTAAATGTTGCTTCTGTCCAAAATCTTGTGTAAAGCTTGGATTCTAGCAGTAGAGTTCTTATCATTTCAACCACAGCTCTATTTTTCCTCTCTATTATCCCATTGTATTGAGGTGTTCTTATTGCTGCCATCTGATGGTGAATACTATGCCTCTTAAGGTAATCTTCAAAAGCTTCATTTGTAAATTCAGTACCTTGATCTGACCTCAATATTTTCATCTTCATTCCACTCTCATTTTCAGCCAATCTTTTGTATCCCTTGAAGCATTTCAAAACTTCTGACTTCTATTTGAGGTGCATGATGCAATTCCTTTTCGAATAATCATTAACAAATAGATGAAGTACCTCTCACCATTAAACCCTTTTGTTCTCATTAGCCCATACAAATCAATATATACGATGTCAAGCATTACTTTAGAACTGACCTCTTTGGTCTTATACTGTTTTCTGGCATGTTTTCCTTTAGAGCATGCTGAGTAGACATACTCTCTCTCTCTCTCTCTCTCTCTCTCTCAGTCGGGAATATCTCTGATTGCATGAGTAGTGGTCAGCTTCCTCATGTTCTTCTGTGTTAAGTGTATCAACCTCTTATGTCAGAGTTGGTTTTCTTCTTCTTTTATAAGTAAATAGTTGTTTGTCTTGTCCTCATTAATCACATATAAATTTCTAGCTGTTCTTCTCAGTTGTAATAGTATTGCCTTCTTTACTCTTTACTTGGCAACCTATTTTTATGAATATCACTTCATGGTCTTCATTGCATAGTTGGCTGATAGTTGCTAGATTATATCTGAGTCCTTTAACATGCAGAACATCTTTTAGCTTTTCTTTTCGAATATTATTGACCCCTAACCACTAATGTTTAGTGAATCATCATTGCCAAACTTGACTCTGCCTTCTCTTGACTTGTTTAGCTTTGATAATTTACTCTTGTCTCTCATCATGTGTGAAGTGCATCCACTATCAAGGATCCACTGCTTATTCTTGTAGTTAGCCTTTAGTTCAATTTTAGCTATATTAGCCATCTCCTTTTGAACTTTATATTCCTTCTTTTAAACTAGCTCGATGATAACTTTCTCCTTTTTCTCAGTTTTAACTGTACCAATTGCTTTCATTATGCCATTGAGTGCCTTCTCTTGCTCGGGGAGAAGTGTCATCCATCTCTTGGAATTATGGCCATCCTGCCTGCACCTTTCACACTGTTCCAGGT